>CM040239.1:233657544-234257544 GCA_022545495.1 Chrysanthemum lavandulifolium | reverse complement strand
GTCAAAACAAAATAGTTGATTATGGTGTAATTTCGTTGTTGCGTCGCTTTTTACTAAAAGACGATTATGAGAAATTAGCAGCTATCGAAGCATATGATGCATCAAGAGACATGGAAACCAGGGATAATACTGTAATTGTTCGTGGTGAGTCCTCTGCTCCTGATACTCGTGACCCGTCTAGTGTCCGCGTGCCACCTGCAGCTCACGTTCGCAGACACGCGGCTCGATTGTTGACCTTGCTCTCTGTATATCCAAAAGTAAAAAAGTTGATACGGGATGATGAAGCATTGTGTAATTGGCTTGAAGATTGTGCAAGTGGAAAGATCCCGGGAAACAACGACCTCAAGACTCAAAGCTACGCTAGAGCGACATTGCTAAATGCCTTTTGCAATGATGATGACCAGCCTGATGGCACAAATAAAGATCATAAATGTGCTCGTTTTACTGAAATGATCTTTTTAATAAACCCTGCGATGCCTCACTGGGAAATTCCTGGTAAAGGAAAGCATGCATCAACAAAAAATGAAAACCGAACTGATCCTAGTGATGATGTCATCCCTGAATCTAACGATGTACCAGAGAGTCACTCTAGTGATCCTTCACTTGATGTTATCTTTGTTCATGGCCTGCGTGGTGGACCCTTTAAGACGTGGCGATTATCTGAGTGCAAGTCATCATCTAAATCTGGCCTTGTGGAAAAGATTGATGAGGAGGCAGGAAAACAAGGAACTTTTTGGCCGGGAGAATGGCTTTCAGGCGATTTCCCTCATGCTCGTTTGTTTAGTCTTAAGTACAAGGTTTGTGATCAAAGATGCGGGTTAAAAATGTGTTATACTTCTGTGTCCAATATGATTATACTTCTTGTGTCCAATATGATCGTAACTGACTTTCTAATAATATTATTATTTGCAGACTAATCTTACACAGTGGTCTGGATCAAGTTTACCTCTCCAGGTATGTGATCTTCCACTTGCATTGGATAAATGATCCATTTTTCTTAAAAATGATTTTATTTGTTGCATACTTTAGAGTTCTATATGTGCATATTTAATAATAAAATGTGCCTTTTAAAAGATTGTTCAGCATTTGAGATTTGATGTTCTTTCCGGCTACTAGGAATATTAGCGTGTGGATGTGTTTTAGCAATCATCTGTTTCTTTAATTGGCATATTATTATGGTGGTGCTTAACATTAAAAAGTCGTCTGGATTCTGCAGGAAGTTAGCTCCATGTTATTGGAAAAGCTAATTGCAGCAGGCATTGGAGATCGACCAGTTGTATTTGTAACTCACAGGTTTGTATGAAAGATGTTCCTTTTCTAACCTCATGCTCAATGGCTCTGCTGGTAAATTAATTATCGTGGTTGAAACTAAGTCAAGCCACAATAATGCCTTTATTCAAAGAAAGAAGTAAAGTTACAATAAGATAAGATCTGTTAGCAGTATGTCATCAGCCTATTTGACACCCACGATCCGAAAAGTAATTAATCCAATACTTTATGCACATGCTGATAGGAGAGCGTACAATAACTGCTAATATTTTGATCTTGTAAAGTTTTTTATACGAGACTTAAGGTTTTTTATTATGTAAAGACAGCCCCCAGCCTACCAGAACACTTGAAAAGAACAAAATTGATGGGAAAACAGAGCATAACTTTATTACTTCTTTCTCCTTCCATGTACCTTGTTATTGTGCGTTCTTAATCTGAAAGAATTTATGTATTGCAGCATGGGGGGTTTGGTTGTGAAACAGATGCTGCATCAGGCAAGCTCAGAAAACAGAGGCAATCTTGTCAAAAACACTGTTGGTGTGGTATGTTTAAATGAAGAGAAATTCAATTAGATATACCGTATACGTATTTAGACCCATTTACATATGATATGACTGGGTCGATTTGAGTTTTGTTTTATCTCTAATGGGTCAAATTAAAAGCTGGTTGTCTAAAGTTTGTTTATAATTTATAAAACTTCCTAAATCATTTTTTTGTGAAAGATTTAGATTATTACACTTAATTGTAATAATATTATTTTCTAATTATACTTGACCTATATTTTTATCTAGAAAACTAAAAATGGATAAAAAGTTATTATTGGCAAATTTCACCCGCCCCGTACTTTCGTTCAATGTTTACTAGTGTTTGTCTTCGTGGTTCTAGGTGTTCTACAGTTGCCCACATTTTGGTAGCAAACTTGCAGATATGCCCTGGCGAATGGGTTATGTGTTTCGCCCTGCACCATCTGTAAGCTCCTTTATTTTATTCGTTCTCCACCAATTGTAGGGTTAATTTCTTTTCCCCATAAATATTACTATTAAAGAACTGGAGACCAATTAAGAAAAAGTTGTGCTAGATTTTCTTGCTACTGTGACCATAGCAGCTCTTTATTTAAAGAATTATGCAATCTTTTTTGGCAGATAGGAGAATTGAGAAGTGGGTCTACAAGATTAGTGGAGCTTAATGATTTTCTTCACGACCTGCATAAAAAAGGATCTCTTGACGTTCTCAGTTTTTGCGAGGTAGCCATTAATTTAATATCTTTCTATTCAAGCGTGTTTAAGAATCTAATTGGCAATAAATGTGTTGCAGACTAAAGTAACTCCAATAGTTGAAGGATATGGGGGATGGGCTTTTCGAATGGAAATAGTTCCAATTGAATCAGCATATCCTGGATATGGCGAACTTGTTGTAAGTTTTCAAATATGGACATAACTACATAAGAGTAGAAAAATTACCTTTTCTTCTCGCCCTATATCAACAAACTAAATTTATAGAAAATATCGTAGTTCGTATTTTGCCAACCAGTAACAGTTTTTACCACAATTACGGTTTGGCATCATACTTATAAGTTGTAAACTTGATTCAATTGTTACTGTATAGAAAGGGTTCTAATATATGCTGACTTGGAACGGTGTACTTAGAAGAAAATTACCTGTAAATGCTCCTGCTGATTTCTGACTTTTGACAGGTGCTGGAATCAACTGATCATGTAAATTCGTGCAAACCTATAAGCCGAACCGATCCTTCTTACAGTGAAACTTTGCAGTTTTTGCACAAACTTGGAGCAGCATACCGATGAAGATAGATGCTGTTAATGTAAATTTTAAATAGCCCTGACACAGAATGCAGAAAACCCTAAGCCTAGAAGGTGATGAATAAATATTTATACATGCAATGGCCCGTTGTCGGTAAATATGGATGCAAAGTTACCAATTTATCCCCATTTTTTGTTGGTGGTGTTTGCTTTACTCTATGCTGGAGATGTCAAGAAGTCTATACACTGCTAAAAACGGCTGTTATTGAAAGGAGGTTGTTGTATATAGCAATAACAGAAAAAGAAAAAAAAATAGATTCCAAAGTCGTAAGTCATTTGATCAGGTTTTACAGTTTCTAACGGCATTGTACATTGATAATACAGTTCTTATGTACGCCAATTTCTTTCATTTTGTTGAATCGAGTACTTTGATATTTGGGGGTTGCCAATGTCAAGTGGTTATCCGAAGTGTTGGAATATGCTCTACCTACGGGTGTTTGGGGTACATGTACAAAATTGCATATTCAAAAAGCATGCCTTAACCTGTGTTTTCTTTCAATAAAACAGAGATCACAGGTTGGATTGACTACATTATTTTCTATTGGTGGTACAGAGATCACAGCTTGTATTGACTACATTACTTTTGTTGTCATTGTTTTTGTTCATTTCTCGATATTCCCCAATAACCTACACCAAATAACTTGCACCTGAACAACCCAAATTCTTCCTAGGGTTCAGGTGATGTTTTTCCGTTAGAAACAGATTATCCAAACTCGAACAACCTAAAACCCAACCAAGCTGACAACCCTGTCTCCATACCTTTTTCTTCTGTCTTTGATGTATCTCGCTAAAAACACTTATCTAACTAGTTTCAGACTTCTGTCGTTTCTTTTTCTGGTTATAAGATCAACAGTAAATAACGCAAATGTTCGGTGAGTACCAAAGTTTAACCTTTAGTCTCACAAGTCCAATCGACGTCAAAGGTTTACCCTCATGTATACTGTATAGTAATATTTTTAATTGAAGAATAAAAAGTGAAAAGGTAAAAGAATCTTCGTGATGATATAGTCCGGTATCGGTGTCGTGAACCCGATGAACCCAATACTAATGTCTTGACGACTTGGCGGCTTTCGATAACGGTTTGAAACGAAAGTCCAAGCCCAAATCTATTTATGGATTCGATATATGATATCTTCTAAAATAAGAAGATAATCATTCCTAACCAACTTTGGCGGGATACGCCGAAGGTTGGGGAACACGGAACCAACAAGGATTCCGTGCGTATATAAGGGAATCATATCCTCGCTTAAGTGCGATCTCATAACCCTAAACTCCTTAAACCCTAAACGATTACTTACTCTCACGGGAGGATAATCGTGGGAGACAATCCCACGATAAGCTAACGGTGTTTCTTGTCTCTTAGTGCGCAGTTTGGCAAAGAATTCTCGATTGATGCGAGGCCGAGCTCCAAATCGTGAACGTCCATCTTTTGTATCAACAATACGATACCTTTATTTTCACGAAAAATGTAATATAGTTTGAGTTGTTACTTGTCAGGCGAAAGGCTCCCATTGGCGTTTTTTAGACTAACCGGAGTGGTGCTTAACTCACCATTTGGTGAGTGACTAAGTTGGAAGTCACAGCCATTTTTGCAAATTATGGTGAGTTGCTCACCAATGTATCCGACCGACAATTGTGGGCCTCATGTAAAAGTAAATGTTTTTTTATTTGTTTTGTGAGTGTATGTAAGATATTTAGTGGGATTATCTATACTACATATAAAAGAAAAATGGTCAAAGTTGAAAAGTTGAATTGTTGAAATTGGTCAAATGAGAGAGAAATGCATAATGTAATCAATACTATTATTAAAATTTAAAACACCTCATTACTTAAAAGTACAATAATTTTTTCACATTGTACAACCAATTAAAAGCACATCTAACAAATTAAAAACAACAATTAAAACACCTTACTAAAAATTACAATAAAATTTTCATAACGTACAATTTAAGAAAGCTACAACATAATCCAAAATATAAAATAATTAAACACACTAATTAATAATATTTTTAAAACACCCTAAAATGAAAAGTACATGTTTTTTTAGAAAAGAAACAATAAAATAGAACCCACAACGAAAACAAAATACAAAGAAAAGGCATCCTACCCCAAATAATCAATGAAAAGTACATGTTATTATACACATTATACAAATTAATAAAACACACAAAATTTCATACAAGATAACAAGTTGATGTTACATATAGTTTTGAAAACAGGACCGGACCGGACCAACGTGTTCAACCGGGAACCGGTGTCGCCACCGGTTTGGCTAACCAATTAAAGCCATCCGAAAACGAACCTGAGAGGACCCGTTGAAACCGATACAAGCTGGTGAATCATCACAAGGTACCCGCCGTCAAAACGCGCGAGTACCTTGCTATATACTATATATAAAGGAAAAACACAAAAGTAAAAAGTGAAAAGTTGAAACTAAAAGTGGAAATGTTGAAGACATATATTTCAAAAGGAAACAATTAATACACATCGAAAACCGGGTTGACCCGGGACGCTTCAAACTCGGCGGGTTGACCGATTTAATTTGACTTGTTTTCGACCCAACCTGTCGGGTTGACTTCCACTTGTTTTTTTTACCGGAACGGTTCAACCGGTTGAACAATCCGGGTTGAACCACCTTTCAAATTTGACAAAATTATATGAGAAATGATGAAGTAGTTGTAGAACCCGTGATAAATTTGGAAAAATGATAGACCAAGTAATTATAGTTTTTTGTTGTTTATTTTGCTTTGACATATGACGTTGTCATTTGTATAATGTTATTTTGAAAATGTTGGTTATACACCACTTAAGGACTAACATATATGAATCGCCTTTAAAAGTTAATATATATTGTATAAATTTCGTCCTAAGATATCAATAATGTTATGTAAATTTATTAGAATCAAAAAAATTAAATAGTATTGTTATCTTTAGCGATAATTATTTGTACCCCAAACAAATAACTTTGAACAATGCTTAAATATCTATGCAAATTGATAGTACAAGATAATCTTATTATGGTGATATTAAATTTGTAATGTTATAAGTTTAAAAGCCACACACCAAATAATAAACGCTACACATGTAAAAAAATAGTTATCACTGCCTAAATTACTGACAAAACAAGAAAAGGTGGCCACACACGTTGGCTATACCTCTAAACTACAATATAATATTGCCAACTACATATTACCGTTACCTTTTGTAATGCTTGAATATATTATTACTAAAATCTTAGTAACTTAAAAGTTAAAGCAATCCTATTAGAAATATACTCTCACACTTAGATCGACTCCACATAATTTTCTTGAAAACTATATATTTCTGCTATGCAACCACACATTAGAATTATAGCTATTCGAAAATGATTCTCTAACGGTACAAATACAGTTTGTTGAAAGAAACTTATGGGTCGTCGGAATTTTGCGGAAAACTAAACACCGTTGCCGCTAGGCGCGGGTACTCGACTAGTTTGTATAAAGTATGTATTTTAATGAAAAGTGAGAGAAGTTGACCGAAACAGATGTTTGATGAGTGGAAATGAGTGAAAGTGAGAGGAGAGAGAAAACTGAAATCACTATTTCAGCCTTATAGAAAGGTGTGGGATATAGTCAAGCTACCTTGAAGGCTTGAACCATATGTTCTACGATGGATATTGTTTGTTGTTTCAATTGTATTCTAGACTGCTGTCCTAAATGTTTGTAAACCCATAAATAAGATGATTAAGCAATACTACGTATTAGTTACGACTTAAAATAACTCAAAGTGGCTTCTCTTTCACGCTAAACCTTATAAACAAGTACATACATTCTTGGTAAAAATACCTGATGACACATTCTTGGAGTCAATTTATTGTAGAGGTTTAGGTAAGTGCATTTAACATTATTATGTTTTCGGTTACAATTTGTCTCTTTAGATCCTATGCCGGAGCTTTGGGTAAGATAAATCAATCATGAGTAGCTCAAGTTTACCCTTTTGTTGTTAATAGAGAGCTTTATCACAATATGTATTCATTCATGATTAGCAAGAATAATTTCACCAAGTGTTACTGAATTAGGTAACAACACAATGCTTATTCAACGAAATTGAAACTATTTCTAATGAAGAGAGTACAAGTATGTTGGGGATAAAAAAGGTATTTGTAAACCTTTTTTTTTTTTTTTTTTAAATGTAGTATGCCATTTTTTCCTTTTTTTCTCTTCGTATTTTGGATTGTATACCTTCTCGAGGTTTTGGTGTCTAAAATATAAGATAGGATTGGTTGGCTTGAAGGTTCAAATAAGATTATATTGGATTGTATACTTTCTCGAGTATGTTGGTGGCCATGCGAATACTTCAAGTTGTAGGCTTTCGAAATCATCATCTGGTTATTATCAACAATGTGACGTTCCGTGACAGTTATGTTTAGGGGCTATTTCCCATTAAAAGGTACTTACTTTCAGTTCTATGTTATTATTGACAATGTGACGTTCGTCGGTGACAATCTAAATTGTAAGTTCTATTTACGTCTGCAAATATATGTGCCATATGTACTAAAGAACTATATAATTCATGGTTGTAAAATGTGATGAAGTTGCTGGTGTACGTATTCTTTATAGCGATGTCAAATCTTTGTTTTCAATCGATAATGCAGAAAATAAGGCTGCCCCAGTAAGGGATACCAATCCCTCCTATTTTCTCTGCCACGTCAGCTTTCTCTCTCCAGCGATCTTCAGGCGATTGGGTGCCCCAATAAGAGCGACCTACACTAAAAAAAAACATACCCCACAAAAATACCTTAACTACACACAAAAAAAACAAAGTTTCACACTCGATCGTGTAGACGACCGAAATCTCCCAAACAAGTCGGTCTCCTGATTTGCCGCAGTAAAGGGATCGACTCCAAATCGATCACCTCAGTCGATCGAGAGTAAAGGGATCGACATTATTGTAAGCAGCCTAAATCATCTTTGCATATAAGGAAAATTGGCATTTGCATAGTAATATGTGTCTTTGATTTTACGGGGCAAGATGCTAAGCTATTGGGCAGATTTTTTTTTTTGGTAAAGGGTTACCCCGGTAAAATATATTACTCATAAAAAACGTTTCAAGTACAATGGAATATGGCTGAATGCCATATTAACCTCAAACCTTTGTTTGAACCACCAAAAACCAATGTGACATGCCACATATAGTTACTAGCCAAAAACTAACTATAAATTCTAAAACCAGTTGGCATGTTCCATTTCTTAAGCAAATCAGTGATCCTTGGCTTATTCTTGAATCGAAAGAAACAAGCTTGAGTCAGATTATAACCATAATGAGATCGCAAAGCTCCTCAGGGGTTCTTCTAGTATTCTTGAACAAACGATTATTTCGTTCACTCCAAACATAATAACTCGCAGCTGCAAATAGAAGTTTACCCACAATACAACTAACCGAGCGTTTGGCTGCCATAGGTTGGGGCCATGCCACGATATCCTCCAAAACAGGTGGTACAATATCCATTCGAGCAAGATTTCGAATATTGGGCAGATTTTGTGGCAACTATTTTTGGAACACTTTTACTACATGTGAAGGAGTCTTTTAGATTGATGTCACAGATTTACTCGAAGATGAACTATCCAGTCATTGTGTAGCATTCGACCATTCGTATATACGTCAATTAGTGATTATTTTTTAGGAAATAATATTAAGATCAATGTTGGAGTCTTTCAAGTTATATGTTGTATGTTAGAAGGAACAAAGGATCTAATTTGGTGTCTTGCAAGTTTTAACATAAAGCGAACTTGAAAACGATATTTGTTTGTAGGTTACTCCTATAATGTTGGGTTTTAGAGCCAGTAGAGCGCAGTACAAGCGAATGCCTGCTTTTAGGAACTCTCTTTCCGAACATCTTTGTTCATCGGTAATGGCGTAGGAGGAGAGAGAAGTAACCCTCTAGGTAAGGTTTTGGTTGAGTTATTTTGTAAAACGGTAAGTTTTGTTTTATTTTATTACTGTAGCTTTTACTGGTTGGTGCTTATGGGCAAGACAATATGATTGCTTGCATATTATTGATCAAGTTGTGCTTAAATATTGTACCAAGTTAGTTTCTTTAGTTCTTTTAAATGACATGAAGTTATTATTGGATGTCATAAGTCCAAATGCTCTCATATTTCTAAGTTTCATTAAGACAATTATATCATGTATTATTATCAGACATCTATTCAACCAATAAGGTTGAATACATAGGATTGATGACCTGTCATTTGACAGTTATAGCAGTTATTATAGTTAGGATTTCGTTGTGGCATTTACTCATGAAAGGGTGTGTCCCTTATGGTCCAAATCTGAACCATCACACCTTTTAGATATGCCTGTTCACAACATATAAATAGGACCTTTGTATTGTCAGACATAATATCAATAAAACAGTTACTTATCTTGTTATTTTCCCTCCAAATATTTCGTGTACAAGTTCATATTTTACTGCATAACATTGTCACTATTTCTATTCTACATTTCATTGCATAACCATGGTCAATACCAATCACCATATTGAAACCAAATGGACAAATCCAGCTCATGAGACATCCCAACATGACAGTGTCATCCAAGCAAGAAGAAGTTCAAAGCAACCCCGAATCACTGAGTCATCCTCAGTCTCCAAATGCAAAACCTGTGGTAGCACAATGCACTCAACCACTGACCATGAGTCAATTGCCAAATTCAAGCAGACCTTTAGACCCAAGCCCACTAGTATGTGGGTCGCAAGAGAAACTAATTGGTTTACTATTTGTGCGAGACATGCCGGGAGCCTATTTGGCATCTAGACAAAGGATGTTCAAGAAGCATGATCAGCGTTAAGGAGTATCTCGCACAAATATGTAAAGGAACCAGACCCAAGGTAGTATTTGGTGATAACTCATCATGTCCCATCAAGGTTATGGTTCAAGATAATTTGCAATGGAATAGTTTTCTAGAATAGCTTATGTCAATGGTCTAAAATACAATCTCATCGATGTCACCAACTATGTGATGCTAAGTACATTGTGCAATTCAATGACAAACAAGACACCATTTTCAATGCCAACAAAGAAGTTGTTTTGATAGCTCCTAGAGAGATGATGTTTATGTCTTAGACATGTCAACTCTCTCAAGATGGAACTTGTCTCTTTGCCAAAGCCAATGAAATCACAACCGGTCGTGGCACAAGAGACTCTCTCACTTAAATTTCAAAAACATCAACAACTTGGCAAAACAAAACAAAGTCCTTGGCTTACCATTATTGGTTTTTGCAAAAGATAAACCATGATCATCCTGTGAAAAAGGCAAACATCACAGAGCATCATTCAAAACTAAACAAAATTTCTCCATCAAAAGCTGCCTTTACCTCCTGCACATGGATCTGTTTGGACCTGTTAGTCCAAGATCAATCCAGCATGAGAAGTATACACTTGTCATCGTTGATGAGTTCTCAAGATACACTTGGGTATACTTTCTTTCTAAAAAGAGTCAGGCAGCTGATACAATAATGTCATTCATCGTGAAAATTGAAAACCGTAATGACATTCTTGTGAAACAAATCGATCGACAATGGTACTGAGTTCAAGAATCAAGAGCTTGAGATTTTCGTGATGAAAATGGAATTTCCCAAAATTTTCATCTCCTTACACCCCCGAACAAAATGGGGTAGTGAAAGGAAAACAGAACTCTCATTGATCTTGCCGAACAATGTTAAATGGCTCAAGACTCTGTAAGCATTTACGGATCAAGCGATCAAAATAGCCTGTTATACTCAAAACAGGTCAATCATTGTCAAAAGACATAACAAAACCCCATATGTGATCTTCAAAGGTAGAATTCCTTATATCAGCTACTTTCATGTGTTTGGGTGTCATGTGTTCATTCACAATCACAATGATCACTTAGGCAAATTTGATGCAAAGGCTGATGATGGATATTTCTTGGGTTACTCACTGATCTCTAAAGCCTTCAGGGTGTTTAACACCAGAAGACAACAAGTTGAGGAAACCTTTCATGTCACCTTTGATGAAAGTTCAGAAAGCACCAGATTTACCAACACCTCAGTAGAGGAAATAGGAATTGATGACTCATCAAGATATCCTCTTGAAGAGTTCAACACTGAAATCAATTCCTCATATCAAGCTGATGCTGACATCTCATACTATGTCTTACACCACAATCTTCCTCAACCAACCATCAATGAAATCATTGATAATTAATCAGTCCCTACTGGGATAGGTAATACTGAACCAAATGTTCAGGAACCTGTGATTCATGAACCCCAACCTGAACAAGACATCTCAACAGATGATCTTAATGATTCTGTGACTCCTGCACCTGAAACCACAAAGTAAGTGGACAAAATCTCAGGACATTGAGCTTGTAAACATCATTGGTGAACCCACTGAAGGCATGCTCACTAGAAGCATGGTCGCTAAATTAACTGCAGACTTGACCAATGAATGTCTATATGCCGATTTTCTATCGAAATAGAACCCAAAAGTGTCACCGAGGCTCTAAAATATCTAAGCCGGGTTCGAGCTATGCAAGAAGGACTTCAGCAGTTTGATAAAACAAGGTCATGACCTTGATCAAATGTCCTCGGGATGTCATTGTCATAGGAATGAAGTGGGTTTCCAGAAACAAAACTGATGAAAACGACAATGTCATTAAAAACAAAGCCAGACTTGTAGCCAAAGGTTACAGTCAACAAGAAGGCATTGACTATGATGAGACATTTGCCCCTGTTTCAAGAATGGAAGCCATCAGAATCTTCCTTGCATTTGCCACTTACATGAACTTCAAAGTTTATCAAATGGATGTAAAAAGTGCATTCCTAAATGGTGAACTCAAGGAAGATGTGTATGTTCAGCAACCTCCTGGCTTTGAGAGTAGTGAATTCCATGACTATGTCTGCAAGCTTGACAAAGCCCTTTATGGACTTAAACAAGCTCCCAGAGCATGGTATGAAAGTCCCTCAGCCTTCCTGATTCAAAACAAGTTTGTCAGAGGAAAGATAGACAACACATTGTTTATCTATAGGACAAAACAAGACATGATCCTAGTCCAAGTGTATGTTGATGACATCATCTTTGGCTCAACAAATTACACTCTTTGCAAGCAGTTTGAAAAGCGATGACAAAGAAGTTTGAAATGAGCATGATGGGTGAACTCACTTACTTTCTTGGACTACAAATCGAGCAAGCGATAAAGGAATCTCCATCACCAAGAGAAATATACCGAAATCTCTTGAAGAAATATGAGATCTCTCGATCGTGCCTCGGTGAAGACACCAATGGTCCCTCCTAACAACCTTGGACCGATCTCACCGGCAAATCACCAATCAAACTCATTTAAGGGGATTGTAGGTTCACCGATGTATCTAATCGCTTGAGACCGGACATACAATTCTCGGTATGTCTTATAGCAAGATATCGGTCCAATCCCAAAGAATCCCATCTCACTGCAGACCAAAAATCCTCGGATACCAAGGAACTCCAAGCCTTGGACTTTACTATCCAAAGTGCTCGTGGTTTGACCTCAAAGGATATTCGACTTTGATTATCAGTGCAATATGGACGAAAAAGTACCTCGTGGTCATGTCAATTTCTTGGAGGAAAGCGGTTTGTTGGAGTGCTAAAAACAACAATCGGTGGCTATGTCTAAAGTCAAGCCGAGTATGTGGTTGATGTGGGATCTTTGCGCCAATGTATTATGGATGAAAAGTCAACTCGGTGATTATGACATCCGTTACAAAATGGTACCCATCTTCCGTGATAACACCATGCTATTGCAATCTCCAACAACCCCGTCCTCCACCAAAGAACCAAACACATTGATATCGATATCATTTCATCGGGGACCACATAATGAAAGGAGACATAGAACTTCATTTCATCCATACTAAATATCAACTTGCTAATATCTTCACCAAACCCTTAGATGAATCTACCTTGAGAGACCGAAATTTGAATTGGGAATGCTTGACATTGAGAGTCAGCAACCTGAAAACCAATCCCAATCTCAGTAAGTTCTCTCTGAAATGGTCCATTCTCCCTGAACAAAACCCAAAACAACCTTCTCACTGAATGAGTAAGACTTATTCAGGGACCCTGACAGTGAGAATTGAGCATTGAATGAGTAACTAAATGCACCAAGTATCAGTTCCTTAAATGTCCTAGGTTGGTATACATATCAATTAAGATAGGAATATATGTCTCTTTATCCTACTGTCATCCAAGTCAAGGGTCCCTCAAACCTTACCTCACCCCATTTGGCTTTAATTGCCTTCTCTCACAAAAAATATCCTTTGGATATTTTATTACTGCAAATGCACTTTTACTATGCACTGCAACTGTTCCCTTGAAAACAGGGAAATTACAGCGGGTAGTGGAGTGGTGGCATTAAATGAGGTAAATGAAACGTTTTCAAAAACTAACTTTACAAATTCTAATTTATGCAAACCTTACCCCTCTCACCACTCTATAAATACCCCCCTCAAAACATCAAAAACTCACACAAATATTTCTGCAACAAAACGCTGTCAAAATTCTTTCACAAACCCAGGAATACTTGTGTGATATTCAAATCTTCAACCTGTTTTTGACAAAATCTTCTCTGTAAACATTCACAAAAAAAATTCTTCACCAAATCAAAAGTTTTTCAACTTGTTGATTGTTCTTGTCAAATATTTTCTAAAACCCTAAAAAATCCCTCTATGGAAATGGCAAGAACAAAACTTCTTCACTTTGCACCTCAGTGGGTAGGGGATCTTAGTAATGTTGAATTTAAAACAAATAATGTTATAGGCACTTTTGAATACCCCCTGATGTCCCAGCCTATAAGGGCATCATGAAGTTTTTATTCAACGCCCACTCAAACAGCCTTTACTTAGTCCCTTTCAATTGCACCAAAACCTCCTCGGGAGTTTTGGGCAACAACTATGGCCTATGACCCGACACCCTCTCGATGAGATGGACCTAAGACCACTGGGAGTATCTCATCGATTCGGTCTTTGTAATGGGAAAAGTCACCACCCTTGGACTATAAAACTTTTGTACATCAACAGGTTAGACTATAATTGAACTATGTTGCCCATCCTAAACCTTCCACAATTAAGGATGGGTTAAAAAATTGTTTTAGATCCAAAATTTTGGGCAGGACCCTTGTCACCAAGAACCATTTCTGCGGGTTGGAAGATCCTGCTCACATTTGTGATTCGGGTTCTCGTGAAACCACTCATCCACCGAACAAGTTAACTCTATTCGATTGATGGTGGCATCTTTTGATGACGGGGATCATTTATCGACATTGGGAGATCATTTACGGTGATCTCGTAACCAAGCTCTTGAGCAAAACTAGGTCAAAATCGTTTCATACTCTAGGTTTGTCTCATGCGCTTTACAAGTGTTCTTGGGTTGTAATTATCCTCGGGAATACAAATCATGTGCTTTACGGTATCTGAGTGTTAGATATTAGCTTTTCACATACAATACCATCAAACCATAACACAAAGTAGCATATAGATGGAATTCTAGAGAGAAAGTTAGAGGTTTAGGGAGCTTAGTGAGAGAAAGTGAAAGATATTATTATGAGCTCCAACTCTCTACCTTGGGAGGTAGAGAGTATTTATAGTCTTACACAAATCGCCACACTATGGGTCATGGATCGGGCATACGGTGGGTAAAGACCCGTCCGTCCTCCACGGTGTTACTTAACTAAATTACTACTTAACTTAAAGAACTACGACTACGAGCTTTCTAACGATTACATATACTTGAGGTGACCGACTCTTTAATCTTGGAATTTCTAATTCCTAACAATCTCCCAAAGGAGGTCACCTCAATTATACATCAAAATTACATTGAATACAAATAGATATTACATTAACAGTTGATCTTGCATTCTTGATGTAGTCCTTTGCTCATAAGCTCGTAGTCATTGATTCTTCACATTGCATGTTTGGTCATTCCAAGTGGAGGTCTTTCTTGATCCACGTGATGATAAGTTTGAGCCATCTTTGGAGATCATCGGTGTCAACAATCTCGACACATCCTTTGTGATGTTGGTATTTTGTGATGTTGTGACTTTGGGACCGACATGCTCACATTCGGATCATGATATCTTCTCATCGAGTAGCGGAAGCATTTGTTGAATCACGATATTGGCGGCGTGGCGAAGCATGGAGTGAAAATATCGAGTCATTGATGCACTAATCATGATTTCTTTTGAGTTGAATGTGTTAAGTGAGCATGCGGTGTGGATTGACCGCTTCATTACGATCATTTGCAAATGTCGGGCGTACACGCATACAACGATTAGCAACAAATCGCACGAAAGTGTCTTTGATCACTTCGTTGAATTGAGGTACACGACCCACGGTTCCCGTTGATCGATACAAGTCTTTGTGATCGGTAGGATTCCTAAGAATCTCCTTGACGGGGTTTCGCACTTGTTCTAGCTGTTCTCAAACCGGAACATCTCAAAGAAGACAACACGGAGTGAGTGAACCAAATAAATTTAAGTCCACCGATTGATGAAAAGAGATTTGAAAAACAATCGTGTATTGCTCAATAGAAATTGTTTTGCAATACAACGAAGGTTTTATTGAAAATCAATTATCAATCATAAAAATACCTTTTGGTTTGAAAAAATGAGTACACGATCGATGTGCTAATGAAAAGAGTTTTTAAGCACAAAGACGGTTTTCAAAGGTATCCGTCAATCCATAACTGAACCGGGATTGATTCAAGAGATTGAATCGCCCATTGTTTCATTCGGTTGTCACATGGTTGATCTATATAATAGATCTCACATGCCACCTACCGAGAGCTTGTTTGATGTAGGCTCGAAGGCTTTCCATCTTCACTTTGTGAATATGTAAACACATCACTCGGATGTTACGGCAATACCACAAGGATAATCGTGGGACTCAAGATATAATCTCTCTTTCCACATTGTGTGAAGCAGAGCCTTCATTGAAAGTGTCCTAATGAGATTTATTGATGATCTCGTGGCTCTAGACTCAATTTGTGCATATTTGGATCCCGTGGCGGGAGACTAGGAGAGGGTCTCCTACTTCAATATCAACCATCTCTAAGAGAAGTCGATAGATAATGTCGGTTCCCGTGAGAATGAAACAAGTCCTTTTAAGAGGAACTTGAGTGGTTTGGAAAGTTGAAGTGCGGTGCGTCCTTTGGGTCCATGACGTCTTGTCTTCAATACCGATGTTACCATCGGTAGCATATGAATTGAACCGGTTTACGCCTAAGGTTGAATTAATGGAGGCTATTTGTTTTCACCCTATTTTCATTCAATTCTTTTAATTCTTCAACCCCTTGATGCTTACGAGACTTCATAGCTAGAACCTTGTTGGGTTTATTCGATTACTAGCTCGGTCTTAGTCCGCACTCTTCCCTTATCTCATTTTCTCCTTTTATCATCATACCTAAGGACTTCTACACTAACTAGTGGATTGTCCTGGGTAGATCCCTCCGATTACGGCGGATCATGGGAACCAATACCTAACCTTATCATCCTTATATCACCGTACATAAAGTAAAGTTGGTCGGTCAATTTGGTATTGTTCATTTGCCATTGGATCCAATTGAAAACCATTTGAAAATCAATTCGGATACTTGTGATATATTATCAAAGCTTTTGTACTGAATTGTTTTGATATTTTTAGAATTAGAACTCCCCTCAACATGTGCATCAAGTATTGAGAATGTTTTGCACGGAGGCAAGAGAAAGAATTTACTTCTTTTAATTACCATTTTCTAAAGATATCAACATCACTTCCTCAAAAGATCAAGTTGGAATAGCATTTCGGGAAGGATGAGGTTTCCATGAATTTTGCTCCCCTCAATATGTGCCTCGAGGTTGAAAAGAGTTTTGCACATACTAGAGGAACCCACATTAGGATGAATGATCACGTTTTAAATCAAAGGTTTAAGATAGATGCTCCCCTCAACATGTGCATTGAAAAATTGAAATCGTTTGTCACATGTGAGAAGGATCATGTACATTCTTTTATAACCATTTACACGATTATCGGTTTAAATCCAATTTAAATCACACATTCTCCCCGATCACAATTATCAAATCATTTGAGATTTGTGATCTCGTATAGATTTAAATTGATTTTGAAAGCTTTGAGGAGAATTGTGACTTGATTGTGAAAGTGTTTTAAGCGATGTGGATTGGATTTTAAGACTTTACACTCCATTTATAAAACATGCATGTATATCTTTTGAAAACAATTTAATGCCAAATAACTTTTAATTTAATTGAAATCATTCTCCCCTCAATCAATGACGTGGGTTGTTGATTGAGAGATAAGATTTTGACAAATAAGTCCCGATGATTATCAAAAATAGAGATTGAGTTATTTTTTTTAAAGCATTTAGTTTTCAAAGAGATGGGAGTTTATAGAATCGAGCATAGGATTTGAAAACATGGTAAAACATGGCTCTGTTCTTTCTTTAAAAGCGGGTTATTGCACGAAATTGACAATAAACCATTTTCTCTTTCTCCCAAATTTTTTTTTTTTTTTTTTTTTTTTTTTTTAATTCGAACAACATCTAAAGTCCGTGTCATTCTTTGAATGACAGCACAAAGACCGTAGATATTATCGAATCGAGAGAAAAAACATGACAAAATGACAATATTTTTGAAGATTTTTCGGATTTTTGATTTTTATGGATTTTGAAAGTTTTATAATTTTCTATTTGATTTTTGAAAAAATATTTACAAGAGATAGATGAAGATAGACCTTTACTCCTCGTCTTCCTCCACGAAGGCGTTTGAGAGTTTCGGTTGAAGGCTTTTCAAACCAAGTCGTGGAAGAATAAACTCAAAACGTTCTCTTGGAAGAGCTTTGGTGAAGATGTCGCTAAGCGATATTCGGACCTCACAAAATATAGTTCCACCACACCTTTTTCCACATTCCACGATGAAATGATGTCGAATGTCGATATGCTTTGCTCTTGAGTGTTGAACGTTGTTGCATGAGAGAGCAATAGCACTTTATTATCACGATGCGGAGGATTTTGTTGAATTCAAAGCCATAGTCGATAATTGAGATCTCATCCATAAGATTTGAGCACAACAAGATGACATGGCTATGTATTCACCTCTGTAGAGGAAATAGAAGTACTCATTTGCTTCTTTGAAGACCACTCACAAGCTTATCACCCAAAAAGCGAGCACCTCGGGCGTGCTTGACGAGTATCTTGACAACTGCATGATCGGCATCTGCATAGGCCGTTAGTGACATACCGGTGTCCTTGGTACCATAGTCCCATATTGATGGTTCCTTGGAATACCGAAGACCCGTTTAAGCGCTTCAAGGTGCTTTTTAGTAGGCTTAGCACGGTATCTAGCACACATGCACACGAGAGAATAAGATGTCCGGTCTACTAGCGGTGAGATACATCGGGGATCCAATCATACTCCTATATTTCGTTTGGTCAATCATGATCCACGAGAGGTCCTCATCTAGTTTGGTTCGGTCAATCATGGGGGTGTCAACGGTCACTTGAATCAAATCCAAATTTCTTTAAAATCTCATTGCATATTTAGATTGATTTATGAAAATGCCTCCGGACTTTGTGAAATTTGTAATCCCAAGAAAAATGACATTTGTCCCATCATTGACATTTGAAACTTTGAACTCATTTCATTTGAAAACGATCACATTCCATTGGGTCGATCGAGGCAAAGATAATATCATCAACATAAATTTGAACATGAATCAAATGTTTGCACGACTTCACGGTGAACAATGTAGGATCAATCGCTCCTTTGATGAATCCGGTTGATAGAAGAAACTTTGACGATGTATCATACCATGCCCTTGGAGCTTGCTTTAAACCGTAAAGAGCCTTCTTCAAACGATAAGCGTGAGTAGGATGCTCTTGATTCACAAAACCTTGAGGTTGGTGGCGTGAGCGACTTCTTTAAGATCTCCGTTTAGAAATGCCGTCTTTACATCCATCGATAAACCACCATGTTCTTGCTAGCGACATTAGCGAAAAGATTCGATGGCCTCGATTCGAACAAGCTGGAGCAAAAGATTCTTCAAAGTCTATACCCTCCTCTTGACGATATCCTTTAGCAACTAATCTAGCCTTGTTCTTCAACACATCACCATGCTCATCAAGTTTTACTTTGAAGATCCATTTTAGAGCTATAATCATAGCACGATCTGGAGCGGTACTAACTCCCATACATCAAGACGATCAAACTCATGAATTTCATCTTGCATAGCATTGAACCGACTATCTTCATTCATGGCGGTTTAACGTCTTTTGGTTCGATCTTAGATAGTACGGAGTTGAAGAAGCACCATAAGGCATCGGTTGCGAGTTGCTTCGGGTTGATACAGACGAGAGGATTTCCAATGATGTTGTCTAATGGATGATCGTGAGTCCATTTTCGAGGTGTTCATGTGGCATTTGTTGAGGAACTGAAGTAGGCGAGTCGATGTCTCTGAAGAAGATGGTTCGATGATGATTCGGGAGTAGCAAATATGTTTTCAAATGGAGCATCTTGAGGAGTTGCAAAGGGATTAACTTCATCATTGGTGCGAAACATTTCCATGATGTACATTTGAAGAGATGATTTGTTGATGAGGCGAAGGATCGTGACGGTGCTTCTTGACTTCTGAGATATTGAGGCGATGAATTGACTTCATTCAACGGAATATGAGCATCCTCTGTTGTAGGGATCGGCACCTCATTAGTAGTAGACTCATACAGTTCATCAAACATGGGATCAAACAGTTTCTTTACATCATCTTGGATGGAGGTACATATGGAGTTTCTTGAGAGGAGTTTGGAACAAGAGATGAACCAATAGGACTGTTTTGAAGTGCGGGTCTGGTGGAGTGTCCGGGAGCCATTTGACCGGTCGACTCATCAAACGTAACGTGAATTGTTTCCATGATATTTCGGGTTCTTTTGTTGTAGATTCGGTATCCCTTTTGTTTGGTGCATATCCTACAAATACTCCAATGTCGACTTTAGCCCTAAGTTTGCCCAAGTCTTGACCTCATTAGTTGGATAGCACAAGGCACCAAACACACGAAGGAAAGATAGATTAGGTTTTCTGTTGTGAACAAGTTCATATGGAGTTTTTCCATGACCGGTGTGAATCGAGGAGCGATTTTGTGTGTAGCATGCGGTGGCAATTGCTTGACCCGAGAAACATTGGAACCTTTGAATAGATCGGCATTGTTCTAGCGGCTTCAACAAGAGAACGATTTCGTCTTTCAACTACACCGTTACGTTGAGGGGTTCGTGGAACACTTCTTTGATGGTGATTCCAATGCTTTCATAGAATTCACTAAGTTGTTTGTTGACAAACTCGGTTCCATTATGCATTACGATGATTACGGCGGTTTGTTTAGTCTAACTGCAATTGTTTGATGAGTTTGATGATGATATCGGAGTTTCATCCTTTGTCCTTAAGAACTTGACCCGGTGAATCTAGAATAATCATCAACCACAACTAACACATATTTCTTTCCAAAGATATTACGCACCTCATTGGTCCACATAAATCCATATGAATCATATGAAGAACTTACGTGATGAGTTAGTAGGTTTGGGTTTATGGGCATACTTCTTGCTTTTTCCCAATTGACATCTTGAACAAAGATGATCCTTTTCATACTTTAGTCTAGGTAGACCTACAACTAAGTCCTTTACGGAAAGATCGTTGATGGTGCCAAGTTCAAGTGATTGAGACGACGATGCCATAACCATGACTTTGTTTTAGAAGCCTTTGATAACAAGCAGATTGGTGAAGCTCTCATCATGTCATCGATAGAGATAGTGTAAAGGTTTGAGCCACGAGTCCCTTTCAGCAGTTCCTTTCCATTAAGATCTCTAACAAAGCGGTATGTTTTACGAAGGCTACTTCTAGGTCGAAATCACGAATTGACCAACGAGAGAGCAGTTATGACCTAAACCTTCCACATAATACACTCTAGAGATGACACTATCACCAACAACATAATCTCCATAACCCATAATAGCACCGAAATGATCATTACCAAATCTAACGATCCGATGAATTTGCTCACGAAGTTCATGAGCCGTGACGGTCTCCAATCATATGCTTGGAACGACTGAGTCCGGTACCACGAGCGATTTGAGCGATCTGCGGTTGAACACGACAAGAATGGATAATCGGATATTTGGGATCCCCATGCAAGAATGGGTTCCATTTGGTTAGTAGCAGCAGTTGGACCACCCACATCGAAATAGAAGCATTCATATCGAGACGGTGAAGTAATGGAATCATTGTGAATAGATGCAATACTAGTGTCGTATTAGCCTATTCTGATGTGACCACTTCTTAAGGAATAGTTCTACCAAGAGGCATCCATTTTCTAGTGGGCATTATCGATTAGTCTTATGACCAACGGTATCCAATAAAAACCTATTCTCAAATGTTCTTCCCGTGGGTTTCCATTGTTTTCTAACTCTCTTTCGCTTTTGCCTTTTGCCTTTTTAGCATGAATTTTAGCATTAACAACATTAATGGACAATTAACATCATTAGGCGAACATTAACATCACATTCATGATTAGAAAGCGAATTCAAGCAATCATCGATACAAGGTTTGCAAATAGTATCGAATTGAATTAATTACGATGCGCCTATGGCTAATACTAGAATCAACACGATTCGTTTTATTCGATTCAAACTTAAGGTTCCTAGATTGTTCTTCTACTCTCTTCCAAAGGCACATTCTTAGCTTGAGAGGTCCTATCATTCCTTGTATTGTCTTGAGACTTTGACTGCTCCCTTTAATGTCACCGATTACTCTGTAGAGGAATGGGAACATTAGTTTGTTTTACTACTCTTTGCACCACTGTTTAGATGTCTTTGGGATCCGAACTACATGCAGTGCACTATGGTTCACTTTCATAAAGCTAGCTTTCTTGAAATTAGTACTCTAGAGGCACATTCGAGTTCTCTTTCCTATCATTGATGGATCTAGAATCGAACTACTCAAAGGTATACTTGGCTCTCATTCAAAACATTGGGAGTCGAGTGCAAGTCATGTTTGGCCTTAGGCATTGAGCATGGAATCAAGGGTTAACTCTCTCACCTAATGTCTTTGGGCATATTGTGATCAAACATTCTAAGATTTCTTGAGATCGTTTGGCATATAGGCATGCATGTCCAATTGCATTATCATGAGGTTTCTCTAGCTTATCCTCTTCAACAATCTCACGCAGCATTCTAAGCGGTCCTTAAGGGATGAGAAATATGTTTGAATGGCAAGTTTGTTGTTCCTTAGGTGAGGGGACATATGTCACGAGATAAAGCGATTTATTACGAGTGAACCTTAGATACAACA
The DNA here is from genome assembly GCA_022545495.1 of Chrysanthemum lavandulifolium. Lineage (NCBI taxonomy): Eukaryota > Viridiplantae > Streptophyta > Magnoliopsida > Asterales > Asteraceae > Chrysanthemum > Chrysanthemum lavandulifolium. The sequence goes on along the minus strand of CM040239.1, from coordinate 234,235,094 downwards.
TTCTCCGCATTGATCATTAGCATTTTCCCTTTTACGACTCTTGATTCTCAATTTCCTTTTGCAATGAAGTTATTTGTTCGTTGTTTTTGTTACGAGTGACTTTAATTGATTCAAACAACTCATTGAAATGACGTTTAACCTTTTCATTTTCTTCTAGGAAACTTTCGTTTTCCTTTTGTAAAGCATTTACTAGGTTTTGAAGATGAAACGTTTGAGAATTCGAGAATCTAAAGAAGGAGGCATTTGGGAGCTGTCATATTGTTCGTTTGACCCTTTAATTGAGAGATTTGGGCTTTCAACTTTACGATCGTGTTACACCGAGCATGAATCATTCATCTCGTTTGTTAATTTGAAAAGCGCATCAAACTCGGAGCATCGAAGATGTCTTGAAATTTGAAGTTTTGACATTTTCTTTGAGATGTTGATATTTTAGTTGTAGATTAAAATACTCAACTTCTAGTTTAGAAAAATGTTTAACCAAATTGTCATGATCATCCGGTTCAATTTTCTCATTAAGTTTAGAATTAGTTTTTCAAGCTCAATGACACGATCATGGGAGACTTTCGAGGCCACGAGATAGTTCATGAAATTTGGAAGCATTAATAGAGCAATTTGAAGCGATGAAAAAGACATCTTGAGCAACACATTCGATAATAAGATTCTCATTCAATGTATGCGGTTCTTCCTCTCAATCTCATTATATTTTAGTGCACGCTCATAATCACTAATTTCAACTATTATTGCATCAAATTCCTTTTCCATTCCTTAATATCTGTTTCTATCCCTTTTAAGACTCTCAAAGTGATCCTTTAAAAGTTTAAAGAAGGGCATGACCTCGGTTAAATAACATTCTTTCATTTGTTCAAAACCCTTTCTCCTTGATTATGCCGTGGGTGTGATCCTTTTCTTGCAAGTTTTCTCAAAATCAACAAATAGTTGGAAAATAACGTATTGGCTAATTAAGATCTTGCTTTTAGTGGCAATTGTTCTAGGAACAAGATGCATTGGTGTGTTAGGAGGATACACGGTAGCTTTAGGCATTTTCCAAAGGGAGGGTTTATTCTTGCAATATTTTCGACTTTACGCTTATCTAAATCCATTTTCCAAAAGACTTGTTCGGAGTCAACAATGTCTCGAGTCTTAAACTTGTTCAAGGAAATCCGGTTTTCCTTCTTGTAGTCATGGGGAGTGATAATTACTTTCTTCTCTTTGCACTTAGGGTCATTTAGTTTCTTATTCATCTTCTCCTAGTTACTTCATCTAATTTCTTGTCATCCTCGGTGCACTCAACGCAACTAGGTTTTTGTCTAGGTTTAAGAATCTCATTTCCATCATAGATAACACTTTGAGTGCTTTTGCTATCTTTCCATACTCGGGGTTGGGTTTATCTATAATGGGAACACTATGCTTATCGCTTAGAACTCTATGCTTAGTGATCATGTGAGCGATCGAATGGTGTTTCCTTGCATGTACAACTTGTTTTCAAGTTTGTTTTCAAAGTTTTCGATTAGAAAAATCTCTCAAGAGCTTTGATTCTTTTGCATTAAATTCTTGCTTAAGCATTTTCACATTTTCTTGAAGTTCTTGTTTTTGCTTAGTTGTTTTAGAAAGTTTTTCTTGCAAAGAATTTAATTCTTGTTTCAATACTTCTTCTCTAAAATTACTTTTTCTAATTCTTGTCGCGCACTTGGTCATCCATTTCACCTCACGAGTGGTCAACTCAAATTTAGCGTTGTTCATAAATAGCAACACGTTCCTTATAGGCATTTAGTTCGAAATTACGAAATCATCGGGAGCACATGCGGTGTATTCATCAAGGACATAGTCATTGTTGATTGCGAAGATGCATCACTTGGTACAACTTCACTTTCCCTTTGTTTCACGTATTGATCGTATGGGACAATATTGATATTACCCATATTTTCAATATTTGATTCAATAGTTTCGATTGGTTGTACTTTGTCATGCATCTGTTGCACCTCACCATCATCATATAGCTTTAATACCTCGAGATGAGTTTGTCCTTGGATGGCCCACTTGTGGTGAAGAAGAGATCTTGGGAGAAACCATTGGAGAGATGCTAGCCATAAAGATTGTGTGTGCCGTAGGTCCATCATCTACATCGAATCGTATGCATCACGGTCGGCGACTTGAAAGGCGTTCGATGATTGTGACCTATCTCTGAGCAGTTGCTCATCCACATCGCATCATAGGTCTTGGCATTGCCCTCGGCAAGAAACAACAATTCCTCTTCATCCAACGCAGCACCATTGTCCCGAGCTTGTGCCGGCAACATCTTATCTCTGAAGTAATCGGCGTTCGTGGGCGCTTTGGAGATGTGCGGTTCCTTGCAATGTGTCCTTCACCACCACGTTATAGCATTTGATTGTCTTGGCTTGACCTTGGTTACCATTTCTTCCTCGATTACGGTTGCCCATATCCTCTACCAAAGACCACCCCTTCCCCGATCATCTTGTCTTTCTGAATCGGTTGCACCACGATCCTTCCATCTTTAACGATGGCTTGATTATGTGGGTTAGATGCGATTCGAGGTTGTTGTTGGTTTGTGGGAGAGAATTCATGTTTTGACTAATGAGAAGAGCAAGTTGATTAATGATGTTACCACGTGTGCATCGACATCGACTTGTTTGAACCGAGGATCGAGGATGAGTTTGTGATTACCATTACCCAAGGGTATGACTTGTGATGCTTTGGTTGTGATTCCAATGTTTGAGTAGAAAGTTTGTTGAGTCATTAGGCGAACTTGTCTCACCCCGTTGGTTTTGAACGATTGAGAATCAACTTTTCAAACATGGCATGTCTCTCATTACGAAGGAGGAAGGCATAGAGTTGCTCATAGTTAGTATGCTTCAATCCTTTAGTGAGTTTCACGGATGTGACAAACTTGTGCCATTCGGGATTCATGTTGTTCACAAACTTTGAGTTCAAATGAATATTAGGCATAGTCATTCGATGTTTCTCATGTCATTCACTAACTTATGAAATCTCACATAGTACTCATAAACACTCTCATCCGGTTTCATCTTGAAGTGCTCAAATTCGTCATAAAGTTGGGATTCTCTCTTTCCATAGTTAATTACGAACACGAGAGAAGCATCTTAACGTTATCCCAAACGCCTTTGCATCGGTGTTATGATTGATCGACTTGTAGATGTCTTTAGGAAGACCTTGAAGAACAATGTTTGAAGCCACGATATCGCATCGAATCTCTTTTCTCCTCATTATCAAGCTCATTGTACATCTTAGGTCCATCCATTCCGTGAGCAGAGTACCATCTTCATTAGTATCAAGTATGTCTCTAGTCGTCTCAACCCGATATGGTCCTTCATCAATGGATTTGAGAATGTTGACACCATTTTCCTTTCCAAGGCAATACAATCGATTCGTTGAGCCCAAGAATCGTAGTCGATTCTGTCAAGCATGGGTGGGCGAGTATCCGAGCCACCGCTTGAACATCCTCGACAGCGATGGAGATGACGGTAGGAGCGTTGGTAGACATGTTAACAGTTATACGGGATTTTATAACTCTATGATTAAACCGGAAATAGATTCTTTCACGGATTTTACTAAATCAAGAGAAAACCGTAAACAATCACTCAAGTCGCTAGATGATAAAGCTCTAAGTCGCTAGACACAAATCCACTAAGTCGCTACCAATTAATTCGCTAGACGACCAAGTCGCTAGAATCCCAAGTCGCTAACGAGAAGAACAAGTCGCTAAATAGTAACTCGCTACGGACCAAGTCGCTAACCAAATTTTGGCGACAATTAGCTACACAAGTCGCTAGAAACACAAGTCGCTAAAGAGCAACTCGCTCTTGATCAAGTCGCTACCACAAGTCGCCACCCGTGGTGGAGAGTCCACTACTTGTCCTTTAACTCGCTAGCTCTAACTCGCTAGCTTTTAACACCGTAAGTCGCTACAAAATAATGAAGCAAGTCGCTATGAAGAAAGGTTATCCGTGAACTAACTCGCTACCATGAAAACCATATAAACATCACTTTTCAATCCAAAACAACCCAACCAAGATGATTCAAGCTTACCAAATGAAAACCTAAACACTTTTGATGATTCTAAACACAAAAGTACCAACAAAATTCAAACTTTAACACAAGAGATCAACCAAATGATGCAAAACCACTAAACTTTTCAAACTCAAAACCACCTAAAACCACTATAAATCCAAAGATGTGTAAGATATGATCCAACCATGGCTCTTGATACCAATTGTTAGATATTAGCTTTTCACATACACATCAAACCATAACACAAAGTAGCATATAGATGGAATTCTAGAGAGAAAGTTAGAGGTTTAGGGAGCTTAGTGAGAGAAAGTGAAAGATATTATTATGAGCTCCAACTCTCTACCTTGGGAGGTAGAGAGTATTTATAGTCTTACACGCCAAATCGCCACACTAAATTACTACTTCACTTAAAAGGGAGCTTTCTAACGATGGATCGGGCATACAGAACCCATCACCACCATCGGTGGGTAAAGACCCTCGTCCGTCCTCCACGGTGTTACTTAACTAAATTACTACTTAACTTAAACAAAGAACTACGACTACGAGCTTTCTATGCCGACGATTACATATACTTGAGGTGACCGACTCTTTAATCTCACACCGTGGATGAATTTCTAATTCCTAACTTACTTATCTTGTTATTTTCCTTCCAAATATTTCGTGTACAAGTTCATATTTTACTGCATAACATTGTCCCTATTTCTATTCTACATTTCACTGCATAACCATGGTCAATACCAATCACCATATTGAAACCAAATGGACAAATCCATTCAAGAGGTCCGTTGGCACATCTCACAGTTATTTGAAAGTCAATACCAATTCTATAAGAGTACCAATTCATCGTTTAAGATGCTAAAGATGCTTCTTACTAACATATGGTGTAGGTTTTAGTAATATACCCCAATATGAATGAACTTGGTGTATACAATCAATCAAATTAGAAAGGTAGGTTCACAAAATGTCTTTTGGTTTGAAGAGAAGAGTGCTTATCATGAGCTACCACTTACTGGTAATTTTTCTTTTGACTTTTATGGTCTGCATGTAAGGTGGTCACTGGTTACAAATTTGAAGTTTTTTACTCTTTACTAGGGGTTGGTAACTGCAAACAAGAGTCATAATTCGATAGTTGTATTCTCAATAAAGGAATTTAAAGTTCACTTAACTTATTTTCTTATGCTGCCCCTGCCCGTTTGAACACGGGTTATGAACTAATATCGATATTGATAATACAGTTCGAATATGGCGATATTGTTTGTTGTAAGCTTTGTGGAATTCGGTAAGCTCTACCGCTAACAAATGTATTTACTTCAATTCTTTTTGTATCCTTAAACAGCCTCAAAGAACAAATTGAATCTCTCATTAGGATTTCTCCGACATCCATTGAGCTATTCTTTTTCTTCAGTTATGTTTTTTTCTGTTTGCACAAAGCGTAGATTTCATTTTATTTTAGTTTTTAGCACAAAGCTTAGATTGCATTATATTTTAGTTATACTTACATGTATATACGTGTTTGATGCAATGCCCATATAGTCATGTACAGACCTTAGGCTGTGTTTGGTTAAGAGAAATGAAGGTAGAGAAATGGAATTGACCTTATTTCTCATGTTTGGTTTGTCAAAGAAATAAAAAAGTTTAGATATCATATTTCTCAAGAAATGGGCTCTTTGCATTTTGATTTGGGCAAATGATTGAAAAAAGTATAATACTTGTCACCGTTTGCTTTTGTGAGTAGCGAACAATTTTTTTTTGCTTTTGTGGGTATTTTTCTTTAAAATTCATCGTTTTAGGGTATTATGTGACATTTTCTTGAGAATTTTTTTCTATTACCAAGAGGCGAAAACGTCTAAAATTTCATAAAATACCTAAAAAGGAAGAATTTAAAAGAAAATCTTACAAAAGAAAAATTTTGTTCATTCACTACAAAACAAACAACGATGTGATGATACTTTTTCCAATCATTTGCCATTTTGATTTTCACCCCTTTTATTTTGGAAATAAGTTGCTACTCAATTCTTCGTGTTTTTTTTTTTGCCTTTTCTAAAAAAATTAAATGATAAAAGAATAGGTATAAAAGGAATGCAGTCACGTGCCCCTCACAATCCACCCAACTTTCAAAAATCTTATGAACCCTAGTCCCCAATATCACTCTTTTCAAGCGGGTTTTTCCCAGATCTCCGGCTTCAGTTGCCATCATCTCGTTGTCATCTCCCTCTGATTCTTTAAGATATCCATATCACAAATCTTCATATTTGGATACCCTTTGATTACTGCATCACGTCACCTCCAAATAACAAATTGTTGATGTCCAATTTAATAATGGTATGTTCTTAGTTTTAGTGATGGAACTGAATTGGTGATTGAAACTTTTTCAAAAAGCAAAAATTGCTTCGGTAAAAGGGACTAAGATATGTAACAGATTTGTATGTCTTTTTTTTTGTTTGTTTTGGTGCTAGCATTCATATCCTTTCTTTTCTTTAACCAAATATTTCAATTAATTTTATAATGAAATGATAACTACTGCTGTTTTGGATTTGATTTTTACGAATTTGATTTTGCATATAGTTGTTTAGGTCCAAATTAAATTGAATGTCTCATAGTGTAATCTTCAAGTTTGCATAACTATAATTTTGTAATCACATTTTTTTTTGTTGCAGAATTTTGATTTCCTCTATAAGTTGTTTTTAGTTTTCAGTTTTTTTTTTTCTTTGTAAAAGTTATAATTAAAAAAATAATTTATTGCTTATTTCTCTCGTCAAGTCTTTCGTTACCAAACGGTAGAATTCATCCAAATTCTCTACTCATTTCTATTATCTGGATTTCTAATCTTTGCTTCATTTCATTTCTCTAAATTTCTCCCTACCTAACGTGCCGTTAGTGGAGACCGGGGTCTTCCCAAAACTTTGAGATTTTACTTATATTTTTTTATTAAATACAACTTTCGCCGATATAGCACTCGACCCTCCTAATAAATTCACCAAGTTTCGTCTATGCATATAGTTATTTGTGTTAGTTTTGTACACATGTAAATGTCAAGCAAGGATGAACGTTTTTCAGTTACTTCAAGCTTGAGTAAAGTACGTGGTATGTATAATATAACAAGCGTACCCACATGTAGTTTTATCATAAGTGCTCGGGCAGAAGAGGGATGCGCACGTGATCTTTATATGTTTTTGATGATATTGGTAGTCAAGAGGTGTAGTTTCTTATTTGTGATGTTAAGTAAAATACATCAATGAGATAATGAACAAGGTTTATGCTTAAGTAATCGTTATACCTTTTTGTTGATGTAGAAGTGATGGTTTTGGGCTTTAATACAATTTTTCTGAGGAATTGATCATAATCTACAGGTCATTTGACCTAAGTGGGACTATTCCGCTTGCATTCGCATAATTGTGCTACGAAATTTTAACTTCTGAACAAACATTCAAAAGGTATTCTTAGTCATTAGAAAAATGTATTATATAGTAGGTAAGTAATCTACAGCATAAGGCATTACAATCTCTGTGTTCATAGTTTATTTTTGAATCGTGTCGAGTGCATTTTAATGTGCTTTTCTATACTTTTTGTTGGGTTCTTTGATTTTAGGTGTTGCGGTAGAAGTTTTAGTTGATTTCTCAAGTTATGGAGTCTCAAAGCTTTTCAAGTTCAATGCTTATAGATGTTATAGATGTTTGTATAACTTTGTGTTATTTAAGATAAAATATGTATACGATATCAAGGATACACACTTTGACTCTTAACTTATCTTACATGTGAATGAAAAAAGCAAAGCTACTCTCACTTTGACATTCTTGTTTTTATTTTTGCATTCATATTGCATTCAAGAAAGGAAGTTCATACAGCAAATGATGATTGAGGTTTATCGTATATTGTTAGTTGGATTATATTTGGGAGTTTTATCGGAAGCTTAAATTGATTTTATTAATGTTGAATGATGTACAAACATGGCGTACGTGTCTTAAAGTAGCTGAATATATATAAAAAGGATTGACATCCTTACAATTCGAACACAGATAATATTGAGGTTTTTGTGAGTGAAAAAAATATTAGGTTATTTATTAGGGGACCTCAATTTTATTACTTAAGAATTAAGTTTCTCTTCGCGACAAACACAACCACCATATAAATTGTTTGGTTTATTCGTTTCTAGAGCAAAACTTGTCTACGTAACATGACCACCAAATAATTAGTCAATTCGGTACAAAACCATAGTCAACGTGACCATCTATCAAGAATTTTAAAATTAAAATTAAGTGTCGATCTGTTTTACTGATGAAAAGTAAATCTATGTTGAGAAGTTACCCAAAAATCTCCATGGTGGAAAGTCACCAAAACAGAAATTATAATATTCAAATCTATATATACTTTGCAACACATTGGTGATTGGTGATCTGTCTTTTGTCACATAGTTCGAGTCTGATTTTTAGTTGAAAAATGCTTTGCATGCCATATGTTTGACAAAATGGATTCAAGAGAGTTGGCGGTTAGCATTTTTTTTTTTTTTTTTTTAATAAAAGCTCTTTTGGTGACAAACGTTTTCTCTTTAAAAGGGCATTATATTATTACGAGAAATTTTAGACTCACTCATAAAATTCATACAAAAAATCTATTTGCTGAATTATCAGTGGGTGATTGGTTTAATAAGATAGAGGAGAGATAAACTGCTAGAAAATGTAGTAATCACCCGTTGACACGTCAGCGAGTAAATTTTTTGTGTGAATTTTGTAAGTGGGTCTAGCATTTTTCTTATATTACATTAGCATGTTATCCGCGCAAAGCAGCGGGTTCAAAAGCGAATGTTTATTTTTACGTTTCTTTGACGAATATTGTTTAACTTGTGTTGGAGATTGTGAGAGTGGCGTATATTAGTTTATTGTTGTATTCAAGAAATTCACTTGCAATTGTTGTATGGTTGTGCAATAATTTAACATATGTCCATTGTTTCCCAGCGGCTAGGATGTTTGGTTTTCAGCGGGGTGACCAGGGTTCAAATCATGCAATGGAACATTTGTTAATCTTACAAGATTCCATAATTTTTTTAATCTTACAAGATTTCATAGTTAGAAAAGGTGTTAGCTGAAAATTTTAATCCTTCCATAGAATGTTTCAAATGCTTTATATAATAATATAGATAAATTATTAAAGCTAGCACGATGCTAGAAGTTACGACTCAAAATTTAGACTAAAAAATCGTAAAAGTACAACAACCCTAAAAATTACCAACTTGGAAAATCCAACGAGTAAAAGAGGAAACACAATCTTCTAAACCAAGCAAACGCCAACCAATGTAACCTAAAACTGATTTACAAGAGAAAAGAAAAAGAAAGACATTGAAAAAAAATTTGCGTTCTCAAGATTTTTTTAGAGAGGAAAGAGAAAGAAGAGGAAGGAACCGGAAGGAAGATCTGGATTTTTCCTACTTTAAAATCTTCCTCCCACTTTTAGGGTGATTATTAAGGAAATAAACCCAAGAACACATTATAAATTTTTCTCCTTTTTTAAATACTCTCTCTTTTCTTTTCTCCCATATCTCTTCTCTTCTTTTCTCCTACAAAAACAACTCGAGAACACACCGTTAGAAAAATCACTCGGTAGAAAGCATGAATACGGGTAGAGACCGACCATGACCCTTATCACTAAAACGAAACCCGCTAAAGCTTTAAGCTAAACCATTTCAGCCACACGCTTACAGAGTGGTGGTGTGGAGAGATATAGATATATTTTTCGGAGTAAATACCCAAAATTGTAAGACCACCAGAAGCTGAAACACCATGAACTTTCTATGCGACCTTTTCTGACCCTCCAATACACTCGAGCAAACATACAACGATCCCAGACCATTCGATGAACTACGCCCCTCCAAATTCGATGAGACATATATGCCGCTCCAACACCGAAACTATGGTTGACCCACGAGACTCAAACACATAAACCACGATCTTTACAACCCTAAAACACCTAAATCATGATCATCCATGATCCTCCAACACACGTGCTGAACCAAGAACCTCAAACACATTAACCACGAGCCTTCCGAACCACGACCCTTCTAGCATCCATGAACCACGACCCTCCAACACCCGAAAACAACAACTCTCCAACACCCGCAAACCAAAAGCATCATAACAAGCACAAACCTCGACCATCAATTACTCTACAGTCGTGAACCAAACCCCTCAAATGCCTATAAAATTACACCCTCGACCCTCTATTCCTCATAAACCAAAACCCTGAAAGACCCATAAATCCACACCTTCGACCCTCCTTCACATGTGAACAAAACCATCAAACCCATAAACCTACACCCTCGACCCTTTAACATCCATGATTAAAACCCTCAAAAACCTGTAGATCTCGACCCTCCAACACACGTGAACCATGACCCTCAAAACCCGAAAACCTCAACTCTCATACACATGTGAACATGCCCCCAAACCCTTGATAACCTCGACCCGCATACACCCATGAACATGACCCTCAAACGCCTAAACAACTAGCCTCCAACACCTGCTGGAACCAACCACCAACAACCATTGTGTTAATGCAAACACATGTAAAAAAATCTATACAATGAAGAATTTAGCATTGGTGAACACTATATAATTACATATAGGAAAAAATGACTCTATTAGTTCTATACTTTGTCATTTTTCTCACTCTAGCTACTATACTTAGTTGTAATATGTACAAGTCAATGTTCTTCTAAGTGTTTCTCATTTTAAGTACTCTACTTAGTTTATGTGCATATTAATTGCTTAAAACTTGAAATAAGTGACAATACATGCGACTAAGTTAAATATATATCTATTTAATCAACAACCTCATGATAAATTTAGTTAAAACACCAAATTATTTCATCTCTTGCGTAATAGATCATCTTGTTTTGATATCCTCAATCAAAATGCAGAATCTAGAGTGACGTTATACTCAAGGAGATTTCTACGACTTTTATCGAAAATGTTCAATGATTCCTTATTTTTATTAATCCGCATATTTTGACAAACTCGACTATAAGCTCCGCATAGGTTGCATGAGAATTTGCAAAGTTAGCAATCATGATAAATGACTTAAGATTAGATTTTATATCAGTTTCGGGTTTTACCATTTCAATATTTAATGTTTTCTTTTTCTCTTTTTGCTCTTGCGATATATACGAAAACGTTTATGAGTATTAAAGAGAAAAATGAGCTTAACATGAGCATAAAAGAGAAGAAAAAACATAAAATTTTGATCTATTAGCCAATAGATGAAATAATTTGATCTTTTAATTAAATTTATCATGAGGCTATTAATTAAAGGGAAAATCGCACAAAAAGGTATCACACTTAAAGTCAATTCGAATTTAAGGTAGCAAACTTTTTTTTCTTCTCAATTTAAGGTATCCAAGTTATTTTTTGTGCAATGTATGGTTTTTTTGACTTTTCAAAAGATGATATTATCGGCCATTTTATCTAATGAATTGGTAAATTAGTGTGATATATCGTTATAATTGAGCATTTAAAAGTTATTTCGGCTAAAATTCTGCTCGATAATCACTTTCGAAAATTTGAAAAAACCTTACCTTATACAAATAATAACTTCAATACCTTAAACTGAGAGAAAAAAAGTTGAGTACTCAAAATTCAAATTGACGTTTTGTGTCATTTAACAGATAAATCTTTAACTTAGTCGCATATATTGTCACTCATTTCAAGTTTCTGGCAAGTGAATATCAATTCTAGACACATAAACAAAGTAGAGTACTTAAAATGATAAACATTTGAAAAATAATGACACGTATATATTACAAATAAGTATAGTAGTTATTGTGAGGAAAATAATAAAATATAGCACTAGTAGAATCATTTTTCCTTTATACATATACAACTATGTGACTAAACACTTATCATTCTTTCTAGTTATATATGCGGCTACGAACAATTATCGTTCTATACTTTAATAATTCTATATACAATTACGTTACCAAACATTTTAACAAAAACAAACAACTATAGCTAAATATGCTAACTAATGTTATTGCTAACCGCTACTCTTACGCTCAGTTCTCGAGTTTTAAGTGAAAGGAAATGGAAAAGAATATGAAAGGGAAAAGAAAACGAAAAGGAAATGAATTGTTAGTTGATATGTTTTTGAGATAGGGAAAAGAGGAAAGGAAAAGGAAAGTAATCATGTTCTTGAGTGGGAGGAAAAGGAAAATAACTTGTTTAATTTACATATATGCCCTTTAGTTGTTAATGTCAAATCTTTTTATAAGGGTATATTAGTCTTTACATAACATAAGTTAATGGGAGAAAGATTTTCTTAACCAAATTTCCTCCCATTTCCTTTTCCATTTCCCTTTCCCCTTTTTAAAAAAACTCAAGAACACAAAATATTTTTCATTTCCTTTCCTTTTCTCTCAAATTGTAACTCGAGAACTGAGCGTTACAGTCCTGTTTATGCCATACATACCTATTGGTAAAAAGAAACTATATAAAATTTAAAAAGATTAAAATTAGATTAATTCTTTGAAACATGCATGCACTTCATTTGTGACAACGAAATACGAAATAGTTGCGTCTATGTTGTGACAAGCTTTATCTGGTCCATTTCTCATTGCCTATTTATGCATGTCCACAATAAGCATATTCAAAATTGCAAGCATTAGTGCAATACACTTCTAGTTCTATAACTTTCAATTCTATAATAGTAGAATGCCAGTCACCATGAAATCTTCTGCATATTTAATACTACTACTAATCGCATTCTTTTTCATTACAACTCAAGGAAGGCCACCAAGAATCAAAGGCATTCACAAGATCGATATCACTACAGAGTCTCCACTCACTATACGTCAAAACAATATAAGTGTCAGAAATAACAAGCGTGTTTTGGTGAATAAAAGTCATGGAAGGGAGTTCAGCACTCGAGACTATTTTCGTCGTCCCACCACACCGGGACATAGCCCCGGTGTTGGTCATTAAACATTTGAACCTAATTTTTTTTATTGAAACTTGGATTCTCACGTAATAACTGAATCTTTAGTTTCATACTTCATCTCCAATCCAATGGTATCTATGAACTCCAGTTCCAACTAGTTGAGATCATTGATTATGTGTATTGTGAATGGCACTCAATTGTTACATTTAATTGTATCTATGCTTATGTGGTCGGTTTTTTTTTTTTTTTTGGTTGCCATTTTTCTTTCGTCAAAACATAGATAAATAATACGAGCAGTTTATTAGTATAAGGTAAGGTCACTATTATTACAGAATATTACATAAAAAATGACATTTACGATGATTTTTATTAAGTATTCGTTAAAAGTCACTGTTGAGGACTTTATCCATCACATAAAAACTTATACAAAATTTTTAAAGCCTCCTACTAAATATTTCTATAAAATTTACTGCTTATAGGATTTTGACAAGTGTCAGAATTGAAGGTTTGGATGCAAAAGAGAATAAGTGAAAAAAACTATTTAATATTATTGTGTGTGTAAGAAAATTTGTAAAAAAATTTAGTAAGAAGTTGTACCAAAACTCAAACTTATATTCAACGAATTTTTAAGTTAAATGTCTTGTACTAATTGTATTCTTGTTTTTATTTGATTGTCTTTATTCCAGCATTCGCTTTTTTGTTAGTGGTATTAAATAGCACAAGTAGTCAATTTTTAGAAAATGTCTAAAATCATCGACGCATAATAGAAGTACGTAAATGGACATACAATTATACTAGTCAATTACGTGTGGTGTATCTTGTTTGGGCAGGTAAAATTGACAAAAATTGCTCTAAACTTAAAACTATAGAAAACAACTGAAATTCGAAAGGTAAAATTCAGTGGTTTATGGAAATACCAGATATTGTTATAACTTGCAATTTTAAGACACAACAACAACATACCTAATTTCCTCGGAGCGGCGTATGTGAAAGGTAGAATGTAGACAGATCTTACCCCTACCCCGGGATAGACTCGAAAGTAGGAAGACTGCTTCCAAGAACACCTCCGGCAAGTGTACGTGTGCAGTTTGAGTGCACAGAAATCTGTGTATGTGTGAAAGAAAGCAATAACAAGGATAAGAAGTCTAAAAAATATTAGACGAAAAGTAAGCATACAAATCTAATAGGCAAAATACCATCAAAAGAACTTAGGAGAAAAAAGAACATAAGCATATAAAAGCGTACACCCGCAATAAAACACAATATATAGAATATGTAAAGCGCTATAAAGACAAGGGGGACACGAGTATAAATACTAATGAGAAAGCGCATTTAGAAAAACGCTTGCACAGAAAATGGGGCTAAAGGCAAAAAATCCAAGACCTAAGAGTGCAGTGAAGATCTAAGCAAGGCAAAGGTATGGGGACTAGGGTGGCAACTTTTGACACGATACGAACCTGACACGAAGTTAAATATGTTTAGGTTGATGATAAATAGGTTTGAGTAAAAAAACAGGTCAACCCATCACCCGTTTAATAAACGGGGCGTGTTTGGGTGAGTAATTATTAAACAGGTCAACCCTGTGAACTCGTTTAAGTATACAAGTCTCTAAAAAATAAAATATATTATAACTTTGTTTTTATGTTGGATTTGGATTAAATGTATTTTGTTATATACTTAATACGATTGGATTATGATTATAACTAAAATTGTCTTATAGTTATTTGTTTGTTATTTTTATCTTTTTTAGATCGCCATATCATTTTTGGATTTAAACAAGTTGAATCGATAAACCATAAACCTTATTCACTGCTTGACCTATTTACTTAAACATGTTAAACGAGTCACAAATGGGTAACACGTGTTATGCAGGTATGGGTTTGGGTTGAGTTTCTCGACACAATTAATAAACGGGTCATGTTTAGGTTGAGGATATACTAACCCGCCAACCCGCGAACCCGAACACGACTCGATTAACACCCCTAATGGGGACCTATACAAAGGAACGCGAGAGGCTACTTAACGCCTAATAAGCCTAAAGGAAACTAGTTATGGAACTATATATCTAAAACGCAAGCGGTAAAGCTGCTAAGTGACGCCTATAAAGCATAAACGCAATAACTACCTTATATCCTCAATAACCTAGCATGAACTACCCGCATATTCTAATCATATCTCTCAACACATTCCTATTTGAGGTCATGTGTATGTTGCCCTATATATACCCTCATATACTTCACTAGGAGGGTGGAGCTTGTTGGGATTTTAGAACTACATTAGCCAAGTAACGCATACGAGTACGCAGCGGAAGTGGATCTAATTAAGCAATTAGATTAACACGTATTTAATAAACAATAACGTATAAAACGTAAATATGAAAACTAACCTTTGACGTCAACTGCACGCTATTAACGAACAAGAGAACCAAAGAAACTCAAGTATCTAAAATAGATACCTCTACGGTTGCTCACACAAACATGTCAAACAAATACGTAACGATGCTAGTCTATTGCTTTACGTTAAACAACGGAACACGATGTTCTTGTTTTTGGGTTTATACGATCGAATCTGCCAGGGATTAAATCCGATCACAGAAAACGTAAAGAAAAGAAACATCTTTGTTTTCTAGATATTCATGCATACGCATGGTATTATATCTAATGCTGATGATAGTCATGCATTGATCGGTGCCCAAACAGTCAAGTTTATCACACAAGCTAACCACTTGTGAATGGTCAACCGTAATAAACTTCAAACAGCTCAGAAACAAATGCAATTAAGATCTGGAGAGTATAGTGTATCCCCGGGTCGTTTCCCAACGAGGTGTGAACACTGTAGTACAACGAATCTGTGATCGGGTGATATTGAATGGGAAAAGGTTTGTGAATTTGGAATAATTATACCTAAAGAGAAAGTTTGTAAATTACAGGGGCTTAAATGCAAATTAAAGAAAATTTAAAAGCTAAATTATATTAAATAAACGCTATCACTATTTTTAAAATTGATGAACGTTTAAAACCTAAAACGTACGTTTAAATAAAATTACGTAACGTATGAAATAAAACGTGAGAATAAAGAAGGAAAATACCTACGGATATGAAAAATATATTTTTACAATCCTAATGATGCAAGAAAATTATTGGAAAAAGAAAATTATTTTAAAACTATTTATCTATTTATTATTAATTAAAACTATTTGTTAAATATTTAAAATGCACTAAAATACAAGAAAATACAAAATTAACCTAAAAAAAATGAAATTATAACTTAGAAAAATCTAAAATATTATAAAACTAATTTTAAAACTGAAAATATATTTATTACACTTTTTATGTATTTATTATGAATTTAAAACTATTTAAAACTAATTAAAATTAAGAAAAATAACTGATAACGCTACACGCGTCGTTCGGGGTCAAAGGAACTTCCTTTTCTTCGAGCAAGTTTTATAACACCCTAGGCGGTGAACCTAATCGTTGTAGTGTAGTAATTAGGTGTTTCACGGTATTGATATCGCTCTCAGGGAATAGGAATGCTAGTAGGAGTTACTACGCTAAGGTTAAGGTTGAGGAAGATTATTTTTATCTTTTATATTTTATGAAAATGGAAAGGTACGAATCTCGGGTATTGGATTGGGGGTTGGTATTTCTACCGATTACTCTACTATTATCTAATTATCTAAACTAAGGTTGTGGAGTCTATGTCTAATTAATGTGTGCTCGTATGATAGTTTAAAGATGTGTTTACTTAGTTTGTATTACTCCTTAATTATCTCCTATTGATGGTTGAGTGTCACGCCTTATTCCTAGTTGCGTTGTGTTTCTAAAGTTGCGGGGTATGCTTTCTCCCAACTCTTTGAACTTACTAAAGGGTCTTGTCTACAAACCCACTAGAGATTATAGACTCCTACTCTAAGGCGCTCTTCGGATGGTTTAGACTACAATCACTCAGGTAATTATACTCTACGGTTCACAAAGATGAATCAAGCATTAAGTGCACAACGGATGACCTATCACATTACTAGATCATAAATCAACTAAGATAAGAAACAACCAATCAATATTTAATAATTAAGTTTCATACTTCCTAAGCAAACACACAAATAAATTAGCCGGACATGGAGAACATGCAAGCATACACACAAATAATCAAAGACATAATTGAATTAATGAAGTAAAGACTTATCTTGGTGTAAGATAGGGTTAAAACCCCAAAATCTCGTACAAGACACCTTAGGTTCGGTTTTAGGTTTTACTCCAAAGACTCTCCACACAAAGACCAAAATTCGGATTCTATATATAAGATTACAATTGCGGCGCCACCTTATGTTTAGTGATTGCCGTGTCGCCGCCATTGGGTTTCGTCTTGGCCACGTTAACCTTGCGACGACGTCACCTTATGTCCGTGACGCCGTCCTCTTCACCTCGGCGTCGTCTGGATTGCATCTAGGCCGTCCGAGTAGCGACGGCCTACTCTTTCACCACTAGACGCCGTCTCTTGAAAATACGAGTTTTGGGTTCTGTCCGTCACAATAATGCAGGACGGCGTCAAATAGCACCGACGCCGTCGCCTTCTAACTTCAAAGAATCGTGAGTGCCTTGATTTCGACTTTGGCCATTTTCTTCATATATTCGCACCTTCCGTCTAAATAAGTGCCATTCCAAATTTTGCCTTCACGAGACCTAAAAAGTGAAAAGGAACGATATTAAGCAATAACGGATACAAAAGTGATCAAATAAGGACTTAAACGACCCTCAAAATGGTACCTTTTAAAACCTTATCAAATATCCCTACACTTGTTATTTGCTTGTCATCAAGCAAATGTGCTTTTAGCCAATTAATTTATAAGTTAGGGGTCATTCAAGATTAATTCAAAACGGTCCACAACACATATAAGCCCATAAAAGTCATAACAAGCACGGAAATTACATACTAGCACCTCACATGGGGTGTTTGGATACTCACATCTCTCTCGGGTGTATATATGAAACATAACAAAAAGGAAATGGAAGATAAACACTCATTAACCGTCCTAGTACATAGATTACCATAGGCTTGAGAATAGATCAAACCTCCATCGCTTTGGCGTAAGCACCTAGGAAAGACTATCAAAGAGGTCTTTAAAGGGTTGTAACATTAGGCTTACGGTAGGAAATAAGGGTTTGGTGGGATAGGCTATTTAGTGGTGGTAAGTCAAAATCTCTATGTTAAATGCATATGAAGAATGGCGTTGCTAAGCCAAGACTCGACACTCTAAACTTTAGATAACTGAAATAAACAAACATAAATTTAAAGGATAGATGTAGGATGGTAGCCGTATGTTTTTTTTTTTTTTTTTTTTTTTACTCTATTTTTTTTCTTTTTCTTTTCCTATTTTTTTTCGATTTTTTTTTTTTTTTTTTTTTTTTTTTTTTTTTTTACACTTTACTCTACCATCCTCTAAGATAACATCAAAATACTAGGGATTTATGAGCACATCCCTACACTTGAGTTTTATTACTCTAACACTAATTTGACCCGATTTGAAAAGATTAAAACACTTGGGGTACATTATTACGCAAACAAAGGGAATTTGAATTTAACGCTCCTTCCGTCATTTCATAAACTTTAACTTTTCCCATGAATCCCAATCATCCCAAAATCAGATACAAAGGATATGACTCGACTTAGCAACTCATGCAAGCAACGGATAATTGAACTAAGGGTTTAGGGTGATAACAAATATTTGCACTAATAGTGAGTGCATAAAGGGTAGGCTAAGGCGATTTGGGTGTATATTTAGGGGTGGGGTGTAAACAATGTTTTCATTGATATTCGGAAAAACCGAAATATCACGAGAACCGCGAAAAGGATTGGCTCGGAGGGTTAACTAGGGTATCGTGTACTAAAAATGAGTACAACGCAAAGGGTGTGGGGAATTACTCAACCGATGTGGAAGAAGTAATTATATTACGGTATTAAACAAGGGTTATCCTAATGCCTCTTATCATTTAGTTATTCCTAACTACACAAGTGTAGCCTCACTTGCGATCTCGAATGCATCACAAAACAAGTTCTAGAATCTATTATACTACCGGTTCACACTCTAAGCATTAAAGATGAATGCTTTTATTCCTACTAATCTAAGGCGATCCTCACATTTTGGGTGGAATTTGGGTGGTAAGGGTTTTGTGCTAGTCATGCAACTTCCTATCCGTGAGACGCTTTTGTTAAGACTAATGGCCCACCCTATATGTCATGAAAATTTTAAATTTGGTGCCAAAATTACCCTAACCGACATTTTCTCATGGTTTATTACACAAATGCAATTAGACAAAGCAAATAGTCAAGGATAAGCATAGTTTCAAAGTTCCGCTTTATTTTCCTCCTACACTTAAACCGAACATTGTCCCAATGTTCCCCGAAGTATCAAAGATATGATAAAGAAGGTAATTAAAACGAAAGAAACTAATACTCCCCGATTAGCTCGGTAGGATCCGTGTAAAGTGGTGGTTAAATTCTTTTCAAGAAGAATTATTGCGTGAAAAGCTCCTTCCAATCTTATGTAACTTCTTCTTGACAAACTAAACCCGCACACTTGAAGAAAACAAACGAAACCTTCGCGTAAAATCGGTGGTAATAATATATATAAGACTCGATTTAAACTAGGATATAATGCTTGTGGAATGGATGTTTACAATTTCTAAGAAAATTAAGACCGGAAAATTTCAAAATTTATAAGTAGCTCGAAAACGAGAAAAAGTAATCGATGTTTTACTCCTTCACGCGCCGTCAGTTGCAATCTCGACGCGTCAGTTATCCCGACAAAACCGCGGTGCGATTTTGGAAAAAATTTCGGAAAATTTACATCTTTAGAATCTGGAAAATCTCGCAAAACATCCATTATGACTCGATACAAGCATTTGACTCGAACAAACAAACATATATATCTTTTAGTTAATTTTTATTCTCATGTTTACGTTTCTTTTGAAAACGTGTGTAATCCTCCCTACACTTATCCCTTATGTAAAATACCTTTATATGCAATTAAGACGAGGTTAAAAACAAAATAAAGAATTTTTACAAATTTAAACATGAGGATAAACAATTAATAAAAGATATATGACACTAACAAGCAAAAAATTAAGCATGGGTTGCCTCCCACGAAGCGCTTTTCTTTATTTAAGAGTCTTGTAGCTAGACTCATAGTCGTGCTCCTACGTTTCCTCACCACCGTCCTCTTGACGGCCTCTAATGGGGATTCCATGTTGTAGAAGTGCCCTAAATGCGCTTCTCTAAGAGTTCATCCTCTCCCCATTCGGTCCTCAGATTCGGTCCTAGGCTCAAGCAATCCTTGTAGAATCCGAAAATCTTAGCCATAGCATAATCAACACCTTTCTCCCTATCCTCATCATTCCTATAATAGACCGATAGTTTAAGTTCCTTTTCATCATTAGAGTGATGAAAACTTCTCAATCTTAAACGGCATTTGGTAAGCTATGTCATCGGTCTTATTCTTGAATCGCACTACTCTAATGAGGGTCATAGGTCATTCCTGCTTTCTATGAAAGGTTTTCCTAGAATAACATGGGACAAGCTAGGGTCTATGGTCGTGCTAATATCATCCACAATTATGAAATCCGAGGAAACGTGAAACTACCTACATAAACGGGCAATCCCTTAACTCTACCAAGAAAATTGCAACTAACATTAGGATCATTGGGGTCTTGCCTAGTTGGAATAGGCTTCTTCAATATCCAATTGTAGTAGGTGCTAGTCATTTTGTTGATTGGGGACTTGCGATCAATGTAAGCTTTTGCCACAAAAAGGTGTCCTATGACACATGGTATGTTAAGATTCCACGGGTTCCCAAACTTAATTCGAGGACTTTTCCTAACATACATGTGACGGAGGTCACGCACTAAGTGAGGGTGGCGAGATAGTTCTTCTTCCGTAGGAAATTTGTCGAAATAGTCAATGTGTACTTCATCTACTTCCTCGGGTATTTCCTCATCCACTAGTGTATAGTCCTCTTCGTCATTTGTTTCATCAGGTTCAACTAAGGTGATGGTATTGACGAATTGGACATACTTTAGCTTGCTTGGATCCTTAATCTCTATGCACAAGGCTCGAGAGTCGAGATAGCACTAACCTTCTTATCACTAGCTATGGCTTTCAAAAGGTTGTCTATTTTCCTATCCATCTCGGCTTGTTGATTATTAAAGCGGTCCGAGAGCTTAGCCATTTGGGTTTCTTGGGATGCAACTAGGTTTTGCAACATTCCTTCGATGTTTTGTTGGTTAGGACCGTTAGGTGGCGGCCATGAGAAATCATTAGAAGTGAATTCTTTGGTTTGTCCCCAATAAAAGTCGGGCTTGTTTTTCCATGCTTCACGGGTTTCATTGAAATTCCTAGGTCCGGGTGTTGTAGGAATCTTCCTCCGCTCCATTAATACGCGAGGATGCGAGTCAGCGAAGCGTGTTCGGGGATCGGGTGCTATTGCTGCGTGTTATGAGGATCACAAACGGCTCACATGAAGAGGAAGCTTTGTTCACATGGTGTGAAGACTTAGGATTTTCGTAGGAACTCATGAGGAATTTAACCCGATCTTCAAGTTCGATCATCCTACGGTCGGGAGGAGGCAAGGAGATTGCCTTGACGGTTTTGGGCAGCTCACGGGGTCATCCCAACTTTCGTTGTCATAGAGGCAAGGTCCTCTATTATTTCCCATGATTCTTCTGCGGTGAGATCACTAAGTTTTCCACCGGCCGCTTGGTCAATGGATCGCTTAGTGGGAAAGTTGACATGATCATAAAAGATTTGGACTTGGAGCCAAAGATCAATGCCGTGATGAGGACTTTATGAAGTAAGTCCTGAATCGGGTCCATGCTTCGAGAGATTCACCTTGACGTTGTTGGAACATCAAGATGTCATTCCTAAGCTTAGTGGTTCTCCCGTGGGAAAAATTGAGCAAGGAAGCGAGAGGTAAGATCATCCCAACTTGAGATAGAGCCGTGGAAGTCGCTCAAGCCAATTACTAGCTTGGTCCCGTAGAGAATTGGAAGAGACGCAGCGCGTGGTCTCCCAAGTAGTAGCATCAAGGTCGATGGAATCGACGATTTTGAGGAAATCCTCGATGATGATTTGGATCTTCTAACGAAGTCCATGGAATGCACATCCGCTTTGCACCAACCGGATGGTGTCGGATCGCAGGCCGTAGTTTAGGCTTGGTCGGGAAGCTCAATGGTGTTCCTATAGCCTAAGTGGCTTGGTCTTGAGTATTCACCAAGAGTACGGGCTCTTGGTGGGTCATTTGGTGGTATGTTGATGAATGGTAGTGGGTTATCACCTTCCATGATGAAAAGTGATGGGGTTACGAACAAAGGTCACGAAGAGGGGATAGACTAAGAAATCTAAAAATGAGAAAAAGTTTACTTGATAGGAATCAAGCAAAGAAACCTAAACGAGGTGGACTACTAACTAGCTATTCTATTCCCGCAGCGCGCCAAAAACTTGATAACGCTACACGCGTCGTTCGGGTCAAAGGAACTTCCTTTTCTTGAGCAAGTTTTATGACACCCCAGGCAAAGAACCTAATCGTTGTAGTGTAGTAATTAGGGTAAGCCACGGGTATTGATATCGTTCTCTGGGAATAGGAATGCTAGTAGGGAGTTACTACGCTAAGGTTAAGGTTGAGGAAGATTATTTTTTATCTTTTATATTTTATGAAAATGGAAAGGTACGAATCTCGGTATTGGATTTGATGGGTTGGTATTTCTACCGATTACTCTACTATTATCTAATTATCTAAACTAAGGTTGTGGGAGTCTATGTCTAATTAATGTGTGCTCGTATGATAGTTTAAAGATGTGTTTACTTAGTTTGTATTACTCCTTAATTATCTCCTATTGATGGTTGAGTGTCACGTCTTATTCCTAGTTGCGTTGTGTTTCTAAAGTTGCAGGGTATGCGTTTCTCCCTAACTCTTTGAACTTACCAAAGGGTCTTGTCTACAAACCCACTAGAGATTATAGACTCCTACTCTAAGGCGCTCTTCGGATGGTTTAAACTACAATCACTCAGGTAATTATACTCTACAGTTCACAAAGATGAATCAAGCATTAAGTGCACAACGGATGACCTATCGCATTACTAGATCATAAATCAACTAAGATAAGAAACAACCAATCAATATTTAATAATTAAGTTTCATACTTCCTAAGCAAACACACAAATAAATTAGCCGGACATGGAGAACATGCAAGCATACACACAAATAATCAAAGACATAATTGAATTAATGAAGTAAAGACTTATCTTGGTGTAAGATAGGTTAAAACCCTAAAATATCTTGTACAAGACACCTTAGGTTCGGTTTTAGGTTTTACCCAAAGACTCTCCACACAAAGACCAAAAATTCGGATTCTATATATAAGATTACAATTGCGACGTCCACCTTATGTTTAGTGACGCCTGCCGTGTCGCCGCCATTAGGGTTTCGCCTTGGCCACGTTAACCTTGCGACGACGCCACCTTATGTCCGTGACGCCGTCCTCTTGACCTCGACGTCGTCCGGATTGCATCTAGGCCGTCCGAGTAGCGACGGCCTACTCTTTCACCACTAGACGCCGCCTCTTGAAAATACGAGTTTTGGGTTCCGTCCGTCACAATAATTCAGGACGGCGTCGCAAATAGCACCGACGCCGCCGCTTCTAACTTCAAAGAATCGTGAGTGCCTTGATTTCGACTTTGGCCATTTTCTTCATATATTCGCGCCTTTCCGTCCAAATAAGTGCCATTCCAGCATTTTGCCTTCATGAGACCTAAAAAGTGAAAAGGAACGATATTAAGCAATAACGGATACAAAAGTGATCAAATAAGGACTTAAACGACCCCTCAAAATGGTACCTTTTAAAACCTTATCAATAACAAATGAATAGTAAAAATAATGAAACTTTATAGGAAAATCTAAAATATTATTCTTAATCTAGGAAAAATTAAAAATTATTTTTATGAAGCTTTTCTGAATTATTTGTATTAAAAGCTATTTAAAAAGGATTAAAAACTAGTTTAAAATAAGAAAAATATCAAACAGTGCTGGAAAAATATGAAAAATTCAAGGAAATTCTAAAATTATATTCTAAGTCTATGAAAAATATAAAATATTGTGCTTATGTGTAAGAATATAAGGCTGCAGTGTAACTGAATTGAGAATAAGCACTTAGAATAAGCTAAAAAGCACTAAAATGCACCAAATGATTACAGAAGCTAACTATTGCTAAATTAAGTCTAACTTAACTAATTAACAGTACTCTTGATTACTAAATAAGCTTAAACTAGATTTGAGCTTATTGGATTAATTAAGTAAAACAGTTATTAGGGGGGCTACTTTAAGCTAATGAATAAGCTATCCTAATAAGCTAAATGGGAAAACAGAAATTGGGACCTAAAGTTCACCTAGCAGACTACACAAGAACCAAAACTCAGCTCCTAATGAGCTTATTTGAATCATGTGCAAAGGCTGCAATATGCCTGGTTCACAACTCAGTATTAGCTGAGTGTGAACAGGGCATATGAGGCCTATTTGTACAGCTTATTTAGACCTTAAAAAGAATTACAAAAATTCCACAAAGACCAGATTTAAGATTTTGACCAACTAAACTATCAAATGTCCAAGTTTCAGAGATTTTGATGAAGAAATGAGCTCATGAAACTTACACAAAGTTCTGTGAAAACTGCATTTTACTACTTTTGACTTTCAAAGGCAGTTTTGTAAAGTTGACTAATATGAGATTTGATTCAACTTTATTGACTGAAATTGATATTATATGATGAAATAACACTAATGCAAGCTAAGTTATAAGGTTCTATACCTATATGCTAAGTTTTACCCACTGATTTTGACAGAATTGAAATTAAGAGCAGTTTCAATTTAATTTTGACTTTCCTGAGATTGTAGTGCAATTTTATGCTTGAAATCTCCTAAGTATACTAAAGTGAGACTATCTAAACTGATTCTTACCACTACTAAGCACTGCAATTCCAAATCTCAGCTTAAACCAAACACAGATTATGAATCTGTTAAGCCACTTAACAATCTAAAACAAAAGTCTGATCCACAAGAGTGTTATATCTAGATTCAATATGTAATATTACTGATAAATGAACTTATCTAAACACCTAAGTCTAACTTTGTTCTAACCGATGCAATAAAATTATTATGCGAAATTTAAAGCTAAAGGCGAAATGGATATATATAAAACAACAATTAAACTATTGAGATAAAGCTAAATTATACTAGAATGAACACTATTTAAGCTAAACTAACAAGTAATATAGAATTTAACAGATTATAAAAGAGAATTGGTACTCACATGAATTCCAGCTACTATGGCATACTTAACTGAGAATCAAATGACCACTTAAACAAACTTATACCAACCCATATCAGAATGAATCAATCCCAAATCCAACATCATATCAGCAAATCAGAACAATATAACTATGAACTTGCAGCTTTGACTTTTGTTGACCAAGTGGAATTTTGAAATGATAATCTGAGTAATGAGTTTCTGAGTAAATAATAAGCTAAAATGAGCTTATAAAAGCTTATATGGGAGCTTATATGGCATAACATCAACTACAAATAACATTCACATGAACTTGATATCTTGAAATTGAAAATTGCATAAGATAAATTCGTACTTGAAATTGAATACTGAAAAAGGGTTTATAATACACTGAAATTACATAAGAAAGTACTTGGAAGCTTAATTAAACACTAGAAATTAAAAATTAACTAGTTCGACATACCTAAACTAAAATTACACTACATACTTTACACACTGATTCATTCTTGGTATTTATTGACTTCATTTTGTTCCTTGTCGACCTCTGATTAATTCCCACTTCATTTCATCCCTTGGATCATTAGAAATCATCAAAACCACACACTTGTCATTTTTGGCGGGAAAAGTCATAGTAGCAGGTTTCTTGCATTTAATGGATTTTGGTGTTTGTTGAGGTGGAGGGGAGTTGTTAACCAACTGGGAGGATATGGTGGAAAGGTGGTAGTGAGGTGGAAGGTGGTGAAACCACTGGTATTGGATTGCAGGTGAGAGTGAGAGGGATGAACAGTGGGAGGCGGTTTTATTTCTTTTAAACTTTGGGCCGGGTTGTTGGACTGGGTTGGATTTGGATTGGGTATTAATAACATAAATGGTCCGTTTGGTTTTGTATATCACAAGGACTAATTTTGTAATTTGTGCAAAGTGAGGGGCTGGATGTATAAACCTTCCAAAGTTATTCCAAGGGTGAATTTTGCCAAGCTTCAATAGTACAAGGACCTCAATTGATAATTTCCATTTTTACACTTCCAGGGACTAAATCTGCCAAACTTTGAAACTTGAGGGACCAAACATGTAAATTCTCCAAAAGTTCACCATAAGGACCAATGTTGCCATTTATGAATAGTACAAGGTTTATTTTTGATTATCTTCACTTTTTAAATTCACCAAGGACTATATTTGACAATTTTCAAACTTTAGGGACTAAAGTTGTCATTTTGTAAATTTTAAACTTTAAAGGGTTTATTTTGACAAATTTTGAATCTTATGGACCTTAAATAACATTTTGCTTTATTTTGATTTACTAGGGACTAATTTTGACAACTTTTGAAACTTGGGGGACTAAAACTGCCAAATATGCAAACTTAATACGTTTTTCATCTGATTTTGGTAATTTTGCATTTAAAACACATAAAACACTTATTTGTAATATTTTCATCATTTTGATGCATTTACGAGTGTTTTCGGATGTTTTTGCGCCTAGATGGTACAAAATGATGAGTATTTAGACACTCATCAATCCCCACACTAAAATATTGCTAGTCCCTAGCAATGTTTTGAGAAAACTTAATGGATTTTATCTCTTTACCAAAAGCCATTACTTACGAGTAGCCAATTGTTTTAGTTCAAGTAAGAACCTTGGTACAATGATAACCAAATGATTTTGAGCAAATCACCAACAGAACGGATTTGATTTGTCTTTACGAAGCCGTTTGCTTCGGACTAGCCAACTCTTAGATAAATTATCAATATTATCTTTGGTGAGCCGATTACCAATTATGGCTTTCCAACTGCCTTTACCACAAGCCATAAACTTGCGGGCTAGCCAACTTTTCACTAATTAAAGATATGGTGAGTTGAACACCATACAATTTTGGGCAAATTACAAGCCATAAACGGATTTGAGATATCTTTACCAAGAGCCGTTTGCTCCTGGATTATCCAATCCTTATGTGGGTTAGACATGGCGGATGATTACCATTTTTCGAGTAAGTGAAAACACTTACTCCAAAAAAAAAAATTTGGCCAAAACGGGGAATTGGGACTAAAAGGGTACATTTATGATCAAATTAGCGAATTTCCCCACACTTAGAAATGAATATTGTCCTCAATATTCAAAGTACCTACTGTTATGCGAAACTTAGAATGTAAAAGATAACATTACTAGCTAAGTGTAGAAACACAATAATTATTCTCTTTTTAATATTTACAATTTTCATTCATTTTAAGATATATATACAACATGTGGGCATCTCCCCACACTAGGGTGGTACACACGGTGAAAACCCATCTTTAACTCTTGTTTTGATTACCGAGTCGCTAGCTTGACTCGACCCCAATTAATTTGTTCATGGGAAGTAAGTGGAAGAGACAATCTCCATCGGACTTTCATTCAAGATGTTTGTATAAACATTGAAGTACGTGAAAGTTCCACACCGATGAGATATACATAGAACCGCTCAAAAATGATAAATGAAAATGCCGGGATCAAAATAGTGTCCTCATTCCCAAGGAGAAAAGGGAACGAGAAACCACACCATCTGTGAAAAATGGAATAAAGATGTGCATCACAATGCAATCCCATTCTTCATCGGTGAGGAGCAAATCGACATTTGTTAGATTTTTAAGTTTAGACTTGAAATTTGTATGGTGATTGGCAACAAAATTTACGGAGGGAGAGTCGAAACGGTTCTTCAATCATGATTTTCAAGAAAGAGGATGTCTCCTCCGAATCAAAGTAAGTATTGTCAATCCTGTTGGAATTGACTCATCACTAAGAAAAGCATCGACCTCCTTCCAAAGTTGTCATCTTCCTCATCCGAGTGAGAGAAGGAATGGAAGAGTCGGAAATGGGACAAGAAATGAGTGGATGATCATTATATAGGAGATTTTAGTTTCTATAAGATCGGCTTCAAATCAAAGAGATCATCGTCACTTTCGATGAAAGTGGATCGATGTGAGTGAGTTCATTGGTGAACTCCTCAAGAAGGATCGATCGCGGAAGTGATGCCTCAACATACTCGATGTCTCCATAAGATTTACAATCATCGCTAAAATCGTAGAAAGTTTCAAAATGATCTTTTGAACACTCAAGAGGGAAAGAGAATCACACATATGATCGAAGTTCCTGTGACTCTCTCGGGATTGGGACAAGGTTCTCAACACTAGACTTTATGAATTCGTCCGATTCCTTTTCGTGAACAGTGTCAAGATGCTCATCCCCATATTTAGAGAGTGAGTGGGAATATTGGGTGTGATAACAACAGATCGAGGAGTTGAGAAGGACTAGCATACATATGTTTTATACTTTCCATTTGTTCTTCCGCTAGTAATTTCATCATAGTCTTTTCTCCCGATTTTTCATGGAAGGAATTTCAACCGATGAACTTGATGAATCTTGATAAAATTGAAGGATATCAAGTGATCCTCATCATCACTGTTGATGAGTGTGTAAATACTCATCATTTTTATACCAAATAAACGCAAAATCATCCGAAAACACTCGTAAACACATCAAAATGATCAAAATATCACAAATCGGTGTTTTATGTGTTTTAAATACAAAATATCAAAATCGATGAAAACATATCAAATTTGCAAAATTGCGCTTTAGTCCCCAAGTTTATAAAATTGTCAAAAATAGTCCCCGAGCCAAAATTTCAAAGAAAAGTCACCAAAGGTCTTTTAAAATCATAAATTGTCATATTTAGTCCTTTGGTGAGAAATCTAAAAGTTTTGAGAAATTACAGTTTTGGTCCTTGGGCTTTAAAATGTTCAAAATTAATCCTTGGAATTTCACAATTGGCAATATTAGCCCTTGATTATTAAAACTTGGCAAGACCAGCCCTTTGACTACTTTTCATAATTTACAAGATGTCGGTCCTTGGGTTTTATGAAATTGCTAAAGAGGTCCTTGTATTATACTTTCACAAACCAAACGGATCCTATAACTATCTAAGCCCTAACACAAACACCTTGGCCCAATCCACTTATTACCCTACCCGGTCCAATCCCATGACCCGACCACAACCCATGTTTCAAAATAACAAACCCGCCCCCTACACACCCTGACATCCGCCTCCTTTCTTCTTCCTTTTTCCCTCCATTTTCTGCAAAACCAAACCAGCCACCAACATGTCCCCTCCAACCTACACCCAACTGTTACCCATCATTTTTCCCCCCCACCCCTGCTCATCTCCCAAGAGACAGAGAAAACAAAGGCCAGAGATGACAGAGTAATGTTTGAAGCACGCGTATCTTTTGCACGCTTATCCCATGTGACGAGAGAAGCAAAGAGAGAGGGAGATGCATATAAAGAGCTTGAAGCTTTGAAGCTAAGGGTCGCTTTTGTTAGCTAGATTTGATTTTAACAACCCTTTAATTTTAGTTTTAATATTCGGTTGTAATTCCCTTAGTTGTAATTTATTTTCTTGTTAATGAAAGAAGTTCTACTTTTTATCCTATTTCCTTTATAAGTTTTCGCTATTATTTTCAGTTGTCAAGGTTGGAAAAAGGGTCACAATCAAATCTTTTACCCGTTTGACTTATGCAGTCAAAGAAATCTTTTAGCGAATTTAGATTAGTATCAAGATGTTGGCAAATGGTTAAATGAGTTTTAGGACGAGTAGTCTTCTACTACTTGGACTAATTTAGTAGCTTATTTGATATTCAAATATTGCAAAACTTATCTTCCTTGAACCCTTGTTGTCTCAATTCAATTTGTTATTCGCATAGTTGAAGTTATAATCATGTTAGCTCATGTAAATCGGCCACGTAAACCGCTTTTGCCAAAGTTTTCTGTCATGTCAAGATCAATAAGCATCCGAATTCACTTATTTTTGTGAATTGAGGTCTCCTCTACCACCTAATTAGTTTATTTTATGTTCAATATGCTAACTTATTTATTGTAGCTCGTTGTTGTCCTCGAAGCTCATCTCGAAGCTTAAAAATAATTCAAACAAGTTACAAGGGTCGTTTTGCAAGCTGCACACGACAAGCATGTGTCACCATTTCGCTTATTCTTTTGTTTATCAATTCTAGTAATCGCTTATTAGGTTAACTTTAACACCATTTAGGCAACTTAGTTTAGTGTAGCTCACTCTAGTGTCTTTTACTTCCTTTTGGCCTCGTTTCGCATCGCCCTCAACAAATGAGATCGAAGTTCGCATAGCTTAGTCTTAAGCTTGTTGAGGTTTTAGGTGTGCTCATTAAGTTGTTTTAGGGTCCTATAGAATGTAATAGTTCGCCGGTCACCCTTTTGGTTTTTACGGTGCTTAATTGTAGTATAGCGACTGTCTCATGTGGTTAGTTAAGACCCTCTTTATACCCCACGTTGCTTATTGTTTCGTCTGCTTAGTTACTTAGGCTTCTCCGATAGAACTCGCCAACCAACTGTTTTCCCCATGTTTTTTTTTCCATTAGTAATTGAGATTAGTACTTAGCTTAAATTGGACAAGTAAGTAGCTTAGGCGCTTATTCCCTAACTCTACTCGTAGCTTTTTGATAGTCGCATTTTACATTTGAGTTGTTAGTTTTGTAACTGTCCAAAAGAGGTGCTTGGTTTCCCATAATGCCGTAGCATATTTCAAGTTTTAAAGGGTGTTTGGTTGGGTCTGTACAACTGCAGCCCTTGTGGCAGATTATAGCTTTTTAGCTTTTAACTTTGCTCATCTTATGTCTTAGTGGTAATTCAGTTTAGGATAATTTTAAGCCCATTAGATTATAGCTTAATAGAAGCTTGTTCCTTAGCTTAGTGTATCTCAACGAGTCATGGGTGTGTTTGTGAGGTTCTGTCCAAATTGGTACTAAATAAGTCGTTTCCGACTTATTAGAGCTTAGCAAAAGCAAGTCTTTACAAAAATATTTTATTTTGATTGCATCTTGAGTTTAAGTAAATGATCAAAAAGAAAAAATGTGTTGCAAAACTAGCATGGTGGGACTCGAACCTGTGCCACCCAGTTCACACTCACACGCCTTACCGCTGCCCTTGGGACTTTTCTTATTCAATTGTTGCACAAGTTAATCTTTAAATGACATTAGCGCTTTAGCCTTAAGCATTCCTTTGCTTATTTGTTAGCTTTTTGCTTAACAACATCACATGCTTTCAATTTATTTTAGAATCAAGACTATTTAAAGTAGTTTATGTGAATTTTCCATATTTTTCCAATAACGTTTAGTATTTTTAATAATTAATTTAGTTTAATATAGTTTTAATTTGTAATAAATAAAATAAAACTCAAAAAATATCCGCTTTTTCCTAAAATTATTATTAGTCAATTAGGACGTAGGAAAATTGTTTTCACACTCGTAGGATTGTTATTTTACAAATTTTACGTTTTTTCTTGCGCATGCTCGCGTAATTTTTATATATAACGACGCTTTCATTCTAGGTTACGTTTTTAGATAATTTAAGTTTACGTTTTAGTTAAAATAGTTTATTTAAGATATTTTGTTTTAAAAAAATCACAAAAACATCATTTTAAATATAGTGATAGCGTTTATTTAATAGGTTTAATCTTTTTAATTTCCTTTAATTTTCATTTTAGCCCTTGTAGTTTATGTTCTTTTTCCGTAGTTACAATAATCCCAAAATCCTTTTCCCGTTCAAATCTCGCGATCACTAAACGTCTGATAATCCATTGCACAGCTCGCTGGGACATAACGACCCGGGGAGACTCTATACTCCTCTGATCTTCATTGATTTCGTGCTTGAACTGTTTTAGGTTTTCTTACGCTTGCGTGAGAGAACTTGACGGTTTCTGCAAGCATCAAATTTTTAGCGCCACGCCGGAGTCGTGTGTTGATTGTCTTACGTGTAGCAGATTAGTGATTTGGATATTCACTCTTGTTCATACCATCCATCTCAGATATGTTTGTATTTTCTTATAAAATCAAAAATCCAAAAGATTTTCGCCTTTGTTTTTGCATCATGTCTATCCAAAATCCAAAATATCCATCTTTACCCTCTCACATCTTTGATTCTTCATCCCTACCCTCCGAAAACATTTGATTCTTTCTATGTCTTATCCTCACCCTCTTGGTTGTCAATGGTGTGGTGGTCCTTATAATGGTGGCAATTGCCCGGTTGTAGCATGGTGGAATCGAAATGGGTCCGCCTATAACCAAGATCCCTATTCTTACCATAACACAACCGATTTATTCCATCGCCTACCACACTTTGTGAGACTCAAGATTTTTATCATGTAGTACTTGTGGTGGTTCACACTCCGATTCGATTGTCAATCGGAAACACGCTTGTCTATGAGCGGGTTCACGATAACGATTATGACTACAACACATACCACTCACGGCCACATCGCTTTCTTGTTGTGAGTATTGTGGAGGTCCTCACTCTAGCTCGGATTGTCAAACAGGGAACCCATTTCCTTGTAACAATTACGACTCTTCGTATCATGACCAACCTCTACAAGACTAACCCGACCCACTTCCTCAAAATCTTCTCCTTAATCTTTTGGATTTAGTGAAAGATTTGAAGGAATCTAACCACTCCCAAGATAATCCAAATGATAAATCCATGGAAGAATTGTTAGTCAAGAACAGTCGCTAAATTAGATTCCCAGTTGCCGGTGAAAACTCTATTAGGGAATTAATTAGAATACAAAAGCACCAGATCTAGCTCTCGATTTCGCTTCATTCACGATGATGGTGATGATGAGGATACACTTGATATCCTTCAATTCTATAAATATTCATCAAGTTCATCGATGATGTCCCAAAGATGAGATTTCATCTCAAACAACTCGCTATCACACCCGAGATTCACACTCACTCTCTTATTATGGGGGAGCATCTCGACACTTGCTCTGAAAAGGAATCGGACGAATTCATAAAGTCTAGTGTTGAGGACCTTGTCCCAATCCCGTGAGAGTCACAGGAATTCTTGATCATGTGTGTGATATTCCTCCTCTCTTGTCTTTCAAAATGATCATGTTGAGATGTCCTCCGATTCGATGATGACGATTCGTTATCTTGTGGAGACATCGTTTATGTGGAGGATTTACCTTCGAGCTTGTTAGCTTAGAAGAGAATGATGAAGTTACGACATCGAAATCAAAGATGAAGCTCTTGAGCAACATTATTGAATGTCGGTCTTCTCATTTCTAAGATTGAGGCTTTCAAAGAGAAACCGATTTCATCTCCTACCCCAGTAAGTGGTAGTGACATTCTTTCCGATGATTCTATTCCGAAATGAAAGCCTTCTGTTTGATACTATGGGAGAGAAGATTAGTGGCGGTACCACTTCTCATTCTCATAATTCTCTCCCGATTATGAATCATTTACAAGAGGAGTTCGCGATGAACTCACTCATATCAATTCGAATATGATTCATTCACTTTTGAGGAGTTCTCCGGTGAACTCACTCATATCATATCTCCGGAGTATGATAAATTCTACTTTGATCTAGACACTCCGAGAATTGTCTTGATCACATAAGCTTAAATGATGAGATTCATAATCACGAAATTATGGATCCTCCTATAGATGAAGATGAGTTAGTCATGATGTTTATCATGATCTTCATCTCTTCTTCACCTATCCGTAGCTTCTCCTGTTCTTCACTCCTTCGGGAATGAAGACATTATCTTTGATCCCGCATCTTCATGTACCATTTGTGAGCCGGGTCTTTCTCTCAGATATCTCATCGGTGTGGAACTTTCACATGCTTCAAATGTTTGTCCAAACATCATTGAATGAAAGTCCGATCGAGATTGGTCTTCCACTTTGCTTCCCATGAACCAATGAATTGGGGTCGAGTCAAGCTAGCGACTCGGAAATCAAAAACAAGAGACACACCATATGGGTTTTCACCCATATTTCGACTTCTTACCCTTTCTACCACCTAAGTGTGGGGTGATGCCCACATGTTAAAAAAAAAAAAAAAAAAAAAAAATCCTTTCTAATCCTTTCTAATAATGGCTTTGAATATTGAGGGCAATAGTATTTCATATAATTTTACCAATTCCCCATTTTGGCCAAAATTTTTTGGAGTAAGTGTTCTACACTTTCTCATTTAGTTATCGATCCACCGTATACGTAAGACAAAAGATTAGCTAATCCGAGACAAGCGGCTCTTGGTAAAGATTTCCCAATCCGTTTATATGGCTTGCAATTTGCCCAAAATTGTATGGTATTGACTCACCATATCCTAAAAAGTGAAGAGTTATTAGCCATGCAAGATTATGGCTTGTGGTAAAGGCGTGGAAAAACCATAATTGGTGTCAACCAAAGATAATATTGATAATTTATCTAAGAGTTGGCTAGTCCGTAAGATACTTTGTAAAGACAAAATCAAATCCGTTGAAAGGTGGTTTTGCTCAAATCGCAATCGGTGTACCATGGTTCTTACTTGAGCTCGAAACATTTGGCTACCTTGATGGCTTTTGGTAAAGAGATTAAAATCCATTATGTTTTCTTAAATCATTGCTAGGGACTAGCAATATCTCGATGGGGGATTGATGAGTGTGTAAATACTCATCGTTTTATACCAAATAAGCTAAAATCATTTCACATCAAAATGATCAAAATATCACAAATCGGTTTTATGTGTTTTAAATACAAAAATATCAAAATCGGATGAAAAACATATCAAATTTGCAAAATTGCCCCCCAGTTTATAAAATTGTCAAAAATAGTCCACAGGCCAAAATTTCAAAGAAAAGTCACCAATCTTTTAAAATCATAAATTGTCATATTTAGTCCTTTGGTGAGAAATCTAAAAGTTTTGAGAAATTACAGGTTTTGGTCCTTGGGCTTTTAAAATGTTCAAAATTAATCCTGGAATTTCACAATTGGCAATATTAGCCCTTGATTATTAAAACTTGGCAAGACCAACTACTTTTCATAATTTGTTTCCTTGGGTTTTATGAAATTGCTAAAGAGGTCCTTGTATTATACTTTCGCGCCAAACGGATCTATAACTATCTAAGCCCTAACACAAACACCTTGAATCATCCTACCGGTCCAATCCTGACCCGACCACAACCCATGTTTCAAAATAACAAACCCGCCTGCTCTTCCGCCTTTTTCTTCCTTTTTCCTCCATTTTACGCAAAACCAAACCACCACCAACATGTCCCTCAACCTACACCCAATGTTACCCATCATTTTTCCCCACGCTTTTCATCTCCCAAGAGACGAGAAAACAAAGGCGGAGATGACGGGAGTAATCTTGCAACGCGTGTATCTTTGCACGTTTATCCCATATGTGACGGAGAAGCAAAGAGAGAGAGGGAGATGCGATGCTATAAAGAGCTTGAAGCTTTGAAGCTAAGGGTGGAGTTTTGTTAGCTAGATTTGATTTTAACAACCCTTTAATTTTAGTTTTTAATATTCGGTTGTAATTCCCTTAGTTGTAATTTATTTTCTTGTTAATGAAAGAAGTTCTACTTTTTATCCTATTTCCTTTATAAGTTTTCAGTTATTATTTTCAGTTGTCAAGGTTGGAAAAAGGGTCACAATCAAATCTTTTACCCGTTTGACTTATGCAGTCAAAGAAATCTTTTAGCGAATTTAGATTAGTATCAAGATGTTGGCAAATGGTTAAATGAGTTTTAGGACGAGTAGTCTTTGCTACTCTTGGACTAATTTAGTAGCTTATTTGATATTCAAATATTGCAAAACTTATCTTCCTTGAACCCTTGTTGTCTCAATTCAATTTGTTATTCGCATAGTTGAAGTTATAATCATGTTAGCTCATGTAAATCGGCCACGAAACGCCTTTTGCCAAAGTTTTCTGTCATATCGACATCAATAAGCATCGAATTGACTTATTTTTAAGTGAATTGAGGTCTCCACTACCGGTAATTAGTTTATTTTTATGTTCAATATGCTAACTTATTTATTGTAGCTTTGTTGTTGTCCCGAAGCTCATCTCGAAGCTTAAAATAAGTGAAACAAACACGATGGTCGCATTTGCAAGCTTTGCCTGCAATGACAAACGGTCACCATTTCGGCTTATTCTTTTGTTTATCAATTCTAGTAATCGCTTATTAGGTTAACTTTAACACCATTTAGGCAACTTAGTTTAGTGTAGCTCACTCTAGTGTCTTTTACTTCCCTTTTGCCTGTTTCGCCACCCCCAACAAAGCAGATCGAGTTCGCATAGCTTAGTCTTAAGCTTGTTGAGGTTTTAGGTGTGCTCATTAAGTTGTTTTAGGGTCCTATAGAATGTAATAGTTCGCCACCACCCTTTTGGTTTTACTGGTGCTTAATTGTAGTATAGCGACTGTCTCATGTGGTTAGTTAAGACCTCTTTATACCCCGTTGCTTATTGTTTCGTACGCTTAGTTACTTAGGCTTCTCCGATAGAACTCGCCAACCAACTGCTTTTCCCCATGTTTTTTTTCCATTAGTAATTGAGATTAGTACTTAGCTTAAATTGGACAAGTAAGTAGCTTTAGCGCTTATTCCCTAACTCTACTCGTAGCTTTTTGATAGTCGCATTTACATTTGAGTTGTTAGTTTTGTAACCGTCAAAAGAGGTGCTTGGTTTCATAATGCCGTAGCATATTTCAAGTTTTAAAGGGTGTTTGGTTGGGTCTCATACAAGCTGCAGCCCTTGTGCGCGATTATAGCTTTTAGCTTTTAACTTTGCTCATCTTATGTCTTAGTGGTAATTCAGTTTAGGATAATTTTAAGCCCATTAGATTATAGCTTAATAGAAGCTTGTTCCTTAGCTTAGTGTATCTCAACGAGTTGTCATGGGTGTGTTTGTGAGGTTCGTCCGTCGGGTACTAAATAAGTCAAGTTTCCGACTTATTAGGAGCTTAACAAAAGCAAGTCTTTACAAAAATATTTTATTTTGATTGCATCTTGAGTTTAAGTAAATGGATCAAAAAGAAAAATGTGTTGCAAAAACTAGCATGGTGGGACTCGAACCTGAACCACCAGTTCACACTCACACGCCTTACCGGTTGCCCTTGGGACTTTTCTTATTCAATTGTTGCACAAGTTAATCTTTAAATGACATTAGCAGTTTTAGCCTTAAGCATTCCTTTGCTTATTTGTTAGCTTTTTGCTTAACAACATCTGCTTTCAATTTATTTTTAGAATCGATTACTATTTAAAGTAGTTTATGTGAATTTTCCATATTTTTCCAATAACGTTTAGTATTTTTAATAATTAATTTAGTTTAATATAGTTTTTAATTTGTAATAAATAAAATAAAACTCAAAAAATGTCATCGAATAAACGAAATTGAGAGCTAGATCTGGTCGCTTTTTCTTTTGCAATTGATTCCTAATAGATTTTCAAAGGCAACTGGGAATCTAATTTAGCGATCCGCTTCTTGACTAACAAAACTTCCATGGATTTTGATTTGGATTATCTTGGGAGTGTTTACATTCCTTCAAATCTTTCACTAAATCCAAAAGATCAAGGAGAAGATTTTGAGAAGTGGCTCAGTGAGGTGGTGCTGATTCATTTGGTCTTTGTGAGGTTGGTCATGATATGAAGAGTCGTAATTGTTACGGAAATGGATTCCTTGTTTGACAATCGAGCTAGAGTGAGGACCTCCACAATACTCACAACAAGAAACTGATGTGGTGTGAGTTATATGTGTTGTAGTCATAATTGTTATCGAAACCCGCTCATAGACAAGCGTGTTTCCGATTGACAATCGAGCTGAGTGTGAACCACCACAGACTCACAACAATAAATCTACTGAGTCTCGCGGTGTGGTAGTGATGGAATAAATCGGTTGTGTTATGGTAGGAATAGGGATCACGGTTATAGATGCACCCGTTTCTGATTCCACCATGCTACAACCGGGGCAATTGCCACCATTATAAGGACCACCACACCATTGACAACCAAGAGGGTGAGGATAAGACATAGAAAGAATTAAAGGGTTTTAGAGGGTAAGAAATGTAGAATCAAAAGATGTGAGAGGGTAAAGATGGATATTTTTGGATTTTTTTGAATAAACATTTTGTAAAAATAAGAAAGAAAATCTTTTTGGGTTTTTGTGTTTGTTGAAAACTTGAATAATAATAAAAAAATGTTTTTGGTAATCGATCCGTCAAACGAATTAACTTCACGATAATTTTGATTTTATATGAAAACAAGGAAATATGGACAAAGATGGTAAATATACAATGGGTGTATATTCAACAATCATCGATTCTTCAAATTAAGTAGAACGCAAGACACCCCCGGCGTGCGCCAAAATTTGATCGATGCCCAAACAGTCAAGT
Organism: Chrysanthemum lavandulifolium; assembly: GCA_022545495.1. NCBI lineage: Eukaryota > Viridiplantae > Streptophyta > Magnoliopsida > Asterales > Asteraceae > Chrysanthemum > Chrysanthemum lavandulifolium. The sequence continues at coordinate 234,196,585 of CM040239.1, read as the reverse complement.
TTATCACACAAGCTAACCACTTGTGAATGGTCAACCGTAATAAACTTCAAACAGCTCAGAAACAAATGCAATTAAGATCTGGAGAGTATAGTGTATCCCCGGGTCGTTAAGTCCCAACGAGGTGTGAACACTGTAGTACAACGAATCTGTGATCGGGTGATATTGAAAGGGAAAAGGTTTGTGAATTTGGAATAATTATACCTAAAGAGAAAGTTCGTAAATTACAGGGGCTTAAATGCAAATTAAAGAAAATTTAAAAGCTAAATTATATTAAATAAACGCTATCACTATTTTTAAAATTGTTGAACGTTTAAAACCTAAAACGTACGTTTAAATAAAATTACGTAACGTACGAAATAAAACGTGAGAATAAAGAAGGAAAATACCTACGGATATGAAAAATACATTTTTACAATCCTATTGATGCAAGAAAATTATTGGAAAAAGAAAATTATTTTTAAAACTATTTATCTATTTATTATTAATTAAAAACTATTTGTTAAATATTTAAAATGCACTAAAATACAAGAAAATACAAAATTAACCTTAAAAAAATGAAATTATAACTTAGAAAAATCTAAAATATTATAAAACTAATTTTAAAACTGAAAATATATTTATTACACTTTTTATGTATTTATAATGATTTTAAAACTATTTAAAACTAATTAAAATTAAGAAAAATAACAAATGAACAGTAAAAATAATGAAACTTTATAGGAAAATCTAAAATATTATTCTTAATCTAGGAAAAATTAAAAATTATTTTTATGAAGCTTTTCTGAATTATTTGTATTAAAAGCTATTTAAAAAGGATTAAAAACTAGTTTAAAATAAGAAAAATATCAAACAGTGCTGGAAAAATATGAAAAATTCAAGGAAATTCTAAAATTATATTCTAAGTCTATGAAAAATATAAAATATTGTGCTTATGTGTAAGAATATAAAATTTATGATGTGTGACTTGAGAATAAGCACTTAGAATAAGCTAAAAAGCACTAAAATGCACCAAATGATTACAGAAGCTAACTATTGCTAAATTAAGTCTAACTTAACTAATTAACAGTACTCTTGATTACTAAATAAGCTTAAACTAGATTTGAGCTTATTGGATTAATTAAGTAAAACAGTTATTAGGGGGGCTACTTTAAGCTAATGAATAAGCTATCCTAATAAGCTAAATGGGAAAACAGAAATTGGGACCTAAAGTTCACCTAGCAGACTACACAAGAACCAAAACTCAGCTCCTAATGAGCTTATTTGAATCATGTGCAAAGGCTGCAATATGCTCACAACTCAGTATTAGCTGAGTGTGAACAGGCATATGAGGCCTATTTGTACAGCTTATTTAGACCTTAAAAAGAATTACAAAAATTCCACAAAGACCAGATTTAAGATTTGACCAACTAAACTATCAAATGTCCAAGTTTCAGAGATTTTGATGAAGAAATGAGCTCATGAAACTTACACAAAGTTCTGTGAAAACTGCATTTTACTACTTTTGACTTTCAAAGGCAGTTTTGTAAAGTTGACTAATATGAGATTTGATTCAACTTTATTGACTGAAATTGATATTATATGATGAAATAACACTAATGCAAGCTAAGTTATAAGGTTCTATACCTATATGCTAAGTTTTACCCACTGATTTTGATAGAATTGAAATTAAGAGCAGTTTCAATTTAATTTTGACTTTCCTGAGATTGTAGTGCAATTTTATGCTTGAAATCTCCTAAGTATACTAAAGTGAGACTGTCTAAACTGATTCTTACCACTACTAAGCACTGCAATTCCAAATCTCAGCTTAAACCAAACACAGATTATGAATCTGTTAAGCCACTTAACAATCTAAAACAAAAGTCTGATCCACAAGAGTGTTATATCTAGATTCAATATGTAATATTACTGATAAATGAACTTATCTAAACACCTAAGTCTAACCTGTTCTAATTGATGCAATAAAAATTATTATGCAGAAATTTAAAGCTAAAGGCAGTAATGGATATATATAAAAACAACAATTAAACTATTGAGATAAAGCTAAATTATACTAGAATGAACACTATTTAAGCTAAACTAACAAGTAATATAGAATTTAACAGATTATAAAAGAGAATTGGTACTCACATGAATTCCAGCTACTATGGCATACTTAACTGAGAATCAAATGACCACTCAAACAAACTTATACCAACCCATATCAGAATGAATCAATCCCAAATCCAACATCATATCAGCAAATCAGAACAATATAGCTATGAACTTGCAGCTTTGACTTTTGTTGACCAAGTGGAATTTTGAAATGATAATCTGAGTAATGAGTTTCTGAGTAAATAATAAGCTAAAATGAGCTTATAAAAGCTTATATGGGAGCTTATATGGCATAACATCAACTACAAACAACATTCACATGAACTTGATATCTTGAAATTGAAAATTGCATAAGATAAATTCGTACTTGAAATTGAATACTGAAAAAGGGTTTATAATACACTGAAATTACATAAGAATGTACTTGGAAGCTTAATTAAACACTGGAAATTAAAAATTAACTAGTTCGTACTTGAAATTGAATACTGAAAAAGGGTAAAAGCTATAAAATAACAACGTACTTTCTCAAATTCGAGTTGAAACACATACTTTTTATCAACATATATACCCGTGCTTTGAATTTTGTTCGACTTCACCCATATGACCGATTTATATTAATATAATATTATATTAAATAATATTATTTTATTACAATATGGGTAAAGTCGGAACAACATTTGAAAGTACATGGGTGTATATGTTGATAAAAAAGTATGTGTTTCAACTCGGTAAATTTGAGAAAGTACGTTGTTATTTTATGACTTTTACCCTTTATAATACACTGAAATTACATAAGAATGTACTTGGAAGCTTAATTAAACACTGGAAATTAAAAATTAACTAGTTCGACATACCTAAACTAAAATTACACTACATACTTTACACACTGCTTCGTTCTTGGTATTTATTGACTTCATTTTGTTCCTTGTCGACCTCTGATTAATTCCCACTTCATTTCATCCCTTGGATCATTAGAAATCATCAAAACCACACACTTGTCATTTTTGGCGGGAAAAGTCATAGTAGCAGGTTTCTTGCATTTAATGGATTTTGGTGTTTGTGGAGGTGGAGGGGAGTTGTTAACCAGCTGGGGGGATAAGGTGGAAAGGTGGTAGTGAGGTGGAAGGTGGTGAAACCACTGGTATTGGATTGCAGGTGAGAGTGAGAGGGATGAACAGTGGGAGGCGGTTTTATTTCTTTTAAACTTTGGGCCGGGTTGTTGGACTGGGTTGGATTTGGATTGGGTATTAATAACATAAATGGTCCGTTTGGTTTTGTATATCACAAGGACTAATTTTGTAATTTGTGCAAAGTGAGGGGCTGGATGTATAAACCTTCCAAAGTTATTCCAAGGGTGAATTTTGCCAAGCTTCAATAGTACAAGGACCTCAATTGATAATTTCCATTTTTACACTTCCAGGGACTAAATCTGCCAAACTTTGAAACTTGAGGGACCAAACATGTAAATTCTCCAAAAGTTCACCATAAGGACCAATGTTGCCATTTATGGATAGTACAAGGTTTATTTTTGATTATTTTCACTTTTTAAATTCACCAAGGACTATATTTGACAATTTTCAAACTTTAGGGACTAAAGTTGTCATTTTGTAAATTTTAAACTTTAAAGGGTTTATTTTGACAACTTTTGAATCTTATGGACCTTAAATAACATTTTGCTTTATTTTGATTTACCAGGGACTAATTTTGATAACTTTTGAAACTTGGGGGACTAAAACTGCCAAATATGCAAACTTAATACGTTTTTCATCTGATTTTGGTATTTTTGCATTTAAAACACATAAAACACTTATTTGTGATATTTTCATCATTTTGATGCATTTCTGAGTGTTTTCAGATTTTTTGCAGTTTAGATGGTACAAAAATGATGAGTATTTAGACACTCATCATGCATGCATGCTTATGAATTTTGATTCTGTGATTGAAATTAAAAACAAGGAGCGGAGAAAACTAAAGTAATCGGTTGGTGGATTTGCTTTTTTTTAGTCGTATCTCACCACAGGGTAATGTGGTATGTGTGTATATATATAGGACATAAACTTGTCCACCAAGTTTGGTCATCAACTCCACAACTTTCACCAGCCGACACTCTCCTCCCCTCTGAGAACCTTCCCATAACTGGCCACATTGGAAGGAGGTTCGGGAGTTTCATTTTCCGACATCCAAGTCCCTCTCTTTATTTTTAACATATATTAAAATTAGTTAAAGCATCTAACGATTTAAACTAATAACCGTTGAATTATTTCGTGAAACATATTATACATTTAATAAATATAATAACATACATATATATTAAATATATAATAAACGTACTCTAATGTTTAATGTGTGTGCCCCCAATAGGCTCACACACCTTTAGTCGTATTAAGCTAATCCAACTACCATATTCCAACAGCTCCCACTTGGGAGTTGGAGTAGCAGATAGCACATATTCCAACGACGGAAACGTCTAGAAACACTCACATTCGTTATTTAAACTAAAGGTGTCTGAGATGTAGTTTCATAAATTTACTCTCAGTAGCATGGTTATTAATGTCTTACTATAATCATCCTTTGTTATTGATACCATTAAACCACGGATATGGATCCTAACTCATTCCATATAGTTTAACCATTTAGATTCTCGTTATAGAATTCAATTCAGATATACCAAATGTAATCAAGAATCATCTTGCATCCTTTGGGGTTGGCCAAACAATTATCTGATTAATTCTAGAGAGGCGCCATGGTATCTTTCTGCACATATCAAGTGGAGTAACAAATCCTTTATTAACTACAAGTGTTGTGGATGCTGCTTCACATCACTCCAAAATATAGCATTTATAACTACCTTATTCAGATAGCGTTTGGCGTATACTTACAAAAGTGATATCCACACATAACAGAACTTGCTTGCATCTCAAGTCTAAGGACGATTTTAACAAACCATTTTCAATATTTTACTTATGACAAGGATCCAAAAGTAAATGTTTGAAAGTTGGGGTATCTAATATGCATCTCTAGTGAATACGCATGAGTTTGGTGGGAACAATCCACATTCTCGTTAGAATATAACCAACACTCACATTTGCCTTACATAACAATATTCCCATATTGTTAACCGACAATGGACATATTTAGAACAATAAAATCATTCAAGGATTAAACTAGCAAATATAGGATAACAACTATTATATGAATAAATAACAAATACCAAGTATCTTTATTCATCATAAAGTAAAAAAATTGTCTTTCAATCCCAATTATTCAAATACTAAAACAGATATGCATGAAACTAGTTTATCAAGTTGAAGCCTAATGTTTCCAACATTCTCAACCTTTCTTTACAAGAAAAACTAAATAGTTATCTGAGTAAAACTTTCCGAATACTTGTTTCAAATTTCACATATAGTGAGGGATTTGAAATATAAGATGAGTGTCTTATCTCATATGCTCATACTATTGCAAGAGTTATAGTATGGAGATGTTGCCATACCTTGCATGAGGTATTAAAAGTCAACGACATACTGACAGTCATCTTTATAGTTTCAAAAAAATGTAAAGTATTCTCATTCCTTAATGTGTAATGCAACAATGCTCTATGTTGAGCATAACTAGCTAGCAGATTTATCATAAAAGATGAAATCCTACTACAACCAGTATTAATAATCCTCTAGCATCATTTGTACTTATACAACACTATGCTTTATAATTTGTAAACATCTATATTAACAATAATCTAAATACTCTCAATTAGATATTGTTGTTGTCAACTCATTTTGTTCTTGTACAAAAGCAACAACTAGTCTTATACACAATATAATATATACATGATAAACCTTTAGTTTAAAAACATAAGGTTTCCATCCATGTAATAAATTATTGCAAATGAAATATACCATTTAAGACTTGCTTGAATGATATATTTCATTTGTGTCAGACTTAATTTTCCGCATTTGTTTATTCCATATAAACATCTATTTCAAGGTTGTTTGTTTTATTCCCTAAATTCCAAGTGAAGTTTCATTCCAAGCTTAAGGATCAATATCTAGCTTAAATCGAATGATATCTTCAATATATAAATTTTAAGGATAAACACATTGCTCCCACTCAATGTCAAATGTACTTAAGAGTTATCTTAATTCAATCAGAATCATATTGTAATTAAATTCAAGATCTCAGCTCTTAGATGCTTGATCCAATCCAAACTTGGATTGCTTAAGTTTTTACTATACAAAGATAATATAGATTCATAACCCTTTTGATTACACACCGTCTTCGCAAAAGGTAATCATAAGAAAGAGTTATAAAATCTAATTGCCATATTCCTTATACAAGTCACATGTATGACAATTAAATATCTTTATATAATTAATGTATATAAGAAAATTTAATCACAGTCAATTGCTTAAGTATTATTAAAAACTTCTTATTAAACGCCATGCATTAATATGTATACAATTTTGTCGTTGTGAGTCTTTCTTCAAAAGAAACCCATTCCAACCTCATAGGTTAACTGTTAGGCGAAATAACAATCAAGCTCAAAACTTGATTTGCCTTTTAAGGACTCCGTCTTATCATTCATAGTTCTAAAACATTTATCAGATTCAAGATGTGATAATGTGTTTTAGTAGTTAGCTGATTTACAACAATCTTCTAACTTATATCCCTCAGCATTGATATTAAAAATATCACTCAAGTGATGAGGCATCCTTGCGGATTTATGAATGAAAGTAATCATTATACTTCGGTCGACATTTTCATGTTTAACCTTAGTATGAAATTAATAAGTAGATTTTAGAAGGTTAAGTATTTTGTTCTCAAATAACTTTGAAATTTGTATATGCTCCCACTTACTTTTGTAAGTAGAGATAATTCTCTAAATACTAAGTATTTAAGCAACAATAAATTATTCTTTATTGGGAACCACAAAATACATTATAAGTTCTCATCTCTAGATTTGTTAATAAAAATGCCTCACAAGATTTTAACAAATTTAGAACTTAAATCAAGATATAATGTAATTTCTTCCAACAAATCAAATTAGGGTTTATAGAAAAACTCTAATTTTGTATCACTCTTTAACCAAAAATCTAAGTAATAGTTTTGTGTTTCGTCAAGCTAGGAAGAACATCAAAACTACAATCTTCAAGCTAGGAAGTGTAGAAAAATCAAAAATCCAAAAGGATTTAGGATTCAATTGGTTTGAGTGGAAAACCTAAAATCCCTAATGAATTAGGGTTTTCAGTTTTGTGTTGTCTTGAATACCTTCTAGGTTTGAACTATATTGAGTGTATCCATGACACACACAATTTCTAACCTTGATATGTTTTGGAGGTAGAGCAATTAAAGCTATCATGAACCAAACAATATGAATAAGGTTTGTTTCATCACATTAGACATACCATAATGAAGTGGTATTCTATGCGTATTAGAATTGTGAAACTATATCATAATTCCATAGATAACTTAATTCTCTTTGGACCAAATACTTGTCAATTGAGTCGAGCCAAATTGCTTATAAAGTATTTACGAACCAAGTGCATGCACTAATGTATATTCATTGAACAATACAAGAACCGTTTTTTCACGTATTCACAAGAAGACAGAACTGTTCAAGAATTATATGTTCATGTGTTTACAAGAAAACATAACATTTCAATAATACATTATAAGTCTTTGAATAATTCAATGGCCTTATGTTTATGTGTTAACTAGAAGACATAACACTTTTACTATATATACTTTATGTTAAAAGTCATTGATTAATTCAAAAACTTTATAATTGTGTCTTAACATGTAAGCATAATTATACTAACAAAAGTAATCATGAACGCAAACTCTTGAGTTCTATAGTAATTTCAAGTTAAATTTATACTTCAGAATTATGATCATTATCATATAACCATAATTATGTTGACTAAAACATGTAGTCAAAAGTATCTTTACATTATATCATGACATTTGAATGTAGTAGGGCACAAAACATCTTGCGTGTTCAAGTCCTAGTGGAATCATACTAAGAATGTAATAGGGCAATAAACATCTTACGTGTTTAAGTCCTAGTAGAATTATTAGTTTCCTTTACCTTGCGGTCAAGAGATACCAATAATATTGTTGTTCCTTGCACACACTTTGAAATTTCTCCCACTTGTGTAAGTTACAATATCATATTATGAAAACAAACAACATGTGATTGTTTTGTATAAACAATATGATAATGTCATAGATATTATAAGTAGTTTTAGAACCATAACCTCTAATAAGGAATTGTGGATTATTATTCTATAGATAACGCTTCAGGAAGCGACAGCAGGAAGGCAACGAGTTATCTAATAAAATAAAATGCAATTTTCCTGTAAGCAATGATTTTTCATATTCGGAAAGTGATGAATTATTTCAAAGCAAGTTTGAAATGATATGGGTGACTAACAAGGAAATGAATCCCGTAGCTCCCACTGAAATTGTCAACATTACAGGAATGTTATTTCAGTTATAAAATGCAATTGCTCCCACTGGATTTTTCAACATCGTAAGTGTTACATTTCCAGTATAAAGCATACAACAATTTATACACTTTCCCATTCTCTTCGAATTCCTACGAGTAGCAATGTACTTAGGTATTAAACAGAGTATATGAAGTTCTACTTATGTAGATAATGGACTAGCCATTCTTACATTCAATTAACTTGAATCTTTAGCATGCAATTCCTCCTTTATCGTCTACATAGCCCCAAGGGTAATTAGCACTTTAGGAATAAACAAGAGTCCACGAAAATTACCTAGCGAATATCCTAGTAATTTCTTTACTTTTTGCAGTTTAAACTCATACATCGTGACAAGTGCAGGATGTTATTTATTTTGGTATCTCTAAACACAATGTTTCCAGTTACACAAAATATTCTATCTTTCAATTAACTCTAGACCACAAAAAGGTAATGAAAGATCATAAATGAGTTTATCAATTTGTAATCCTATCTTAGTTTGTCAACTAAGGAGAAAAGATAGGTATAAGTCTCACTCTTCTTACTAGGAAAAGAGACTAAGTTTGTCTTTCAAAGAAAAACAACTTTGTTTACGAATTATGTTGCAATAATTAATCAGAACATAAAAAGTTCAATAATCGTATTTTTGATAATTACATTCTTAAAAGAATTAACTACCCAATTAATTACTAATTAAGACTAAGATCCATCTTGCACTCTCACATAATTACCAAAGGTCTGACCAGGGCGTAAAAAAATAAGACAAGAGGTAAGCGACGAGCGTTAATTGCATAATGCAACTTTTAGATTTATGAGACTGATCAAGACATTAGTAAACAAGTAATAATGTCATGAGCATGTTTATTTCTCATCTTATGCCTCGGGTTCAAGGTCTGACCAAGCCAACTCGAAATAAGTCGACCAAGTATGAACGTGTAAAAATAACCAGAGGTCTGACCAAAGAAAAATAATTACCATGGGTTGGAAAGGCCCTTAGGTCTTACCAGAGAAGTCAATCCAAATGCACGTGTTCATAGTTGGATGGCATAGACTTAAAATTAACAAATAGGTATGCACATATAAATGTGTTAAAAGTCGTGTACAAAGAAGCATGCAAAACAACTTTGTAACACTAATTTTAAAACTTTTGGTAATGACACTATAGTGATCATCATGGTTCACGGTAGCTCAATCGAACGCATACGGGGAGGCAGAGGACCGTGTGCCACCAAGCAATAACCTAGACATCCTTTCGGTGTGACTATGCGCACATCTTTAAACCCCCTTTTTAGTTTGTTCTAATGGGTGAGCCGTACATCCCAAGCGTCCATAGCGTCTAGTTTTTAAATTCTTGAAAACATGTTTCGGTATATTAGGTCACTTTATTTTACAAAAACGATTTTCCACGAATCAAATAGCAGGTCACAATGAGCATGATATTTAAGCGTGTAAATAAAGACCAATATTGATGTTATGGTTACGATATGTATTATTCCATATTGCATACAATTAGGTGTCAAAGCAAGTAACAATAATGCACATAATGGAATCACAAACATATAAACATAAACATCAATATATAACCACATATTGTTCCGAGTTCTCTCGCGAGTCTTCCTCAAAAGGAGAACCATAAGACCGTCACTAGGTACGAAACCTAGATCGCCCCATACATCACAAAAAGCAATTGAGTGGGTCTTGTGGCCGGAAAAACACATAAAAAGCATGGCAATCTCAATTAACAAGTAATTACGTAATTTTATGTATTTAATAAACAATATGTAATTCTAATTAACAATATAATTCTAATTAACAATTAATTAATTCTAATTAACCTTTAATTCTAATTAACAAGTAATTCTAATTAACAAATTAATTCTAATTAACAATTTAATTTTAATTTGTGTGTGACTTGTTAATTTTTATTAATAATTGACAAGTATTGCATATAGTTGTCAAAAAAAAAAAAAAAAAAAAAAAACGAATAACTAAATTAGTTTCAGGCAGCCTTTTAAACATGTTTATTAAAAGAAACGTGTAACCCATAATCGCAAAAACGAGATTGTGGAAAACTAGAAGGGGGTTGAATAGTTTTACCAATTAAAACTTGGTTTTAAACAATTTAGATCGACTTATGTCAATCTATTTAAACATGTGTGTTGGATGTTGATAGACAAGTATATAGATAAATAAAAGCTAAGATAAGGAGTAAGAAGCACAAAACCACAATGCGAGTATTTATAGTGGTTCGGCTACAAGGACACCTTCCTTGCTTTACTCCTCTCCCCGAGTCACCTACTCGAGAGTTCGTAATGACTACACAACACAAACTCCTTGTGGCGGAGAAGCCTTCACAACATCGCCTACTCTTTATACGGTACAAGGCTAGATACCAAGTTCCATTATAAACAAGGAACTACTACCCAAAACTACACAAATCCTATCCCTAAGGAGATCCACTCCTTATGAAAACATCAACAAGGATATCAATATCCTTTGACCCAATACAAATCTATCTTGTACATCGACACACCATATCGAATGTACACCTTAGACATATTTCACTAATGCCTTTGACTCGACTTTTAGGCACCCTTCACTAATGCCTTGTGACTTGACTTCTAGGCACCCTTCACTAATGCCTTTTGACTTGACTTCTAGGCACCCTTCACTAATGCCTTCAACACGGACTTTCGGCACATTTCACTAATGCCTTTACTTTGACTCTTCGACACTTTTCACTGATGTCTTCGTCTTGACCCTTTAGACATCTTTCACCTATGTCTTCGACACTACACTTCTAATGAGAAAGAAAAGAACTATCAACAAGATACCATTAGTAATCTTGATGATGACAAAGCTAGGCAACCCATGGACTTGAGCTTGCTCGACTTCAAGAGGTGGTGATCTCGCCTTTAAGAAGAACATAGAGAATCACACAAACACAAAACTACATACAAAGATCATTTGGATATGTGGTTAGAGAGTTTACAACCCAAAGAGAAAATATGTGTGAAAGGGGTGAGTTTCAATGAAGAAATGGCTCACTATTTATAGAGGAAAATATGCTACTGTTCCACGGATCCCACGGATCCCTTACTTGAGGGATCCGTCCAGTGTAAACTGGGGGAACCGTGGGACGCTCCTATTTGCCCATGGATTTTGGGTCATGGGTCCTAGACTTTGGACTATGGGTATCCTTGTAGATACAATGTATCTACTAGATGCAATGCATCTAGTCCATGGGTTATGGGTTAGCTCCATGGGTCATGGATAATACCCATTTATGACTTATGCATGATGTCATGCAATGGGTTATGGGTTATGCTCCATTGGTATGGGTCATACACTTTAGGTTTTACCCATCTACATTCAATGTATTTAGTCAATAGGTCAAATACTTAAACTTCTACCCATTTATATTACCCATTATAATACATACTAAATATATATATATATATATATATATATATATATATATATATATATATATATATATATATATATATATATATATATATATATATATATAACACCCAATATGTAAACACTAGTTGTTGTACATATGCATTACTAAATCATAAAAGCACTATTACTTGTTTAGTGTTTTATATAAAATACGTAAATGGTTTGAGCCAATAGTTTACTAACACACTACGTTTTCACATAAAACACTAAAAAGTAAAAGTGATTTTATGATTTAGTAATACATATGTACAACAACTAGTGTTTACGTGATTGAGCAAATATATACATAACTAGTATGTATTATAATGGGTAATATAAATGGGTGAAGTTTAAGTATTGACCCATTGACCAAATACATTGAATGTAATTGAATAAAACCCAAAGTCCATGACCCATACCCATGGAGCATAACCCATAACCCATTGCATGACATCATGCATAAGTCATAATGGATATTATCCATGACCCATGGTTTTAACCCATGACCCATGGACTAGATGCGTGCATCTTAGATACATTGTATCTACTGATACCCATGGTCCAATGTCTGGGACCCATGACCCATAACCCATGACCCATGACCCATGACCCAAAACCCATGGGCAAAGAGGAGCGTCCCACGGATCCCTCAAAGTGAGGGATCCGTGGAACAGTAGCATTTTCTCCTCTATAAATAGTGAGTTATTTCTTCATTGTAACTCACCCCTTTGAAATATATTTTCTCTTTGAGTTGTAAACTCTCTAACCATAGATCCAAGTGATCTTTGTATGTAGTTTTGCTTTCGTGTGATTCTCTAGGTTCCTCTTAAAGGCGAGATCACAACTTCTTGAAGTCTAGCAAGCTCAAATCCATGAGTTGCCATGCTTCATCATCATCAAGACCACTGAGGTTCTCTTGTTGATAGTTTTCTTCTTTCTCATTAGAAGTGTAGTGTTGAAGACATAAGTGAAAGAAGTCTAAAGGGTGAAGACGAAGACATTAGTGAAAGGTGCCGAGTCTCTGTATTGAAAGCAATAGTGAAGGGTGCTTAGAAGTCAAATCTAAAGGCATTATTGAAAGATGTCTAGAAGTCAAGTCTCAAGGTATTAGTGAAGGGTGCCTAGAAGTCGAGTCAAAGGCATTAGTGAAAGGTGCCTAAGGTGTACATTCGATATGGTGTGTTCGATGTACAAGATAGATTTGTATTGGGTCAAAGGATATTGATATCCTTGTTGATGTTGTCATAAGAAGTGGATCTCCTTAGGAATAGGATTTGTGTAGTGTTGGATAGTAGTTCCTCCATTGTAATGGAACTCGATATCTAGCCTAGTGCCGGATAAAGGTAAGCGACGCCAGATAGGTTTCGTTCTACCTTGTGGAAAAACCCGGTATCTAGCCTTGTACTGGATAAAGAGTAGGCAACGTTGTGAAGGCTTCTCCGCCACAAGGAGTTGGTGTTGTGTAGTGATTACAAACTCTCGAGTAGGTGACTCGAGGAGTGGAGTAGGGCAAGGAAGGTGTCCTTGTAGCCGAACCACTATAAATACTCGCATTGTGGTTTTGTGCTTCTTACTCTTTATCTTTTCATTACATATTTATATATCTATATGCTTGTCTATCAATATCCAACACTCATGTTTAAATAGATTGACATAATTCGATCTTGTAACATATTTGATTTCACAAACACACTAAACCAAAGATCAAAGAGGCGTATACTATGGTTTTAGAGAGAGAAAGTTAGAGGTTGGGAACTTTAGTGAGAGAAAGATAAATCTTATTATGAGCTCCAACTCTCTACCTTGGGAGGTAGAGAGTATTTATAGTTCTTACATAAATCGCCACCTACGGGCTGTGGATTAGGCATACAGTGGGTAAAGATCCGTCCGTCCTCCACGGTGTTACTCAACTAAATACTACAAAACATAAACTAATCTACGACTACGAGCTTTCTAACGATTACATATACTTGAGGTGACCGACTATTTAATAGCTGGATTTACTAAATCCTAACAATCTCCCCCTAAGGGAGGTCACCTCAAAATTACATTGAATACAAACAGATATTACAATAAGATTGTTCTTGGATTCTTGTTAATGTTCTTTTGCTCTGAAGCTCGTAGTCATTGATTCTTCATTATTGCATGTTTGGATAATCAATGAGGAGGTCTTTAACTGATCCACGTGATAATGAGTTTTAAGCCAACATTGAGATCATCAGCTAACATAAATCTCGGACTCTTCCATTGTGGTGTTGGTATTATGTGATGTTGTGACATTTGGACCGACATGCTCACATTCTAGATCATGATTTCTTCTTATTAGAGTAGCGGAAGCTTTAGTTGATTCATGATATTTGCAGCAGCGTAGCAGAAGCATGGAGTGAAAATATCAGATTCATTGATGCACCAATCATGATTTCTTTAGAAATGAATGTGTTGTGTGAGCATGCGGCTATGGATTGACCACTTAATTCGATCACCGCAAACGTCGGGCGACTGCATACATCGCTTAGCAATAAAGCGCACAAAGTGTATTTGATCACTTCGTTGAATTGAGGTACACGACCCACGGTTCCCGTTGATCAAGACAAGCTTGCCTGTGATCGGTATAATTCGAATAATTTCCTTGACGGGGTTTCGCAATTGTTCTAGTCGTTCTCAAACCGGAACATCTCAAAGAAGACAACACGGAGTGAGTGAACCAATAATTGAGATTCACCGATTGATAAGAAGAGATTTGAAAAGCAATCGTGTATCGCTCAATAGAAATTGTTTTTGCAATACAACGAAGGTTTTAAAGAAAATTAATTATCAATCATTAACACCTTTATTTTGAAATATTAGTACACGATCGATGTGCTAAGGAAAAGGATTTTTAAGCACAACGACCGGTTTTCAAATGTATCTGTCAATCCATAACTCGAACCATGATTGATTCAAAGATTCAATCGCCCCATTGTTTCTCTCGGTTGTCACATGGTTGATCTATTGGATAGATCTCACATGCCACCCACCGTGAGCTTGTTTGATGTTGGCTCTAGAAGGCTTTCCATCTTCATTGTGAATATGTTTGCATATCACTCGGATGTTCGCAATACCACAAGGATAATGCATAGGACTCATAAGATATAATCTCTCTTCCACATTGTGTGAAACAGAGAGTCTTCATTGACAAAGTGTCCTAATGAGATTTATTTGATGATCTCGTGGCTCTAGACTCAATAGTGCACATTTGGTTACTATGGGAGACTAGGAGAGGGTCTCCTTCTTCAATATCAACAAATTCTAAGAGAAAGTCGATAGATAATGTTGGTTCCCGTGAGAATGAAACAAGCCCTTTTAAGAGGAACTTGAGTAGTTTGGGAAGTTGTAGTGCGGTCGTCCTTTGGGTCCATGACATCTTGTCTTCAATACCGATGTTACCTTGGTAACCACCAAGAGTATATGAATTGAACCCGGTTTACGCCTAGGGTTGAATAAATGGAGGGCTATTTCTTTTCACCATTTTTCACATTCAATTCTTTTTCATTCTTCAACCTCTTCAGTGCTTACCGAGGTTTCATAACTAGAACCTTGTTGGGTTTATTCCAGCTCTAGCTCTATCTCAGTCCGCACTCTTCTCATATCTCACTTTTCTCCTTTTTTCATCATACCTAAGGACTCTACACTATCTAGTGGATTCTCCCTGGGTAGATCCCTCCGGTCCTGGCAGATCGTGGGAACGAGTACCTAACCTAACCATCCTTATATCACCATACATAAAGTAAATCTGGTCGGTCTATTTGGTATTGTTCATATGCCGTTGGAACCAATTGAAAACCATTTGAAAATCAATCAAGATACTTGTGATATATTATCAAAGCATTTTGTACCTGCATTGTTTTTGATATTTTTAGAGAAAGATCTATCCCTCAACATGTGCATCATGTATTAGAAATCGTTTTAGCACACGGAGGCAAGAGGAAGAATTAACTTCTTAAATTACCATTTTCTAAAAGATATCAACATCACTTCCCTGATCAAATCAAGTAGATAAAGCATATTGAGGAAGGATGAGGTTTTCTTAAGTTTTCTCCCCATAATATGTGCCTCGAGGTTTCAAAGAGTTTTGCACATATTAGAAGGAACACACTCGAGATACAAATCAATCACGTTTCAATTCTTTGTGGTTTTAAAGGATGCTCCCCTCAACATGTGCATGGTAAATTTGAAATCGTTTGGCACATGTGGGAGGAAAGCTTGCAAAACACTTGTGAAACCATTTATCGAATCATCGGTTTAAATCCAATTTAAATCACAAATTCTCCTCGATCACAATTTTCTAATCATTTGAGATTTGTGATCTCTGAGATTTAAATTGATTTTGAAAGCTTTGAGGAGAATTGTGACTTGATTATGAAAACATTTTAACCGATAAGGATCGGATTATGAGACTTTAAACTCCATTGATTAAACATGCATGATTATCTTTTTGAAAACAATTGTATGACGAATAATCTTTTGATTTAATTGAAATCATTCTCCCCCTCAATCAATGAAATAAGTTGTTAATTGAGAGATAGATATTTTTGACAAACGTTAAGTCCAGATGATTTTCAACCATAGAGTTCGAGTTATTTTTCAAAGCAATTTGTTTTCATTGGATAGTAAGTAATTGTTTATAGAATCAGAGCATGAGATTTGAGAACAAGATAAAGCATGGCTCTGTTTCTTAGAAAAACGGGTTACTGCCTGAAATGACAATAAACCATCCATTTCACTTTTCCCAAAAAATATTTTTTGATTTTTTTTAAGAACATTCGAACAACATCTAAAGTTCCCGTGTCATTCTTTGAATGACATCACAAAGACCGTAGATATTTTCAAATCGAGAAAAACATGACAAAATGACAATATATATATATATATATATATATATATATATATATATATATATATATATATATATATATATTTGAAATTTTCACGAGTTTTCAAATTTTTTATGGATTTTTTTAAAGTTTTATAATTTTCTATTTGCTTTTGAAGGTTTTGTAATTTTGTATTTTGCTTTTCAAATAAATATTTACAAGAGATGGATGAAGAAAGACCTTTACTCCTCGTTTTCCTCTTGAAGGCGTTTGAGTGTTTCCGGTTGTAGACTTTTAGACCAAGTCGTGGAGGATAAACTCAAAACGTTCTCTAGGAAGAGCTTTGGTGAAGATGTCGCTAACCGGTATTCGGTCCTCACAAAATAGAGTTCCACCACACCGCTTTCTACTTGCTCCCTTATGAAATGATGTCGAATGTCGATGTGTTTTGCTCTTGAGTGTTGTACGTTGTTGCATGAGAGCAATAGCACTTTTATTATCACAATCGAGAGGATTTTGTTGAATTCAAAGCCATAGTCGATAATTGAGATCTCATCCATAGAATTTGAGCACAACAAGATGACATGGCTATGTATTCACCTCTGTAGAGGAAATAGAAGTACTCATTTGCTTCTTTGAAGACCACTCACAAGCTTATCACCCAAAACGAGCACCTCCAGACGTGCTTCGACGTGTATCTTGACATCCCGCATGATCAAGATCTCGCATAGGTCGTTAGTGACATACCGGTGTCCTTTGGGTACCAAAGTCCCATATTGATGGTTCCTTGAGATACCGAAAGACCCGCTTAACCGCTTCAAGGTGCTTTTGGTAGGATTAGCCTAATATCTAGCACACATGCAAACAACGAATGTAATGTCCGGTCTCATCGTTGTGAGGTACATCGTGGATCCAATCATACTATGATATTTCGTTTGGTCTACCATGATCCTGCGTGGTCCTCATCCGCTTTAGTACGCTCTATCATGGGAGTGTCAACAGGTCACTAGAATCAAATCCAAATTTCTTTAAAATCTCATTTGCATATTTAGATTGATTTATAAAATGCCTCCGGACTTTGTGAAATTTGTAATCCCAAGAAAATGACATTTGTCCCATCATTGACATTTGAAATTTAGAACCCATTTCACTTGAAAAATGGTCACATTCATTGGGGTCGGTCGAGGCAAAATAATATCATCAACATATATTTGAACGTGAATTAAATGTTTGCGGACTTTCGGTGAACAATGTCGGATCAACTCGCTCCTTTCTGAATCCAGTAGATAGAAGAAACTTAATAGCGTATCATACCATGCCCTTGGAGCTTGCTTCAAACCATAAAGAGCCTTCTTCAAACGATAGACGTGAGTTGGATGCTCTGGATTCACAAAGCCTTCTGACGTAAATGACTTCTTTAAGATCTCCGTTAAGAAATGCCGTCTTTACATCCATCTGATAGACTACCATGTTCTTACTTGCAACATTAGCCAAGAAGATTCTGATTGCCTCGATACGAGCAACCGAAGCAAATGATTCTTCAAAGTCAATACCCTCCTCTTGACGGTATCCTTTTGAAACCAATCGAGCCTTGTTCTTCAAAATGTTACCATGCTCATCAAGTTTTACTTTGAAGATCCACTTTAGAGCAATGATCATTTCACAATATGGAGCAGGTACTAATTCCCATACATCTAGTCGATCAAACTCATGAATTTCTTCTTGCATGGCATTGAACCAATTGTCTTCATTCATGGCGGTTCCGTCTTTTGGTTCGATCTTAGAGTACGGAGTTGAAGAAGCACCATAAGGCATCGGTTGCAAGTTGTTTCGTGTGGATACCGGACGGAAAGGTTTCGATGATGTTGTCCAATGGATGATCATGTGTCCATTTTCTAAGGTGTTCATGTGGTTGTTGTTGAGGAACCAAGTAGCGAGTTGATATCTCACGAAGAAGATGGTTCGATGATGACTCGGAGCAAATATGTTTTCAAAGGGTTCATCTTCGGAGGAGCAAAGGGTTTTCATCATCGTAACAAAGAACATTTCCATTATGTACACTCGATGATTGATGATTTGTTGATGAGACAGAGTGATCGGCAGCAGCGCTTCTTGACTTAATGACATTGAAACCGAAGGTTAACTTCATTGATGGGATAGAGGCGCCTCTTGATGGAACCGACATATCTAGCACTTGGCTCATAGTGTTCATCAAACATTGGATCAAATAATTTCTTCAAATCATCTTCGAAGGAGGTACATAAGGAGTTCTTTGGCGGGATTAGAAACAAGAGTAGAACTGATAGGACTATTGGATAAAGGTTGAAATGTGGGTCCAGAACTGGATTGTCCTGGAGCCATTTGACCGGTCAGCTCATCGAACGTAACGTGAATTGTTTCCATGATATTTCGAGTTCTCTTGTTGTAGATTCGGTATCCTTTTCTGTTTGGTGCATAACCTATAAATACTCCAATGTCCGCTTTAGCTTTTAGTTTACCTAAATCTTGACCGCATTAGTTGGGTAACATAAAGCACCAAACACACGAAGGTAGGATAGACCAGGTTTTCATTTATGGACAAGTTCATATGGAGTTTTTCCATGAGAGGTGTGAATAAGGGAACGATTTTGGGTGTAGCAAGCACTGGCAATGGCTTCAGCCCATAAAAACATTGGAACCTTTGAATAAATTAGCATTGTTCTTGCGGCTTCCACAAGAGTTCGATTTCGTCTTTCAACTACACCGCTCATTAAGGAGTTCGTGGAACACTTCTTTGATGACCGATTCCAACACTTTCATAAAAGCGAATTAAGTCTTTGTTAACAAACTCGTGCCATTTTCTCTCGAACAATTCTAACAATATTGTTGAGTCGAACTCAAGTCGTTTGATAAGTTTGATGATGACATCCGGAGTTTCATCCTTTGTCCTCAAAACTTTACCCAAGTAAATCGAGAGCGCCATCAACAACTACTAGAATGTATTTCTTCCATTTATCGTTTGCACTCTCATTGGTCCGCATGATCCATATGGAGGGTATGAAGAACTTCCATTATTGAGTTTGTGGGTTTTGGTTTGTGGGCATATTTTGTGCTTTTTCCCAATTGGCAAGTCAAGAAAGATGATATTTTCATACTTTAATATGGGTAATCCTCTTACTAAGTCCTTTCGGAAAGATTGTTTATGGTACCAAAGTTCGTGTGATTGAGACGACGGTGCCATAGCCATGACTTAGTTTTGGAAGCCTTTGACGACAAGCGGATGGGTGAAGATTTCATCATATCTTCGATAGAGATGGTGTATAGGTTTGAACCACGAGTTCCTCCGGAAGTTCCACACCATCAAGTTCTCTAACAAAGCAAGTATGTTTTCAAGGCCACTTCTAAATTTGAGTCACGAATTGTCCCACGTAAAATAGATTATGTCCAAGACCTTCAACATAATATACCCCGAAATCACACTATCTCCAACCACGTAATCTCCATAACCCATAATAGCACCAAAATGATCGTTTCGAATCTCACAGCCCGATGAATTTACTCACGAAGTTCATGAGCCGTGACCGGTCTCCAAATCATATGCTTGGAACAACTCGAGTCCGGTACCACGTAACGATTTGAATGATCTGCAGTTGAACACGCACAAGAATGGATAATCGGATAATTAGGATCCCCATGCAAGAATGGGTTCCATTTGGTTAGTAATGATGATTGGAACACCCACATCAAAAGTAGAAGCAATATAATCATCGAAATAGATGCGATGCTAGTGTCCAGATTTGACCTATTCAAAGTGTGTTCACTTCTTAAGGAATAGTTCTACCAAGAGGCATCTATTTTCTAGTGGGCATTGACTTAGCAAATTTGGGGCACAGCTCATTAATCTTACGGCCAGTAGGTATCCATTGATAACCTATATTACTAAATTCTCTTCTTGTGGGTTTCCACTGTTTTCTAACTTTCTTTCGCCTTTGCCTTTTAGCCTTCTTAGTTTGATTTTTAACATTAACATTTTTGACTAGGCATTTAACAGCATTAGACAAATCATTCACACCACATTCAAGATTAGTAACAGAAACCATGCAATCATCATTACATGTTTTGCCAAAAGTAGCAGAATTCGCATTAATTACAGTAAGCTTAGAGCTAACACTAGAACCAACACGATTCATCTTATTTAAATTCTCCCTAAGGTGATCTTCTACGTTCTTCCACTGAGCATTCCTAGCATGCAAGGTCCTATCATTCTTTGTGTTACCTTGAGGCTTTGACCCGCTTGCTTTGGTGTCACTTCTTACTCCTGTAGAGGGAATTGGAACATTAGTTGGTTTTGCTACTTTTTGCATTCCTGAACTAGAAGTGCAGGGATCTGAACTACTTGAAGTCACATTAGTGTTCACTTTCTTAAAACTGGGCATATAATGGTTTGTATGCTTGGTACTAGGCATAGAACAAGGCATCACAACTTTTCCTTTCGCACATAAGGATTTAGGACATGTTGCTATTAAACATTCTAGCAGCTCCTGAGATCGTTTGGCTTGAATGCACGCAAACCTAATTTCTCTATCAAGAGGCTTATTTATGAAATCCTCTTCCACGATCTCACGGAGACATTCTAGACTATCCTTAAGATGAGCAAAATAGTTGTGAAACACAAGTTCATTATTCCTAAGATGAGGAGGAATGTATTTAACAGTCACAATATATTTGCAGTCTGAGGATGACTTTGATGCAACATTCTCATTAAAAACAAGTGGCGGTTTCCTTTTCCCGACTCCTCATTCTTAATTTCTTTTGTAAAGACGTTATTTTTCGTTGTTTTTGTCACGAGTGACTTTCATTGAACCATATAACTCTTTAAAGTGTCGTTTAACTTTTCATTTTCTTCTAGAAAACTCTCGCTTTCCTTTTGTAAAGCGTTAACTAAGTTTTGAAGATGAAAAGTTTGAGAATCTTGAGAATCTAAAGGAGGAGGCATTTGGGAGCCGATCACATTGTTCTTTTCACCCTTTAATTGAGAGATTTGGGCTTTCAACTTTCGATCGTGTTACAATGATCTTGAATCATTCATCACGTTTGTTTATCCGAAAACGCATCAAACTCGGAACATCTGAGGATGTCTTGATATTTGAGGTTTTGACATTTTCTATAAGATGTTTGTTAATACAAATAAGCCGTAAAAACGTTTATTTATATTTTACGATCTTCTAATGTTTTGTCGATAACAAACGTAAAATCATATTAACGAAACAAATAAAATACGTAAATGGTTTGAACTAATAGTTTCTAACATATTCACATTTTCACTTAAAACACTAAAACAAGTATAAGTGATTTTATGATTTAAGTAATACATATGTACAACAACTAGTGTTTACATATTTGGATAAAATATACACATAACTAGTATGTAGTATATTGGGTAATATAAATGGGTAGAAACTTAAGTATCACAACCCATTGGGCAAATACATTGAATGTAGTTGGGTACAACCCAAAGCCCATAACCCATGGATCTTGACCCATAACCCATTGCATGACATCATGCTTATATCATACATGGATAATATCCATAACCCATGGATCAAACCATACCCAAGTGACTAAGTGCATTGCACTCAAAAATACATTGTATCTAGCCAAAGATCCATGGTTCAACCCATGACCCATGAACCGTAACCAAAATACCCATGGGCAAGAGGATGTTCCACGGATCCCTAGCTTTGTGCTAGCGGATCCTTGTGGTAGGGATCCGTGGGATCCGGGAACGATGGGATTTTTCCTCTATAAATAGTGAGCCATTTCTTCATTATTTCTCACCCCTTTCCAACACACTTTCTCCCCTGAGTTAAATCTCACTAACCTTAGATCCAAGAGATCTATGTTTGTAGTTTTGTTTTTGTGTGATCTTTTAGGTTTCTCTTAAAGGCAAGATCACCACCTTTGAAGTCGAGCAAGCTCAAGTCCATGAGTTGCCATGCTTCCTCATCATCAAGGCTACTGAAGTCTTCTTGTTGATGATTCCTTTATTTCTTGAAAGAAGTGTAGTGTTAAAGACATTAGTGAAAGATGTCTCAAGTGTCAAGACGAAGATATTAGTGAAGGGTATCTATCGTCTATAGGATAAGCACTTGTGGTAGGTGCTTAGAATTCAAGACAAAGAAGCATTAGTGAAAGGTGCTTAGAAGTCAAGACAAAGAAGCATTAGTGAAAGGTGCTTAGAAGTGAAGACACAAGACATAGTGAAAGGTGTCTTGTAGATCTAGTCAAAGGTATTAGTGAAAGGTGCCTTAGATGTACATTCGATATGGTGTGTTTCGATGTACAAGAGAGACTAGTATTAGATCCAAGGATATTGATATCCTTGAGGATGTTGTAAAGGAGTAGATCTCCTTTGGGATTAGTCGTTGGTGTAGTATGGAGTAGTTCCTCCATTGCAATGGAACTAGGTGCTTAGCCTAGTACCTAATAAAGGGTAGGCGACGTTGTGAAGGTGTAGTTCACCTTGGAGTGAAAGAACTAGGTACTTAGCCTAGTACCTTATAAAGGGTAGGCGGCGTTGTGTAGGTTTGGTTCACCTTGGAGTGAAAGAACCCGGTGGTTAGCCTAGCACCGAAAAAAGGGTAGGCGACGTTGTGAAGGCTTCTCCTCCATAAGGAGATTGGTGTAGTGTTTACGAACACTGTGTAGGTGACTCGGGGAGTGGAGTAGGGCAAGGAAGGTGTCCTTGTAGCCGAACCACTATAAATACTCGCGTTGTGGTTTTGTGCTTCTTACTCTTATCTTTTCATTACATATCTTTATATGCTTGTTTATCAACATCCAACACACACAACCAAATAGATTGACATAAGTCGATCTAAATAGTTTAAAAGGAAATTTTAATTGGTAAAACTATTCAACCCCCTCTTCTAGTTTTCCACAATGTTGATATTTTAGTTGTAAATCAAAATGTTCAACTTCTAGTTTAGAAAGATGTTTTACCAAATTATCGTGATCATCCTGATCAATTTTCACAATTAGTTCTGACTTTTTGTTTTCAAGCTCAATGACACGATCATGGGAAACTTTCAATGCAATAGATAATTCATGAAATCGAGAAGCAGTAATAGAGTGCTTAGTAACAGTATAAAACACATCTTGAGCAACACAACTCGAAATCAAATTCTCATTTAAGATGTGCAAGTTCTTCCTTTCAACTTCATTATATTTGAGTTCCTGTTCATAATCATTGACTTCAACTATCATTGCATCAAATTCCTTTTCCATTCTTTAATATCTGAATTTATCCCTTTTTGAAGACTCTCAAATTGACCTTTTAATTATTTGAAGAAAGGCATGACCTCATTTAAATAACATTCTTTAGTTTGCTCAAAACCCCTTTCCCCCTCAGTTATCCCTGTAGGTTTAATTCTCTTCTTACACGTTTTCTCAAAATCAACAAACAACTAATATACAACATACAAGCTGATTAAGGTCTTGCTATTAGTGGCAATAGATCTAGGAACTAGATGCATTGGTGTATTTGGAGGATACACAATAGCTGCAGGCATTTTCCTAAGGGGAGTGTTTGTTTCAACAAGTACATTAACTTTTAACTTATCCATATCTTTCTTCCAAAAGATTTGTTCTGGGGTTAATTGAGTTTGAGGCTTAAACATGTTCAAGGATATCTAATTTTCCTTAGTGTAATCATGGGGTTTGATCGTTATGTTATTCTCTTTACACGCAAGATCGTTAAGCTTCTTATTCATTTTCTCGCTAGATGCATCATCTAGTTTTCTATCTTCCTCAGTGCACTTAATGCAACTAGGTTTCTATTTAGGTTTAAGAATTTCATTGCCATCATCAATTACATTTTGAGCAGCTTTTGCAATCTTACCATATTCAGGATTAGGTTTCTCTATAATGGGAATAATATGCTTATCGCTGAGAACTCTATTCTTAGTGATCATGTGAGCAGTCTGAATGGTATGCCCTTGTACGTACAACTTATTTTCAAGCTTGTTTTTCAAAGTTTTTAGATTAGAGAAATCATTCAAAAGTTTTGATTCCTTAGCACTGAATTCTTGCTTAAGCATTTTAACATTTTCTTGAAGTTCTTGTTTTTGCTTAGCAGTTTTAGAAAGCTTTTCTTGTAAGGAGTTTAACTCTTGTTTTAATACTTCTTCTAAAATTACTTTTTCTAATAGTTGTATGCATTTGGTCATCCATTTCACGCTCACGGGTGGTTAACTCAAACTTAGCACGTTGTTCATAAATAGCAACTTGTTCTTTATAGGCATTTAGTTCGAGATGACAGAATCATCGAGGCACATGCAGGTGTATTCATCAAATACATAGTCATCATTGACCGCAGAAGATGCATCACTTGGTACAGTCTCACTTTCACTTTGTTTCACATATTGATCATATGGGACAACATTGATATTACCCATATTTTCAATATCCGACTCAAAAGTTTCAGTTGATTGTACTTTGTCATGTATCTTTTGCTCATCAACATCATCGTATAGTTTTAATACCTCGAGATGATTGATTCGTTGGATGGACCAACTTGTCGTGGTGAGGGACCTTTGGAGAGACCATTGGAGAAATGCTAGCCATGAAAATTGTGCATGCAAGGGTTCATCATCAACGCCAAAGTCGTATGAATCACGCCGGTGACTTGAAAGGCATTCGATGATTATGACCTATCTCACGAATTGGTTGCTCATCCACATCTCGCATCATATGTCTTGGCATTGCCTCAAGAAGAAACAACAACTCCTCTTCATCCAACACGGATCCATTATCCCGAGCTTGAACAAGTAACATCTTGTCTTTGAAGTACTCGCATTTTGAGGCGTTTTGGAGAAGTGCGCTTCCTAGCTATGTGTCCATCACCACCACAGTTGTAGCACTTAATTGGCTTAGCTTGACCCTGATTAGGATTCCTTCCACGATTCTGATTTGCTACATATCCTCTACCTACTCCTCCTCTTCCCTGTTCATATTGTCTTCCTTGAGCTGGTTGCACCATAACCTTTCCATCTCTGACAATAGCATGATTGTGTAGATTGGATGCAGTCCTGATTTCATTGTTAGTGTGAAGACTGTTAGTATGTGGAGTGAAGGTTAAGTTTTGTTTAACCATAAGAGCCAGTTGATTGATAAAGTGTTCCATGACTGCGTTGGCATCAGGTTGCTTGAAACTTGGATCTAGACCGACTTGAGAAGATTTGGTAGTAATTCCATCATTGGTGTAAAAGGCTGTTGAATCATTTGACGAGCTAGTTTCTCCCTGCTTAGATTTGAATTGTTCATGAATCCTTTTTTCAAACATAGCATGTCTCTCATTCTGAAGAAGGAAGGCATACAATTGCTCATAGTTTGTATTCTTCAATCCTTTGGTTAGCTTCACACAGGTGACAAACTTATGCCATTCGGGATTCATGTTGTTCACAAACTTTGAGTTCAGCTGAATGTTTGGCATGGTCATTTTGATGTTCCTCATATCATTCACAAGCTTGTAGAATCTTACGTAATACTCATAGACACTTTCTTCTGGCTTCATCTTAAAGTGCTCAAATTCATTATACAACTGTGATTCTATGTCTTCCTTGGTTAATTCAGAACCTGAGAGAAGCATCTTGACATTATCCCAAACCGCCTTGGCTTCGTTGTTGTGATTGATAAGCTTGTAGATGTCTTTTGGAAGACCACAAGTATAATGTTAGAAGCCCCGATGTCGAGATCGAATCTCTTTTCTCCTTATCATTGAGCTCATCATACGCCTTTGGTCCATCTAATCCATAGATCATTGTTCCATCTCGTAGTGTATCAATTAAGTCTCTTGTAGTCTCAATCGATAAGGTCCTTCATCAATGGATTTGAGAATGTTGATCCCATTTTTCTTTCCAAGACAATACAATCGATTCGTTGAGCCCAAGAGTCGTAGTCGGCCTGTCAAGCATAGGTGGACGAGTATCTCAACCACCGCTTGAACATCCTCAAAGAATAATGGAGATAATTGTAGGTACGTTGGTAGACATGTTAACAGATTACACAGGATTTTATAACTCTATGATTAAACCAGGAAATAGATTCTTTCATGGGATTTTACTAAGTCAAGAGAAAACCGTATTACAAACAAAAATCAACCAAGTCGCTACGAATTCTTGAACCAAGTCGCTAAGAACCAAGTTGCTGGACACAAGTCGCTAATGCACCAAGTCACTACACAGTCAGGTCGCTAAAGAGCAACTCGCTAAGGTCCAAGTCGCTAAGCACCAAGTCGCTAGACACAATTAAGTTGCTAAAGAACAACTCGCTAAGATCCAAGTCGCTAGTATCAAGTCGCTAACAATTTACACTACAACTCGCTAACAATTTCAAGCAAGTCGCTAACCTCACTAAGTCGCTGGTCAGAGTGGAGAATCCACTAACTTGTACTATTTGTCGGCTTGTCTCAATAGACAAGTCATTTGGGCTCAAGTCGCTAACAACTAACACCAGTAACTCACTAACTTTCTTCAAGCAAGTCACTATGATGAAAAATACTACGAGAACCAAGTCGCTAGCAAGAAAAACTTCAAAACATACTTTTCAATCCAAAACAAGCTCAACCACGTGATTCAAGCTTACCAAATCAAACCCAAGCACTTACAATGATTCTTAACACAAAAGTACACCCAAAATTCAAACTTTAACACAAGTAATGATCCAAATGATGCAAAACCACTAAACTTTTCAAACTCAAAACCATCTAAAACCACTAGAAATCCAAGTATATGTAAGAGATGATCAAACCATGGCTCTTGATACCATTTGTAACATATTGGATTTCACAAACACACTAAACCAAAGATCAAAGAGGCGATACTATGGTTTTAGAGAGAAAGTTAGAGGTTGGGAACTTTAGTGAGAGAAAGAAAAATCTTATTATGAGCTCCAACTCTCTACCTTGGGAGGTAGAGAGTATTTATAGTTCTTACATAAATCGCCACCTACGGGCTGTGGATCAGGCATACAGTGGGTAAAGATCTGTCCGTCCTCCACGGTGTTACTTAACTAAATACTACAAAACATAAACTAATCTATGACTACGAGCTTTCTAACGATTACATATACTTGAGGTGACGGACTCTTTAATAACTGGATTTACTAAATCCTAACAGATCTAAATAGTTTCAAACCAAGTTTTAATTGGTAAAACTATTCAACCCCCCCCTTCTAGTTTTCCATAATTGGCATCAGAGCTTCGTTACCAAGTTTCTTAGAGTATGTTGTACTTTAAAAACTTGATACGATCCATTTTAATTGAAAACTACAAAGAAGGTCTTTTACAAAAATAAACACCATGTGTTAAAAACACTTTTGTAGGATGTTGATTAGATGACAACAATTTTTTTTATTTTATCTTACTTAATGGCACTAACCTTCTTTGTCATTTTTGCTTAGTTAAAACTCATATTTATCAAGCCATAGGAATTGCTTGGTAACAAGATTACCTTCCCTAAGAAGGTATCTTAATCACGAAGGAACTGGAGTTGTCTACTGACATTTGTTTTGTCATTAGTAAAGACACTCTTAAGTGCATTAAAGGTATGTTTTCCTACTTATCTCTAAATAACATTAGCTTAAATAATAAGTATGCTTACATAGGAATTTATATGATTATCTTTTCACATACTCATATATTACACGTAGATTCGTTAGGAAACTTTTCTTGCATACGTGTTACTCTTTCGTCTAAAGTCTAGGTTTATAAAATTTGTGTCTTATTTCACTTAATCCAAAAATCATATCTTTCTAATAATAAAACAAAACACAAATCTCAAAAATTCCTCCTTCCCCATAAATATCCCCTCCGATCGTTCACTCCACCAAACCCTCATTTTTCAAATCTTCCACTTTCAAAAATTACATCTCATTCAAAACTTCATCCTCCTTCTCATCTCATCTCAAACGGAAACCAAGATAAATCTTCATCATCATGGTTTACATCGCCTACGTACTCATCGTCTTGACACTCAACGCTCTCGTGTTCCCCATGATTAAGTTTTCTTATGGAAACATGTACTTTGTGTTGTTAATCTACATTGGTGTTATATACCCAATCCTTTGTATCGTTCTAAGCATTGAAATGAAATATTACTAATGTTCTAGTTTATCTAGTTTATTTTTTCATAATATGTTTGTCTTTTATTTTACTTTATATCTTTCGTATTTTTGGTCTTGAGATACGTTAGAAACCGATAATGCATGCTAAAAGCAAATGTTGGCTAAAATACATATCCTGGTATAAAACTATAAGATGCAAAAATCTATATTTTTGTCAAAAAGCCTTTTTCGGTCACTACAGATCCACGGATCCCTGTAGTTTAACCAGCCGGATCCCTCTTGGAAGGGAACCGTGAGAACCGTCCTTCGGGAAAACAGTTTCTCATGCAATATAAAAACCGTTTTCTTCCAAAAAGAAATATTCCACTAGAATGTTAAACACTAAGTGAGTTAATTGTCATTGTTAATAGATATCTAGTAAAAACGTTAGGTGATCATCTTTTTGTTTTAAATACGACTCATCTTACTCCATTTACTTCCATAGGTCACGTCATGTCTCATGAGTATGAGTTCGACTTTTCACTCACTTATGTCTACATCCGTAACATCTCTCTTGAGCCCACCACACCTGGCAATCACGTCCGTCAATTCAATAATCTCGAAACTTGTCACTTCCATGAAGGACGTATTGTCCACACTCCTCTACAATACGAAGAAGGTATCAATACCTCTTTCCGAACCATAGGACTAAAATGCCTTCTCGGAATCAACGAGAAAATCTGTCCAAGGTTTGTATTGGAATTCTTCCGTCAAGTTGAACTCGTTCGTAACGAGGATCGATCTCTATCTCTTTGGTTTGGGATCAAAAACCAAAAGTTTGTTTTAACCCTTGAGCAATTTGCTCACATTCTCAATTCAAATCATGGACAATGTGCCTTCATCAAGATTGGTCTCTTGATTCTCTCTTCAACTATCGTGAAGAAAATAGTCCATATTGTTCATCGATGAGTGTGTAAATACTCATCATTTTGGTCAATCTGAATCGCAAAACATTTAAAAACGCTCGAAATGCATCAAAATACTGAAAATATCTCAAAATTGCATTTTATATGTTTCAGATGCAAAATGTTCAAAATCAGATGAAAAACGTATCAAGTTTGCATAATTGGCAGTTTTAGTCCCCCAAGTTTCAAAAGTTGTCAAATCTAGTCCCTGGTAAATCAAAATAAAGCAAAATATCATTTAAGGTCCATGGGATTCAAAAGTTGTCAAAACAAACCCTTCAAATTTTAAAAATTTCAAAATTACAACTTTGGTCCCTCAACTTTGAAAAATGTCAAAAATAGTCTATGGAAGTTTAAAAATATCTTTAATGGTCCTTGTACTATTGAACTTGTCATAATTGGTCGTTTTGATAAACTTTGAAAAAGTGGCAGAATTGGTCCCTCAAGTTTGGTGAATTGCAAAATTGGTCCTTATGTTATTAATAAACCAAAACTTGACCCTTGAACCCTTTGCTTGAACTTGAACCCCTGCCAATACCCCTTTGACCCCCCTGTTTTTGACCCCGTCCACTAATAATACTCCCGGTCAAACCACCCAGTCAACTCCCCTTTCCCTCCCTTTTTCCTCCTTCCCACCCACTGTCTGCAAAACTCAGTCCTCACCTCACCTCCAGCTCACAACCCACACCCTTATCCCTCCACCTCACCCAACAATCCAAGAAGCATTAAATGCTCCCCCTTGCACTCAACCTGTCCCAACTGGCTAAAAGAGTTTTCCCGCCAAAACTCATCAAACGGCCAATATCAACCCAACTAATCCAATGGCCCTGAATAGAAGTGGGAAAAGCTCGGAGGACAGTGGGAGTACTTTGCTATAAAAGGAGGAAGAAGAGAGTGGAGAGAGTAGTTTTAGTTTTAAATTTCATGTATGTCGTTTTAATGTTTTCATGTCTTAAATAATTTCTAAATTGATTTTAAGTTCCCTTGTATTTAACTTAGTTAATCCAGTGTATTGAAACTACTTTCAAGTATTAATTTCAAGTTTGAGCAAAGTTCATGTTTTACATTTTTCTTTATTAAGTGAATTTCAAATGTACTAAAATCCAAGTTTCAATAAGCTTAATTATAACTCAGTTGAGCTTACTAAAGCTGTTTATAGCTTTTAGTAAGCTTAAGAAACATATTCAAGCAATATTCATGTTTGGTCAACGAAAGTCAAACTGTGAAGAAATTTTGGTTAAGCAGTGATGGAAATGGATATTGGTTGATGCAGAGCTGGATTTGGGGTTGGAATTTAGTAGTGTAGTATAGTTTGGTTATGGTAATAGTTGCAAACAAGCTGGACCTCATGTGAGTATTATTTCAGTTTTAAAATTAAAACTGTTTTGCTGCATTCTTTGTGTTACCCTTTGTTGTAGGTTATTAATCATTATTAGATCATTTGTCAGTTTCCATTTGATTGTTAGTATTTAGTTTATTACTGTTAAGTATAAGATAGAGTAGACTGCATAGTTAGTTAGTAAACTAGTGTTTGGCATTAGGTGCTAGACTGAGATTAAGGTTTAATTTAGTGGTTAATAGTAGTTGCTTTAGTTACTAGTAGGCATATTAGAGTCAATTAGATCATTAGTTTGCATCTGTCATCATCAGAAGTCAAAATCCTTCTAAAACTGTCCTATTTGCATATCTGTTGGAACTTTTAAAAATCAAAAGCTTGATTTGTGTTCAGATATCATTAGAGTAGCTTGATTTAGTTTCACTTTAGCTTAATTTATCTCAATCAGTTCACAAATTGGTCTTAAATCTCACTTTGGTCAAAAGTATCAAAACTGCTTATAAAGTCAAAAGTGAAAAACTCATTTTTCACCCAACTTGTTAGATTTATCATAGCTTCAATTCTGGTTCAAATTCAGTGAAACTTTGGGATATTCTAGTTAAGCTGGTCAAGGGTTGGAAACTGATTTTTGTGAAATTTTTGTAATTTTCTATAAGCTTCCAATCACCGGTCAAATGAGCTTAAAGTGCCTCGTGACCGACTCGATGATAATCGAGTCTCGCGCAACCACTTGTCAGAGTTCTCCACAAGCTCATTAGAGCTTGTCTTGGTCTGATTTTTAGTTTATAAGCTCCTTTCCATGTCTACTTGAGACTGTTATATCTGGTTTTAGGTTCCTACTAGGGTAGATAGCTTAATTTTGAGCTTGAAGTAAGCACCCCAAAACTGATTTTTACTTGTTTGATTTTGGACTCATAAGCTTATAGCTGGTTAGCTTGAGGTTCTGAGTAGCTGGAACAAGTTGTTTTCACTTAGTTATAGCTTAATCTAGCTTCTGCTTTCATTTGGTGGTCTTTAGTGCTTATTTGCTTATTTTTAGTGCTTATTCATAAGCAGTTTGCACTGCAGCTTCATAATCCTTCACATAAGCTATTGTTTTTATATTTTTCTTAGAATTAGAACTTTATTTTAGACTTTTCCTGAAATTTTCATAATTTTTCATCACTGTTTGCTATTTTTCCTTATTTAAATCAGTTTTTAGGACTTTTTAATTAGCCTTAATTGCAACTAAATCAGAAAAGCTTCAAAAAAATAAGTTTTCATTTTTCCTAGGTTAAGAAAAATATAAAAAGCGAAAAAAAAAATAATTTTTCTAGATTTTTCTTAGTTAAATTTGTAATTTTTAGCAATTTAATTAGTTTAAAACAGTTTTTAATTCATAGAAATTAGAATATAAATCAGAAAAATACAAAATTAGTTTTGAAAATTCTTTTTAGCTATTTTAGATTTTTCTAAGTCATAATTTCATTTTTCTAGCTTTATTTCATATTTTCTTATATTTTAGGGTATTATTAAAATAGGTAAAAATAGTTTTTAATTAATAATAATTAAATAATTAGTCATAAAAATAATTTTCTTTTTCTCAAAACTTTCTCTTATCATTAGGTTTGTAAAAATTTCATTTTTATATTTTTAGGATTAATACTGTTTCAATTTCACATTTTCTTTTGTACGTTACGTAGTTTTTAATTTAAATTTATAAAAGAAAAATCAAGAAAATCAAATTTTAAAAATAGTGATAGCGTTTATTTAATATAATTTAGCTTTTTAATTTTCTTTAATTTGCATTTAAGCCACTGTAATTTACAAACTTTTTCTTTAGGTATAATTATTCAAAATCAATACCCCTTTCTTGTTCAAAATCACCCGATCACTACACGTTTGGTTATTCAGTCGCACAGCTCGTTGGGACTTAACGACCTGGGGAAACACTAAACTCTCCTGGACTCAATTGAATTGGTTCTAGACTGTTTGGCTTTTGTTACGGTTGACCATTCACAAGTGGTTGACTTGTGTGATAAAACCTGACCGTTTGGGACCGAATCAAATTTTGGCGCCGCTGCCGAGGAGCTGTGCTAATTATCTTACGTTTAGCAGATTAGTGATTTGAATATTCACTCCTTATCCATACCATCTATATATATCTATATTTTCTTATAAAAATCCAAAAATCCAAAAACATCTTAAAACATATAAAACACAAAAATATTTTTCTTTTATTTCTACATATGTATAAAACCATAAAACTCAAAAAGATTCTTCTTTCCCCATTTTCATAATTCTCTTGTTTCCTCGAGTTACGTCTAGTGCATGCGCACTCGTTCTTCTAGATCATTGAGTCCTTTTCGTGATCTAGCAGAAATTCCTAGAAGACGTTCATAGACGGCGTCTTGCCCAAATAGTCGAACCCGAGATTCGTACTATTCCAAGCAACAATATGGCGACGAACGAACTATGGCGAAATGCTCCGTGCACCCACCGAGGGTTATGGAGATGCCATCATTTTACCGAAGAATCAATTCGATCACTTTGAATTGAAAACACATTTGATCCACTTGTGTCTACAAATCAATTCCACGGGTTTGATCGAGAAGACCAGATGCACACATCCGTTGGATTAACAAGTTGACCTCAACGATCAATTTCAAAGATGTACCACAAAAGTGATCAAGTTGATGCTATTTCCATTCTCACTGAGGGGACAACCGTATTTGGTCGAAAAGAACCCCTCGATCCATCGAAACTTGGGAGGATCTTGTTCAAAAGTTTGTCAATTATTTCTTTCCTCCATCAAAGACGACTAATCTTAAAATGAAATTTCTAGATTTCGTCAAAATTTCGATGAAAACTTTGGAGAGGCATGGGAGAGATTCAAAGATCTCCTCAGGAAATGCCCCCATCATGAATTCACGGAGCTTCAACAAGTTAATATCTTTTATAATGGGTTGAACGGTAACGATCAAGATTCTTTGAACGCAGCCACCGGTGGCAATATCTTGAATCGTAAGCCTAAAGATGTGATTGAGATTTGCGAGCAAAAATCGAAAGTTCCTATTTCTCGCAACAAAGTCAATATTCCGAACACTCCTGCTTCTTCATCCAGTAACTCTTCTGAGTTAGCCGCTCCGTTAGCCGCTCTAGCGGACGTCATCCGTTGTATGATGAAAGAGGTAAAGGAAATCAAAAGCGAAATTCATAAGCCGGAACCAATCAAAGCCGTAAACAAGGTGTGTGAAACTTGTAGTGGTCCACACGCGTATTATGATTGTCAAGCAACCGATGCTTCTTTTTACCAAGCTCCCGTAGCTTTTGTAAACCACAATAAATACCGACCACAAGCTGATCCTCACTACCGTGCACCTAGCGGTATGACACCACCGGTTTTCCTCCTGCAAAACCATGGCAATCAAAATCGCTTTGATCCGAATCAAGGACAAAACTTCAATAACTCTCAAAATTTCAATCAAACCGGAACAATTTCAACCAACCATATCAAGCTCCAATCGAAGAAAGTTATCAACAACCTTCTCAAGCTCCCTACCAAATGACTTCATGAAAATTCTTGAGTCAAGCATACGTTCAATGCAAACTCATATCAATAACATGAGAGTTGAGCTAAAAAGGAAATTGATACCACTATGTCTCGGCAGACAAATGAGTTGAAGAATATGATGAGCGGTTTCATGAACATGAATATGAACAAAGCTTCGTCATCTTCCGGAGGACTCCCAAACAATACGCCCAAATCCAAATGCCGAGTTAAAAGCCGTCACCACTCGTAGTGGTAAGACGCACAATGGACCTTCGACTCCAATACCTCCTCCACCAGAGCAATGATTCAAGTTACCAAGGATACAACGGACAAGGTGCATTTCTCAAGCCCACGGTACAAGACACGTCCCACCTTCGGTAGTCAAGCTTTAAATCCGAACCCGAGTTCGAAGACAAATTCGAGCGAAATGACTTCCATCCGGCTCAAAAGTCTAGTCGACTTCCTTACCCATCAAGATTGCATGATGAGAAGCTCAAAGACAAAACCAAAGAGCAAATGGAAAAAATTTCCAAATTTTCAATGAACTACACTTTGATATAAGCTTCGTTGATGCTCTCGTTCTAATGCCCAAATTTGCATCCACGCTTAAAGGCTTCTTGAGCAACAAAGATAAATTATCCGAGATGGCTAAAACCCTCTCAATGAGCAATGCTCGGTCCTTCTCAAGAAGCTTCCCAAAAGCTTGAAGACCCGCGAGTTTTTAATCCGTGTGATTTCTTGGGGATGGTTCAATGCTCCGCCTTGGCGATCTTGGCGCAAGCATTAACCTCATGCCACTCTCGGTATGGAAGAAACTCTCTTCCTAAACTTACATCCACTTGTATGACACTCGAGTGGCGGACCGTACCATAACTCGTCCACTTGGGATAGCCGAGGATATCGTGATGAAAATAGGAAAGTTTCACTTTCCTCACCGACTTTGTTGTAGTAGACTTTGATGCATCATAGAGTTCCCTCATCTTGGGAGAGCTTTCTTGAGAACAGTCGTGCTCTAATTGATGTATTTGTCAAGAGTTGACCATACGGGTTGACAACGAAGAACTCACGTTTAATATCAACCAAAACTCCAAACCTCTATCCAAACAGTGTTGCCACAATTGATCAAAAATCGAAGAATCAATGCAACACTCTCAAATTTCACGATTAAGAGGAGTCACCAAAAGCGTCTTTGAGCTAAAAGCTTTGAAAATCAACCCGGTTCAAACAAATGGTTTGAAAGTTGTACCAAGGAAGTCAAGTGTGTTCTTGATGATGATGATCTAGAATCGGAGACTTTATCGGAAGTGGTGGAAATTGCTAGCTCTAAGAGCACACCACTTGTCCCACCTCCGAATCGCTTTATCATATCGAGTTTGTTAACTCGTGGATGAAACCAAACTCTCTTGATTTCATCTAGATCGGATGATGATGTTTGTAATCCAATGGGAGACATTCTTCCCATTGAAGAATTGCTCAAAATGATCCATCATCTCCTAGTCTTATTATTACCGACTCTTCCATCCCTTCTCTCACTCCGGATGAGGAAGATGACAACTTTGGAATGAAGTCGATGCCTTTCTTAGTGATGAGTCGATTCCAACAGAATTGATAATACTTACTTTGATTCGGAGGGGACATCCTTTTCTAGAAAATCATTGATTGAAGAACCGTTTCCAACCCTCCCTCCCGGACATCTTATTGATAATCACCATATAAGCTTCAAGTTTAAGCTTAAAATGTCAAAATGGTGATTTGCTTCTTCGATGAGGAATGGACATGTATTCTCATGCACATCTTTATTCCATTCTTCACGGATGGTGTGGTTGCTCTTTCCCTTTTCTCTTTCGGAATGAGGACACCATCTTTGACCCCGTACCATCCTTTATAGTTTCTACTATTAACAATACCGCGGTTGTATCTCGTCGGTGTGGAACTTTCGATGTTCATATGTTTATTAACACCGTGAACGAAAGTCCGATCGAGATTGGTTTTCCACGTTGCTTTCCCCATGAACAAATGAATGCGGGATCGAGTCAAGCTAGCGACTCGGGAATCAAAACAAGAGCACACTATATGGGTTTTCACCAGATTTCGACTTCTTTCTACTTTCTACCACCCTAGTGTGGGGAGTTGCCCATTGTTGTATATAAAGTTTCAAAAAAAAAAAAATCTTTCAAAATAATGGCCGTAGTATTTCCTTTTACGTTCTATGTTTCGGCATAATCGCGGTACTTTGAATATTGAGGGCCATATTCATTTCTAGTTTGGGGAATTCTCACGAATTTTATCATGTAATTATACCACCCTATTCCCCATTTTGGCCAATTTTTTTTTTTGAGTAAGTGTTTTGCACTTACTCACTTATGATTATCGATCCGCCATGTCTAATAAACAAAAGGATTGGCTAATCCAGAGCAAACGGCTCTTGGTAAAGATATCTCAAATCCGTTGACGGCTTGCAATTTGCCCAAAATTGTATGGTGTTCATTCACCATATCTTTAATTAGTGAAGAGTTGGCTAGCTCGCAAGTTTATGGCTTGTGGTAAAGGCGGTTGGAAAACCATAATTGGTAATCGACTCACCAAAGATAGTATATATTATCTAAGAGTTGGCTAGTCCGAAGCAAGCGGCATCGGTAAAGACAAATCAAATCCGTTGAAAGTCGGTGATTTGCTCAAAATCATTTGGTTATCGTTGTACCAAGGTTCTTACTTGAACTGAAACAATTGGCTACTCCGAAGTAATGGCTTTTGGTAAAGAGATTCAAATCCATTAAGTTTTCATAAAAGATTTCTAGGGACTAGCAATAGTTTAGTGTGGGGATTGATGAGTGTGTAAATACTCATCATTTTGGTCAAATCTGAATCGCAAAACATTTAAAATACGCTCGAAATGCATCAAAATACTGAAAATATCTCAAAATTGCATTTTATATGTTTCAGATGCAAAATGTTCAAAATCAGATGAAAAATGTATCAAGTTTGCATAATTGGCAGTTTTAGTCCCCCAAGTTTCAAAAGTTATCAAATCTAGTCCCTGGTAAATCAAAATAAAGCAAAATATCATTTAAGGTCCATGGGATTCAAAAGTTGTCAAAACAAACCCTTCAAAGTTTAAAAATTGCAAAATTACAACTTTGGTCCCTCAACTTTGAAAAATGTCAAAAATAGTCTATGGAAGTTTAAAAATATCTTTAATGGTCCTTGTACTATTGAACTTGTCATAATTGGTCCTTTTGATAAACTTTGAAAAAGTGGCAGAATTGGTCCCTCAAGTGTGGTGAATTGCAAAAGTGGTCCTTATGTTATTAATAAACCAAAACTTGACCCTTGAACCCTTTGCTTGAGCTTGAACCCCGCCATATACCCTTTGACCCCCTGGACCTTTGACCCGTCCACTAATAATACTCCGGTCGAACCACCCAACCAACTCCCTTCCCTCCTTTTTCCTCCTTCCTTCACCCACCGTCGCAAAACTCGGTCATCATCTCACCTTCACCTCAACCCACATCCTTATCCACCTCACCTCACCCAACAATCCAAGAAGCATTAAATGCTCCCCTTGCACTCAACTCGTCCCAGTGGCAAAAGAGTTTTCCGCCAAAACTCATCAAACGGCCAATATCAACCCAACTAATCCAATGGCCCGGAATAGAAGTGGGAAAAGCTCGAGAGGAAGTGGGAGTACTTTTGCTATAAAAGGAGGAAGAAGAGAGTGTGAGAGAGTAGTTTTAGTTTTAAATTTCATGTATGTCGTTTTAATGTTTTCATGTCTTAAATAATTTCTAAATTTTAATTTTAAGTTCCTTGTATTTAACTTAGTTAATCCAATTGTATTGAAACTACTTTCAAGTATTAATTTCAAGTTTGAGCAAAGTTCATGTTTTACATTTTTCTTTATTAAGTGAATTTCAAATGTACTAAAATCCAAGTTTCAATAAGCTTAATTATAACTTAGTTGAGCTTACTAAAGCTGTTTATAGCTTTTAGTAAGCTTAAGAAACATATTCAAGCAATATTCATGTTTGGTCAACGAAAGTCAAACTGTGAAGAAATTTTGGTTAAGCAGTGATGGAAATGGATATTGGTTGATGCAGAGCTGGATTTGGGGTTGGAATTTAGTAGTGTAGTATAGTTTGGTTATGGTAATAGTTGCAAACAAGCTGGACCTCATGTGAGTATTATTTCAGTTTTAAAATTAAAACTGTTTTGCTACATTCTTTGTGTTACCCTTTGTTGTAGGTTATTAATCATTATTAGATCATTTGTCAGTTTCCATTTGATTGTTAGTATTTAGTTTATTACTGTTAAGTATAAGATAGAGTAGACTGCATTGTTAGTTAGTAAACTAGTGTTTGGCATTAGGTGCTAGACTGAGATTAAGGTTTAATTCAGTGGTTAATAGTAGTTGCTTTAGTCACTAGTAGGCATATTAGAGTCAATTAGATCATTAGTTTGCATCTGTCATCATCAGAAGTCAAAATCCTTCTAAAACTGTCCTATTTGCATATCTGTTGGAACTTTTAAAAATCAAAAGCTTGATTTGTGTTAAGATATCATTAGAGTAGCTTGATTTAGTTTCACTTTAGCTTAATTCATCTCAATCAGTTCACAAATTGGTCTTAAATCTCACTTTGGTCAAAAGTATCAAAGCTTATAAAGTCAAAAGTGAAAAACTCATTTTCACCCAACTTGTTAGATTTATCATAGCTTCAATTCGGTTCAAATTCGGTTGAAACTTTGGGATATTCTAGTTAAGTTGGTCAAGGGTTGGAAACCGATTTTGTGAAATTTTGTAATTTTCTATAAGCTTCCAATCACCGGTCAAATGAGCTTAAAGTGCCATGTGACTTGACTCGATAATGCGAGTGCATGTGTTTGTCAGAGTTCTCCACAAGCTCATTAGAGCTTGTCTTGGTCTCATTTTTGGTTTATAAGCTCCTTTCCGGTCTACTTGAGGATCCCATATCGGTTTTAGGTTCCTACTAGGGTAGATAGCTTAATTTTGAGCTTGAAGTAAGCACCCCAAACCGATTTTTACTTGTTTGATTTTGGACTCATAAGCTTATAGTAGGTTAGCTTGAGGTTAGTATAGTAGTTGGAACAAGTTGTTTTCACTTAGTTATAGCTTAATCTAGCTTACGCTTTCATTTGGTAGTCTTTAGTGCCTATTTGCTTATTTTTAGTGCTTATTCATAAGCACCTTGCATTCTGACTTCATAATCCTTCACATAAGCTATTGTTTTATATTTTCTTAGAATTAGAACTTTATTTTAGACTTTTCCTGAAATTTTCATAATTTTTCATCACTGTTTGCTATTTTTCCTTATTTAAATCAGTTTTTAGGA
Organism: Chrysanthemum lavandulifolium; assembly: GCA_022545495.1. Lineage (NCBI taxonomy): Eukaryota > Viridiplantae > Streptophyta > Magnoliopsida > Asterales > Asteraceae > Chrysanthemum > Chrysanthemum lavandulifolium. The sequence goes on along the minus strand of CM040239.1, from coordinate 234,156,450 downwards.
CTTTTTAATTAGCCTTAATTGCACTTAAATCAGAAAAGCTTCAAAAAAATAAGTTTTCATTTTTTCTAGGTTAAGAAAAATATAAAAGCAAAAAAAAAAAATTCCAGATTTTTCTTAGTTAAATTTGTAAGTTTTAGCAATTTAATTAGTTTAAAACAGTTTTTAATTCATAGAAATTAGAATATAAATCAGAAAAATACAAAATTAGTTTTGAAAATTCTTTTTAGTTATTTTAGATTTTTCTAAGTCTTAATTTCACTTTTCTAGCTTTATTTCATATTTTCTTATATTTTAGGGTATTATTAAAATAGGTAAAAATAGTTTTAATTAATAATAATTAAATAATTAGTCATAAAATAATTTTCTTTTCTCAAAATTTTCTCTTATCATTAGGTTTTTAAAAATTTCATTTTTATATTTTTAGGATTAATACTGTTTCAATTTCACATTTTCTTTTGTACGTTACGTAGTTTTTAATTTAAATTTATAAAAGAAAAATCAAGAAAATCAAATTTTAAAAATAGTGATAGCGTTTATTTAATATAATTTAGCTTTTTAATTTTCTTTAATTTGCATTTAAGCCCCTGTAATTTACAAACTTTTTCTTTAGGTATAATTATTCAAAATCAATACCCCTTTCTTGTTCAAAATCACCGGATCACTACACGTTTGGTTATTCAGTCGCACAACTCGTTGGGACTTAACGACCTGGGGAAACACTAAACTCTCCTGGACTCAATTGAATTGGTTCTAGACTTTTTGGCTTTTGTTACGGTTGACCATTCACAAGTGGTTGACTTGTGTGATAAAACCTGACCGTCTGGGACCGAATCATTCACACATACCTTCCCCTCAAGACTTGACTCGCATGTTATGCAAACCTCGACCCTATTACTATGATCCAAACATTATCATTAAACGGGACATCCGAGACGAGTACAAGCCTCTCGCACTCATCCTACGTGAAAATGTTTGGAGTCTTAGGGGAAATCGAGAAATCCTTCCCGCTTGTTGTGCTCACATAATGTATTATTTGCTAACACAACAACCATACAATCTCGCCTATTTTTTCGCAAGGCGAATTGTAAACCTTCAAGGCTCCAAGACAAACTAATTTTTATGAAATGTTCTTGACACACCTTTATCATCACATCATGTACTTCCACCCTCAATTTCAAAGTCCGTTGTACGTACTTGTGAATAAGAGGATGGAACCTCTAAACACATCCCTCATGAAGACTTTCTTCATCCCTGAATCGGAAAATACTCATCAACCGTTTGATGATCCATCTAGCGAAAACGCTCAAGAAACTTAGTTTCTTTTCAAAATAGGATCAAACCTTAGTACTCATGCTTTATCATTGTAATGTAATTTCTCTCATGAAATAAAACATTTAACATTTGATGTCTCGACTATACTATCGTTCAAACTTCTTAAACACTAGTTTTGAAATATGATGCATTGTGCAATCCTTGCATACCTTTTGTAAAGGTATTGTTTTGCAGGTGATGGGTCCCTCAGTTTGTGCTAGACGGATCCCTCCACTTAGGGAACCGTGGGATCCGGCAAATGCAAATGCGATTCAGATCCTTATACTTCAAACCATGTCCTTAGATCACTTCACACTAGCTAAACATAGTGCCTTAGGATCAATTAAGTCTTTCTAAAGATTGTCATCATTGTCAACATGTTGGAAGTTTGATACATGAGGTACGTGAAGATCAACGTTTCATGTTTTATCACCTCCTCGAACGTTTCGAGGAGATCAAACCTAAACAAACTTGAGCTAGAGGATTCAAGTGGTATCCTAGTATCAAGCACGACTTGGATAGTCTAGTAATTCAAAGTCATGTATTGTTCATTTTCTTAGTTTTTTGAGTCATGTACATCATATCTCTAGTTTTATTAATTGAAATTACATGATATTTGCTATATTGTTCTGAGTATATGTTTATTGTTCTAATACATATCTCACTTTGATGCTAACATAATTTGTTACATCACCTTTGCTGTATTTTGTTTATAGACAGACGGATCCCTACGTTTTGCCTAGACGGATCCCTCCATGGAGGGAACCATGGGATCCGTGTAATAGAAGACTAGTTTTCTACTAACTTGAGTCTTATTTGAAGGAAATTATGCATTGTATACTTGTTTTCTAACCTTTGTTTTGTAGATTTTCAATATACACATGAAGACTTTGACACCCTAAGCTAGGGGGAGTTTTATGTCAAAGCGATTCATTGCAAAATCATTTGCAATATACTTTAGGATCACGTTACATAACGTCTCTTTGCAAAGTTGCAATCATCAAGGGGAGCATTATCGTCACTAAGAAGAAACCAATTGCAAAAATTGTTGCAATGCACTAGCTTAGTAGTTTTTTTCTTACTTGACGTCCTCACAAAGGGATGGACACGTCAAGGGGGAGTTAAGACGAGAACTCTTCCCGTCACTTGCTCTCTATCTCTTTTATATATTATCTTTTTCTTTCACGTGTTTCTCTTAAAACAAGGCGTTAGTCTCCTTTCATCACTCTTTTTGTTTCGACAAAAAGGGGGAGAAGAGAGTAAAAACTACAATTCAAACTTTTACGAATTTTAGTTTTTCCTTAAAATAATTTTATGTTTTGTCATAAAAAAAAGGGGAAGATTGTTAATACAAATAAGCCGTAAAAAAGTTTATTTATATTTTACGATCTTCTAATGTTTTGTCGATAACAAACGTAAAATCATTTTAACGAAACAAATAAAATACGTAAATGGTTTGAGTCAATAGTTTACTAACACACTTACGTTTTCACATAAAACAATAAACAAGTAAAAGTGATTTTATGATTTAGTAATACATATGTACAACAACTAGTGTTTACATATAGGGAAAATATATACATAACTAGTATGTATTATAATGGGTAATACAAATGGGTAGAAGTTTAAGTATTTGACCCATTGACCAATTACATTGAATGTAATTGGATAAAACCCAAAGTCCATGACCCATATGATGTGCTTACCGTGTGCATGTTTTAAAAATTTATAAACACGAATTATCCGATTATTACTATAAACACATACGAGCAAGTATACGCGTTCGCGATAGCAAAGGTGGGTAAGTCAAGATCGTCCCAAGGGATTTTGCTTTTGAAATTGTTTAAAAAGATTGGTAACAAGAAAGCTTTGTCAAGGCTCTCTCCAAAAATGATGTTTTTAGTGAAATTCAATATTAAGAAACATATACTTGTGTGTAGTCTATAGGCAATCATAGTAAGTGTTCATGAAGGCTTGGTGTAAACTCTTGATGTGATGCACAAATCATAACCAAATGATTTCCAACCCATGGTTTATGTTTGTAAAATCATTTTAAGAACAATAACATATAGGTAATCCTTTCGGTCCTTATCCTAATGATTATCCTTTAGAAAATTCATTTGTTTGTAAAATGTTCTTATTAAACTCGTTCCTACGAATCTTTCGACCTTTCGTGATGAAAATGTTTCTAGTCTTGTTTTAATAAGTAAACATGGTGGTTGTCAATCACCATATCCCCATACTAGTTTGTCACTTAACGTTTTGGAATAAAACACAAGAGAAATCCTTTCGGTCCTTTTTCTTAAAACATGTTTACCGACAAATCAAACAAGACTAGTATTTTTCCAACAAATTTATTTCAACAAGATCATTTGTACATGCATCACATATGAGAACACTAGTATGATTTCCTACATCCTTACACACAAGTATATTCAAGAACTACTCCATGGTAATTATAACAAAACACAAGTAATAACAAAGTAATTCCAATAACTCAAAAGAATAGAAATCCATAACAAGTTTCATAGAATACCTAAACTTCTGGGATTACAAGAACTAGAATTCGTGGCTTAAAGCAACCACACGCCTCCAATCACCTAGCTTAACCGTATAACTCTGAATGATCAAAACAATGGATGAGAATGAATCTCTCCAACCTCCTGGACGTTTATAGTGATAACTAAACTTTTGGGATGAATAAAAATGGTTGGTAATAGTTTTGGTGTAAACTATTACACTTTGGTTTTTGTCACCCCTAGACTACTAAGCCTAGGTTCATTATATAGCCAAAGAAACAAAACTAACTGGCCAAAAACGTTCTCTACAAGTAAATAACAGGAAATGATCGGCCTCCAATGATTATGGAGAGTTAAAGCAACATTAAATGCAAATTTGTGTAACTCAGGTTCATATAACCGGATCGGTTGTGTCTTCTTCACCTCGCTAACGGATTGCGGGCTCCAACCGAACGTTGGGCGCCTCTTAACCCTTAGATTTGATTTTGTTGACTTTTCTTGATTCGCACCTTTTTTTTTTCGTTGATGATTTCCAAGACGAAACTTGATCTTAACTTGTTGTAGTTACTTAGAAAGCTTTGCGCTTCCTAGTCATCGGGTCCAAGAGCTTCTTTACTCGCCTTACTTCCTCGGGAATTCTCCAAACGTGTATGAAAACTTCATTTCTTTATCTTTTGTGATACCTGGCTACATACACATACACAATACGCAACTTTTGCACTTTTGTAATAGTTATGGGTAAATATAGCCTATTATCATACACAAAACCAACAATAACGCTACTAAAAACATGTTCATTTTGACCATTATCAAATTCCCCCATACTTAAGTTTTACTCGCCCTCGAGTAGGTCTAACATTTACAAAATCGATTTCAATGGTCTTGATACCGTGGTTCTGAAAATTTAACAATCATCTCAAAAGAAATAATCATTAACTTGCTTTTAATATGTGAAAACTTTAAAATGAACCAAACACTTTAGATAACACAACTAGAACACCTCACGAATGATTTTAAGAATTCACTCAACACTCATATATTGGTGGGTATATGTAAATCACTCAATGCCTAGTCATGATTAATGCTTTTTACCATAAGCTTGTACAAGTATCAAAACAAAGAAAATAAATTCATCAAAGAGGGCTTTTATTTGGGTTATAACGTTAAGGCTTCGGGTTTATAAAAGGTACGGATAAGGCATGGGATAGTTTATGAAATTGTTGTTAAAAGAAAAATAAAGTCAAGTCTAAACCTCCATGTTGCTAGCCATCATACAAACCACAAACCAAAAAATGATTATATCTTCCTCCTCTTCTCATATCGATCTCCAAACATATATAACTCAATTTAGCTCATTGGCTAATCAATATTCTTCATATAGCTCATTGGCTATAACCATTTTTTTTTCAAGTTCCCCCACACTTAGTGTAAGCATACACTACAAAAAATACAAATGAGAAAGACGTCTCCTTCTTCTTTGTTGGAGAATGGTACACACTATAGACAAAGTGTAGCTTCTTCATAATCATAAAAAAAAACAATCCAACACTCCAAACAACTAGCAACAAACCAATAGACATGACATGGGTTGGCTAAGGTTTAAGGTGTAAAATCTTTTTGTATTTTTCTGGATGGAACAAAAATGAAAATATTGGCTCGAAGGGTGTAACTAAGGGTATCTAGTGCTAAAAATGAGCACTAACAAATGGGTCCATATAAGGTGGTTAACTAACCGATGTGGTTAGCAAAAAACATTAGATGTAAAATGGAAGGCCATTTGGGTTAAATCCTACGATGCTTCTTATCACTTGAATATATTTTTATCACTCGAGAGTGATTTTAACTGTAATGCATAACAAGTACAAGTTCTAGAATCGACACAATCACCGGCACACTCATAGCAAATATACAACAAAAGATGTGTTTTATACAAAAAGAAACCTCACAATTTAGTGTAAAAAGGCTATAATGCGTTGTTTTTAATATATCAAGTTGTTTTTAATATATCTCAATAACGTGTGAAAACAACTAGACAATCAAGGGTGATTTCCTGCTAATTACTTGAATCCAAAAACTAAAAATAAGACTAAAAAATCTAAAAATTTAAAAATCGTATCATTTTCCCATTTTTCTTCCCTCCCCCATACTTAAGTTTTGCATTGTCCTCAATGTAATAAAAATGAACTTCAAAGTAAAGAAAATGGTAAAAGAAATAGCCAAAAAGATACCACGGGATAGAGTATGCGATATACATATTGGGTCATAAGCAAGCATGTGAGTTATCCAACTCCAAATATTTGACCAACAATAAGCTTCCGTATCATCCACCCTGCAAACAAAACTGCAAAATACGCAATACACAAAACAAAACAAGCAAACAATCGAAATGCTACTAAAAATATGAAAAATGAACAAAGTATGATAATCATCCTAAAGAAATAGTTAAGAGATAGAGACAATATTGTTCAACACATGATAACCATTGTTTTTGAAACCATAAATCAAGAATGATCCACGATCATTCCCACGATCTTAAAGGCATTACATTAAGTTCCTCTGGTAATCCTTCTAGCTTCCCACTCTCTATATCTCTCAAGTGAGCAAATCTTTCGACTTAGTCTTGATCTGCAGAAACCGTCAAGTCTAACAGACTTAAAACAACTCGAACACAAATACAATGAAGATCGAGAGAATACGGTGGATTCCGGTCGTTATGTCCCACGGAGACTCAATGGTGTGCAAACACCGATTCGAGACGATAGAATGATCACTAATGATAGCGATCGTGAGGATTTGGATTGAATATTACACTCTTGAAAAGGCTAATAAATAACAATGACTTAAATACAAATTAAGAAAATTAAAAAGATAAAGATATTAAATAAACGCTATCACTATATTTAAAGTGATGAGCGTTTAAAACCTAAAACGTCGTTTAAATAAAAACTACGTAAACGTACAAAATAAAAAGTGAAACTTATACAATATAGATCCTAAAAATATGAAAATACATTTTACAAACCTAATGATAAAAGAAAATTTATAGAAAAAGAAAATTATTTTAAAACTATTTATGTAATTATTATTAATTAAAAACTAATTTAAACTATTTAATAATACTCTAAAATAAAAGAAAATACAAAATAAGACTAGAAAAATAAAATTAAGATTTAGAAAAATCTAAAATATGATAAAACTAATTTTAAAACAGAAAATATATTTTTTAGACTTTTTATGTATTTATTATTAATTTAAAACTATTTAAAACTAATTTAAATTATTAAAAATACCAAATAAAAGGAGAAAAATAGTGAAAAATACTTTTTAAGCTTTTTACATTTATCTAAACTTAAGAAAATTGAAAAATTATTTTTTTGAAGCTTTTCTTAATTATTTGTATTAAATACTATTTAAAAAGGCTTAAAAACTAATTTAAATTAAGAAAAATAGCAAACAAGCTTGGAAAAATCTGAAAATTTCAGGAAATGCTTAAAATAATATTAAGAAGCTAAGAAAAATGGAAAATCATGGGGTTATGTGGCAGAATATGAAACTGAAGATCAAAGTGCTTATAAAATAAGCACTTGGATAAGCAAATGGAACCCAAAAGGCACCAAACCAAGACAGAAGCTAAATGATAGTTAAACTACTCTAAAGCAACCTTATGCACCTACTCCTAAAACCTAAATAGCATTCTACTTATGATTTAAGCAAAGCGATATAAGAGCAAATAAGCTAAATGGCACTTCTTGTTGAGTTGCTCTTAGCGCTTATCGAGATAAGCTAAAGGAAAACCAATCTGTGGGTCTCAATACCACCTAGCGAGATCATAAACCCAAAGTTTCAGCTCCTAAGGACTTATAATGAAGAAACTAGGGATCAAGCAAAAACTAGCTAAGGGATCGATAAGTCATTGATGCGAAAAGCGATGGTGACCCCACTGTTTGAGCTTATTCAAGGGCTTATCGGGGTGCTTAAAGGCAAAACAGATATGAGGGACTAAAACAACCTAGCAAACTACAAATGTGCCAAATATTAGACCCTAGCTACTTGGAATGAGCAACTTGTGCATTAGCTGCAGTGTTGAGAAAAAGCGATTTTGTGACACGATTGACTTTTAAAAAGCAGATACTAGCTTGACCAAAATGAAATTTAAGATCAAATGTAAAGCTGATATGGATGAAATAAGATGTGAATGAACTTTAGCAAGCTTGTTTAACAAATTCTAAACCTATGTGAACTGATTGCTGTCACTGATTTCCACAGATATGGATATGAGATCAGTTGAGATGAAAAGTTGACTAAACATGGACATGGATGCAAAACAAGGGTAGTTATGAATGTAATAAACTATAGAAGGACTAAAGCAACTGATCTCATCCACTATAATCACCTCTAACACAGATTAAACAAGCCATCCAAACACTCCTTTAAAACTGATTTGCAAACTTAAAATAAGATAACTACTAAGCAACCTTGTTTAAATGATCAAACTATGTTTACAATACCTAAATACAACTCTATGAGCAAGTTTTACACTATGGTGACCACAGTTGCATAAATAAGCATACAATGCAAAATGGATTGAAACTTGAAAAGTGAAATGCTCACTTACATATTTTCAACTGATTTGCAGGCTAAACCAAGACCAATTCTACATTACCCTAACCTATTCCAACCCAAACAAACTTCTGCAACACCCATTAACAGCTTCCATTCCAATTTTGAGTTCTGTTGACTTTGGTTGTTGTTTTACAAAATTACTTAAAATGAATCACAAGCTTATCAAAGACTATGATAAGCTTAACTAATCTTGTTTGAGCTTTCAAAGAAGCTAATAGAAGCTTGTAATTAAGAGAATGAAACCAAGTTTGCAACAAGAACTAAGAAACCGAAACTTATAAAACTTGAATTGAAAACCAAAAGCACACTTGCAAAGATGTTTTTAACTTGATGGTGATACATAAGAACTGAAACTACAACATTTTATTTAAACTAATACATTTTAAAGAAAAATTGACATTAAAAGAAAAAAAATGAAAAACTAGCTACTTCTCTAAACCGCTTCTCTCTTCTCCTTTTATACTTCCAAAAGCTTCTCACTAGACTTGAGCACTTCCCACCAATATTACGGACCATTGGATGTCTTGGGACATTTTGACCATTGATTGAATTTTGGCGCCAAGTTGCATTTGACGGTGGAGGGTTGAGTGAGGGGTTGAAGGATCATTAAATGATTCTTGTTTTGTTGATATGGAGGGACAAGGTGTGATATGGAGAGGAGGGTAATGGTTGTGTGGAGTGATTCGAGGGAAGCGGTTGGGGGATGACTTTTAGGCGCCAAGTGGTGGTTTGACCGGATTGGTTGACCGAGTATTAGTTATAGGCGGGGGTTCAAAAGTGCTTATTTGACGTGGGTCCAAGGGTACAAGGGTCCAAAATTAGGTTTAAGGCTTATAATAACATAGGGACCTTTCATGTAATTTCGAAAATGTGAGGACCAAGCGCCAATATCACAAAGTTGCTTCAAGGACTAAAAATGACAAAGTTAAATAATGCAAGGACCAAAGTTGCCATTTTCGATTTTCCAGGACCATTTTGCCAATTTTCAAAGTTGGAGGACCATTTATGTAATTTTCTCAAAACTTTTTATATTTTCACCAAAGGACTAAATTTGAAAACTTATGATTTTAAAAGGACCTTTGGTGACTTTTCTTTGAAATTTTGTGCTCGAGGACTGTTTTTGACAACTTTAGAAACTTGGGGACTAAAGCGCAATTTTGCAAATTTGATATGTTTTTCATCGATTTTGATATTTTTGCATTTAAAACACATAAAACACCGATTTGTGATATTTTGATCATTTTGATGTGTTTACGAGTGTTTTCGGATGATTTTGCGCTTTATTTTGTACAAAATGATGAGTATTTAGAGACTCATCAATCCCCACATCGAGATATTGCTAGTCCCTAGCAATGATTTGAGAAAACATAATGGATTTTAATCTCTTTACCAAAAGCCATTACTTACGGAGTAGCCAAATGTTTCATTCAAGTAAGAACCATGGTACATTGATAACCATATGATTTTGAGCAAATCATAAGTCAGAACGGATTTGATTTGTCTTTACCGAAGCCGTACCCTTACGGACTAGCCAACTCTTAGATAAATTATCAATATTATCTTTGGTGAGTGAATACCAATTATGGATTTTCCATCGCCTTTACCACAAGCCATAATCTTGCGGGCTAGCCAACTCTTCATTTTTAGGATATGGTGAGTTGAGAACCATACAATTTTGGGCAAATTGCAAGCCATATAAACGGATTTGATATATCTTTACCAAGAGCCGTTTGCTCTTGAATTAGCCAATCCTTTTGTCTTCTGAGACATGGTGGATGATAACCAATTGAGTAAGTGTAAAACACTTACTTCAAAAAAAAAATTTTGGCCAAAAGCGGAGAATTGGGTAAAATAATACATGAAATTCGTGAGAATTCCCCACACTTAGAAATGAATATTGCCCTCAATATTCAAAGTACCGCAGTTATGCGAAACAAAGAACGTAAAGGGAAATACTACGGCCATTATTTAGAAAGATTTTTTTTTTTTTTTTTTTTTTTTTTATATATATATATATAACATGTGGGCATCACCCCACACTTAAGTGGTAGAATGGGGTAAGAAGACGAAATATGGGTGAAAACCCATATGGTGTGTCTACTGTTTTTGATTTCCGAGTCGCTAGCTTGACTCGACCCCGAATTCATTGGTTCATGGGGAAGCAAAGTGGAAGAAACAATCTCCATCGGACTCTCATTCAAAATGTTTGAATAAACATTGAAGTACGCGAAATTTCCACACCGACGAGATATAGAGAGAACCGGCTCAAAAATGATGAATGAAAATGCCGGGATCAAAGATAGTGTCCTCACTCCCGAAGGAGTGAAGAAGAGAGGAAGTCACCGAGTAGGTGAAGAAAAGAAGGAAGATCATGATAACAATCATAACTAGATCTTCTTCCTCGGGATTAAGTGCAATTGCACTTATTTGGATTTTATTGGTTGAGCTCTTTGGGTTGGAAGGCATCTCGGTTGGGAGGGTGGGAAGATTTGTTATAACTATGCAAATTGAGATTCTCTCCCCCCGATCATGATTTTGCCATCCAAACAATCATACTCCAATGGAGATATGATATGAGAGAGTTCACGGAGAACTCCTCATGAAGAATATACTGGAGGTGGGACATGTGCGGTGCCGTGGGCTATAAATATGCACCTCGTCCATTATAGTCTCCGTGTCGGACTCATCACTATCAAAGATTGGATTAAGCGAATTTAGAGTAAATTGAATCGAATTCGAATAAGGGATTAGTGATAGTCGTATTAATTGTTGTGGAAACAACATGGTCAACATCCTCTTCTAAGTTGACGATCTCGGAATGTGGAAGTAATGCATCAATAAATTCTATGTCTTTAGAATATAAAGAATCGGCATCACTATAATCATTTGTCAAAATCGAGAAAGTCTCAACAAGATCATTTGTAAGAGGAGAAAACACATCACACTCTTTGTCAAGAATTCCCTCGGACTCACTTGGGATCGGGATAAGGTTCTCAACATTCGATGATTCCGTTTCCGAATAGTCTTTGAGATGCTCGTCCCCATACTTAGAGAGTTAACGGGCTCTTTGTATGTGGTTTCGGTGACAAACTTTCATCATCATCGTCACTATCATCATCATCGTCGATGTAAGTCGCGAGCCATCGGGCACGTTTTGCAAGTGCTCGTTCCTCGATTCGTATTTCTTCAAGACATCTTTGAATCTTAGCGGCTCGTTCCTCTTCTTCAAGTAATTCTAGCATAGATTTTTCGTTGCGAGACGTTTGGTCTTGACAAGTTCTTCTAGCATACTTTTCTCACGAGGATGTTGATCAATGACGGAAATTGTTCAATGACGGAAAATTGTGGGGTTGGAAATTGTCAAAACAAGGAGTGTTATGACAAGGATCGATTCATAGAAATTTTGATTCCATGATTGACATTGGTAATCATAATGAGGACCCCACAAAATTCACAAGAATACAACTGATGTGGTGTGAGTGGTATGTGTTGTAGCCATACTTGTTATCGTGAACCCGCTCATAGACAAGCGTGTTTCACGATTGACAATCGAATCGAATGTGAACCACCACAAGACTACAACAAGACAAGCGATGTGTCTCACGGTGTGGTAGGCGATGGAATGAATCGGTTGTGTTATGGTAGGAATAGGGATCACGGTTATAGACGGACCGTTTCTGATTCCACCATGCTACAACCGGGGCAATTGCCACCATTATAAGGACCACCACACCACCGACAATCAAGAAGGTGAGGATAAGACATGGAAAGAATCAAAGGTTAACGAGAGGGTAGGGATGAAGAATCAAAGATGTGAGAGGGTAAAGATGAATATTTTGGTGTTTTTGAAAACATGATGATAAAACAAAGAATGAAAATATTTTTATGCGTTTTAACACTTTAGGAAAAGTGTTAATGAACTTTTGAGATTTTGAAAACTTTACAAAAACTTTTACAAAAGATGAGGTATGTGCAAGAATGGATCCGAAAAGGCTAAACACACGCTAAAGCCTCCCGCAATGCAAGCTTAAAATTTTGATCTGTAAGAAACCGTCAAGTCTAACAGACTTAAAACAAATCGAACACAAATACAATGAAGATCGAGAATACGGTGGATTCCGGGTCGTTATGTCCCACGGAGACTCAATGGTGTGCAAACACTGATTCAGATGATAGAATGATCACTAATGATAGCGATCAGCAAGGATTTGGATTGAATATTACACTACTGAAAAAGGCTAATAAATAACAGCGACTTAAATACAAATTAAGAAAATTAAAAAGATAAAAGATATTAAATAAACGCTATCACTATATTTAAAGTGATGAACGTTTAAAACCTAAAACGTACGTTTAAATAAAAAACTACGTAAACGTACAAAATAAAAAGTGAAACTTATACAATATAGATCCTAAAAATATGAAAAATACATTTTTACAAACCTAATGATAAAAGAAAATTTATAGAAAAATAAAATTATTTTTAAAACTATTTATGTAATTATTATTAATTAAAAACTAATTTAAACTATTTAATAATACTCTAAAATAAAAGAAAATACAAAATAAGACTAGAAAAATAAAATTAAGATTTAGAAAAATCTAAAATATGATAAAACTAATTTTAAAACAGAAAATATATTTTTAGACTTTTATGTATTTATTATTAATTTAAAACTATTTAAAACTAATTTAAATTATTAAAATACCAAATAAAAGGAGAAAATAGTGAAAAATACTTTTAAGCTTTTACATTTATCTAAACTTAAGAAAATTGAAAAATTATTTTTTGAAGCTTTTCTTAATTATTTGTATTAAATACTATTTAAAAGGCTTAAAACTAATTTAAATTAAGAAAAATAGCAAACAAGCTTGGAAAAATCTGAAAATTTCAGGAAATGCTTAAAATAATATTAAGAAGCTAAGAAAAATGGAAAATCATGGGGTTATGTGGCAGAATAAGAAACTGAAGATCAAAGTGCTTATAAAATAAGCACTTGGATAAGCAAATGGAACCCAAAAGGCACCAAACCAAGACAGAAGCTAAATGATAGTTAAACTACTCTAAAGCAACCTTATGCACCTACTCCTAAAACCTAAATAGCATTCTACTTATGATTTAAGCAAACTGATATAAGAGCAAATAAGCTAAATGGCCTTACTGTTGAGCTGCTCTTAACTGCTTATCAGATAAGCTAAAAGGAAAACCAATACTGTGGGTCTCAATACCACCTAGCAGAGATCATAAACCCAAAGTTTCAGCTCCTAAGGACTTATAATGAAGAAACTAGGGATCAAGCAAAAACTAGCTAAGGGATGATAAGTGGCGATGCGAAAAAGCGATGGTGACCCCACTGTTTGAGCTTATTCAAGGGCTTATCAGGGGTGCTTAAAGGCAAAATAGATATGAGGGACTAAAAACAACCTAGCAAACTACAAATGTGCCAAATATTAGACCCTAGCTACTTGGAATGAGCACTGTGCATTAGCTGCAAGTGTTGAGAAAAACTGATTTTTGTGACACAGTTGACTTTTAAAAAACAGATACTAGCTTGACCAAAATGAAATTTAAGATCAAATGTAAAGCTGATATGGATGAAATAAGATGTGAATGAACTTTAGCAAGCTTGTTTAACAAATTCTAAACCTATGTGAACTGATTGCTGTCACTGATTTCCACAGATATGGATATGAGATCAGTTGAGATGAAAAGTTGACTAAACATGGACATGGATGCAAAACAAGGGTAGTTATGAATGTAATAAACTATAGAAGGACTAAAGCAACTGATCTCATCCACTATAATCACCTCTAACACAGATTAAACAAGCCATCCAAACACTCCTTTAAAACTGATTTGCAAACTTAAAATAAGATAACTACTAAGCAACCTTGTTTAAATGATCAAACTATGTTTACAATACCTAAATACAACTCTATGAGCAAGTTTTACACTATGGTGACCACAGTTGCATAAATAAGCATACAATGCAAAATGGATTGAAACTTGAAAAGTGAAATGCTCACTTACATATTTTCAACTGATTTGCAGGCTAAACCAAGACCAATTCTACATTACCCTAACCTATTCCAACCCAAACAAACTTCTGCAACACCCATTAACAGCTTCCATTCCAATTTTGAGTTCCTGTTGACTTTGGTTGACTGTTTTACAAAATTACTTAAAAATGAATCACAAGCTTATCAAAGACTATGATAAGCTTAACTAAACTTGTTTGAGCTTTCAAAGAAGCTAATAGAAGCTTGTAATTAAGAGAATGGCCAAGTTTGCAACAGTAACTAAGAAACCAGAAACTTATAAAAACTTGAATTGAAAACCAAAAGCACACTTGCAAAGATGTTTTTAACTTGATGGTGATACATAAGAACTGAAACTACAACATTTTATTTAAACTAATACATTTTAAAGAAAAATTGACATTAAAAGAAAAAAAATGAAAAACTAGCTACTTCTCTAAACTGCTTCTCTCTTCTCCTTTTTATACTTCCAAAAGCTTCTCACTAGACTTCTGAGCACTTCCCACCAATATTCTGGACCATTGGATGTCTTGGGACATTTTTGACCATTGATTGAATTTTGGCGCCAAGTTGCATTTGACAGGTGGAGGGTTGAGTGAGGGGGTTGAAGGATCATTAAATGATTCTTGTTTTTGTTGATATGGAGGGGACAAGGAGTGTGATATGGAGAGGAGGGGTAATGGTTGTGTGGAGTGATTCAGGGGAAGCAGTTGGGGGGGATGACTTTTAGGCGCCAAGTGGTGGTTTGACTGGATTGGTTGACCAGAGTATTAGTTATAGGCAGGGGGTTCAAAAGTGCTTATTTGACAGGGGTCCAAGGGGTACAAGGGGTCCAAAATTAGGTTTAAGGCTTATAATAACATAGGGACCTTTCATGTAATTTCTGAAAATGTGAGGACCAAACTGCCAATATCACAAAGTTGCTTCCAAGGACTAAAAATGACAAAGTTAAATAATGCAAGGACCAAAGTTGCCATTTTCAGATTTTCCAGGGACCATTTTTGCCAATTTTCAAAGTTGGAGGACCATTTATGTAATTTTCTCAAAACTTTTTATATTTTCACCAAAGGACTAAATTTGACAACTTATGATTTTAAAAGGACCTTTGGTGACTTTTCTTTTGAAATTTTGTGCTCAGGGACTGTTTTTGACAACTTTAGAAACTTGGGGGACTAAAACTGCAATTTTTGCAAATTTGATATGTTTTTCATCTGATTTTGATATTTTTGCATTTAAAACACATAAAACACTGATTTGTGATATTTTGATCATTTTGATGTGTTTCGAGTGTTTTCGGATGATTTTGCGCTTTATTTTGTACAAAATGATGAGTATTTAGAGACTCATCACGTACTCTCGGGCATAACTGGTTTGCTAAACAAAACCATTCCTATTGGATTGAATAAACCAAGGCTTTTTGCAATTTTAGTAATGAAGTGTCCTCCACAAATGTAATTAACGCTCCCTAAGGTGTCCTTTTTATGAAGATGTTTGGCAATCAACCACGCTACATCTAATGATCTTAACAGATGCCTGTCCTCAAAAGCGAAGAGTACCCATAAATCATCCTCGAGAATTCGGTCCACTTCATATGCCCTATGTAGTAGAGACTCAACTACTATCCTGTGAAACACTTGCAAAAGTGGCTTTTTAATTGACGAGACTCTACTTTCACCATACGTCAGCTTACTTTCCGTGCTTATTTTCCTCCAAAATTTATTTTCATCAAATCCTTCCTTATTCCTATCACTCAACATAATTATTTATTTGAAATCCCGATTTCTCAAATATTCATCCGAGTATAATCCTAACTTGCCAAATTCCCATATCGTGACGACATGTGCTTGACCACCCAGCCTGAAAGTAATACATTTATCCGAACAAACTCCCGCAGCTGTAATATCCGAATTCATTTCAAAGGAACACAAGAATTCTAAACACCATTCTTTGTATATGGGCTCATTAATGTTGAGAGCTCTCTTCCACATTTCTGTAGTTAGAATCTTTTATTCCATAACATTCTTACCAACAATTTCTCTTCTAAAACTCATGGCAACCCAACCTTGCAACACTTCCCAATTAATAATCCTAGGTTGGTGTACCTCGTTTCCCCCAATAGATAACAAAGCATCATTGAAATACTTTCGACGATCATCACTCTCTCCTTTCCAAAGAAGATTCGGGTGGCACTCTGGGATTGGTATTTCTGCTTCCTTCTTTCTTGCTCCTCGAGTTCGTGATGCGATCCCTTTTCCTAAAACATTCTTCACAACATAATTAAGGGATTAGTGATTAGAAACATGCAATATTGCCGTGAGAATCACAAATATAAGTCAATATAAGAGTGTTAGAACAAACGGAAAGGTCCATAGAAGCGTCTAAGATCTATTTCAAAAATTCAAAAAATCCCAAAACAGTACGTGGAACCGGATCGGTTGAGGAGCAACCGAATCAGTTCCACATGCTTCTCTCATCCAACCGTTCGGTTGCGCTTCGCAACCGGATCGGTTCCTTGATCTGTAAAAGGCTTTGCCTTCAAATCCATTTTCCACTAGATTTTCCAAAGTCCAATTCACTCCTATACTGCATTCTAACATCATCAATGATTCCCACATCCTCAAATTGTTCCTAATTCGTTTCCAAAGACTTCCAATCATCACATATTCATCTTTCTTATAACTCAACAATCTTAACCTCAATTCTCAATTACTTGTTCTAATCAACAATGGGGCATCTAAAATTCATTAAAAACGCATCATCTACCAACTAGGAATCATCAATTGCAACTTAATTTGATTCAATGGCATGACCTAATTAAATCAAAAAATTTAATCATCAAATACTCATTCCATGTTGAATCAATCACTACAATTCTTTTTGCAATGCATTCCTATATCAATTACCCACTTAATCATAAAAGATTACAACTTAATTCGAATTCTATCAAAAACCCCCAAATTAGTGACCTAATTTTTAATTCGAATCAAATGCTCTAATTAAACCTTAATTAAGTTAATTGATTGCAGATGCTTACTTGCTTAGGTGCCATGTTGATCTTCTACAACTTCTACAAGCTTCAAACAACTTCTAATGGTCGAATATTGCAAAACCCAGCTGGAGGATTAGTGTGTGTGTGTGCTTTTTGGAAAAAATGAATTTTTTGTATATATACTTGCATGCAACCGGATCAGTC
Organism: Chrysanthemum lavandulifolium; assembly: GCA_022545495.1. Lineage (NCBI taxonomy): Eukaryota > Viridiplantae > Streptophyta > Magnoliopsida > Asterales > Asteraceae > Chrysanthemum > Chrysanthemum lavandulifolium. The sequence goes on along the minus strand of CM040239.1, from coordinate 234,138,765 downwards.
ATGGATACAACCGTTTCGGTTTTCATTTTTGCATAATTTTGCCTTTTTACGTTACACGGGCATTTTACCTTCCAAGCAACAATCGTGTTGGATCGATGTACTCTAACCAAACTAACTTAAATAGCTTGTTAAGGTTTAATAACCTCGGATAAATCCTAAGTTATTAACAATGAAACACTGAGCAAACTCTATTAAGTATGCGGAATTTACTTAACAAAACTAAGAAGAATAACTTTAACTTTGAACGATTTTATTAATAACTCTAACTCTGCTTATTATGCAGACTCTTTAACAACTCTAATAATATCGAACTTCTCTAAAACCCTAATAATGTCACGTACATCTAATGCCAATCTAGGGATCCTTTTATAGGCTCAAGGATAACCCTAAACGGTTTACAATTCTTATCGTTGTACGTCAAGTAAACAACACTTAAAAAGTTCTAGATAAACATTACTTTCTATCTTTAATCTAATACAACCGACTTTAAACTTTACAGTACTTTAATGAATAAGCAGTACTTTGACTTTTACTTAGTAGTACTTTGACTTCTTGCAGTACTTAATCTTTCTGCAGTACTTTGTTAATCTTCAGTACTTTAATCTTCTGTATCCCAACAAATCGTTTACTCAAAAATTCGATTAAAGATGCACACAACATTCATCCAACCATTTGGAATTTCAACAAAATCTATCTCAAAAACTAAATCATCATCAAAGTAGTCTTGATTTGAATAATTCTTTTCAGCATCAATCAACAATCTTATTTCTTTTCAAAGAATATTCAAGAAGCACCATCTTTTCAAAGAACATAAGACAATTTATACGTTTAATTCGGTTTAAGTTTCGTCTATTCTCATCACTTCCGGTGTGTAAACTCCGTGAGAGGTGAATCATTGAAAATTTAATGGATTTGAGTTCTCTTTACCAAAGCCATTAACTCGGAGTAGCCAAATGTTTTGATGTGTAAGATCATGGTACACCGATAACCATATGATTTTTAGCAAATCATCGACTATCAATGATTTGATTTGTCTTTACCAAAAGTTGTACCCTTTTGGACTAGTTAGTTCTTTCATCTATGGTGAACTAATTACCATATAATGGTTTTTCCACAGCCTTTACCACAAGACATTTTCTTGTGGGCTAGCCAACTCTTCACATTTACTGATATGGTAAGTTGATTACCATCCAACTTATTAGCAAGTTGTCAACTAAAAATGGATTTGAAATATCTTTACCAGAGCCGTTTGCTCATGGATTAGCCAATCCTTTTGTAACCATGGTGGATTGATAACCTATTGGTAATACCATCTCAAAAACCATTTATTTCTTTTAACCTTTGTTTCAAAACATTTATTACTTAACAAAAGTTTTTCAAAATCAAGAACTAGTTTAAAAGCGCAAGCGACTTTGATGAAAGTATTGTTTGATCGTGATACTTTGAATAAAGTAATCGATATATCAAAATTTAATCAATTAAGATTCATACCGCTTATTCATCATCATCGGCAATTGTAGTCCATCGATAAACGACTTGATGACCGGACGTGCTATTTCATTATCTTCTTCTACTTCCATTCCATGCTCCAACATCCTCCTAATAAGTTCTGGTGTAAGAGGATATCTTATATCAGCTAACATGTGAATCATCGTCCCATCTTCTAGCTCTAGAACATGTACTCCAGATTCTTTAAAGAATCTCCAGCAAGTAATCTCCCAATCTTCTTGGTTTTTCTAGATCTCAGCAGTACTTATTTCTTCAGTTTCCCAAACAGTTATGAGATCTCCAAGCAAGACTAAACCATATCCTTCTGATGGATTGTGTTCATAATATTCTTTTACCACATGATATAAATGGAATAAATCCACTCTATCAATTATACGCAATAAATCCCATAGCATATTGAACACTTTGAAACTTTCATCTTCTTTATGAAACATCAAATAATTTCCATCTTTTGACTCAACAACTTCAAAAGTAGTTATTGGAGATTTGTTCATCTTGAATTCAGCATCATCTTTAGAATACTCAAAATCTATTACTCTTAAGTAATTCCTTAGCTCATCATCAGTATCAGACCTTAACTCAACTTTCTTTGATGACTTCGGATCTTTAACTTCAGTTTTTCTTTTTCTTTTTCTTTTTAAGCTTTCTTTTCTTTCTTCTTCTTTGTAAGCATCATCATCTTTATAATATTTGATACTATCAACTTGTCTTTTATATTCTTCTCTGACAGCATCATATAACTCTTTCATATTAACATAATTCAGCTTGTTCAAAACAACATATCCCATCTTCTTTAGATAAGCCATCATAGCATTCCTTTCCTTTGCAAGATTTGGTCTTCTTGGTAGAGAAGAAATAGGAAGTGGTGATGGTATAGCAGCTTCAGCATTCAATTCTTCTTGTAATTTCCTAGCTGCTTCTTCATTCATAGCTTCTTCTTCATTAGCAACCTCAGCATTCAGTTCAGCTTGTACCTTTCTAGCTGCTTCCTCATTCATAGCATTTTGAGCAGCCCTTATCTGCGCTAAAGTAGGTTTCTTTTTCTTCTTAGTCTCTACCAACTTGCCCTTACCTTTATCTTTTGGATCAATAATAGCTTGAGAAACTCTTGGTTGTTCCTCTTCTTGCACTCCGGAATGCTAACACCCTTGGTCTTGATAAATCATGCAAAATCTCAAAGAATGGTTTCGTCATCACTTGCAATATGTATAGGTTTTGGTGTATCGACTTCCTTTTACGGTATGACAGTTGAAGGACCGCTTCTTCTTCATGTAATACAAATTGAAGGACCACTTCCTCTTCAAAATCTAATACCCTTGGAGTAATCAATTCCGCCTATAGGTTCATTGTTGTTGAAAAGCAGATTTTGATCTTGATGACCTTGATCATCGATACTTTGAACCTTAATTGTTTCTTCCTCGGTACTTTCAATGATGACTTGTTCTTCATTACCTTGAGGTTCATTCTCCTTTTCTTCATGAAATTCAAAGATCTTCTTTCAAATTCTCTTCTTCCCGATTCCTCCCAATTGGACGGAAGAATCTTTGTTTAACCTTCTTGCATTTGGTGGACTTCTTTAAATGCCTTTGCTTCTTCTTTTCGACTTTGACCCATAACCGTGATGAGTAACCAATGGCCATACAAAGTTCTTCAATCTTCTAAACTTAAGCTTCAACTTCTTAACTGAGTAGCTTTGTTTATAAAAGATTTACTAATCGACCATCGCCTTGTTAGAGTATAATTATCTAACACTAATCGTTCGGTGGTATAGGAACGATCTCCTCCGGAAGATGATGATAACACAGAACATCTGTGTTGGTGATGCCATAGGAGGAGTAGTATAATGGAATGAGGTTGGAGAAACTTGATACCTTCATTAACAATGAGAATCATGCGACAAGACCTTGTGTTGAAGTTTCTTGAGATGCAACACTTTGAGAAGTAGTACCTTGAGCGGTACCTTCTCTTTCATCACTTGTCGCAACCTCATCTCTAATATCTTGAATAAGCTCCATCATTGAAGTAGTCAATGGAGTGTCCCCGCCATGAATAAATCACTTTTCCTTGCCATAAATGTAAAGATCTTGGTGGTTGGACCACAACAGTAGTAGATCGAGAGGCTTAGGTACTTCTTTAAGTTGTTTGTTCGAAAACACTTGAATAAACCTTGGATACATCAACCATCTTGAACCATGAGAGATGTGTGAGAGCATTCCATCTAGAATCAGCTTGGAAAAGTTGAAAATTCGATCTGTAGCTAATCCCACTATAGAAGATGCTATGTTAGACCCAAATTGCTCCCATGATGTACTTTTAGCACTAATACAATGAAGTAATACATGAACTAAATACTTCCATTGAGGACAAAATAAAGGTTTCTGAATGTTTGTTCGCTTAAAGACCCTTCATAACCAATGTTGCTAAATGTATCCCAAATCGCTTGCTTATCAAAGCGAATGTTCCCTTCTTCATCATCAAATAATAAGTCTTCACGAATAGAGGCTTCAGTAACTTTCACAGTTCTCCCAGCAACTGTTGCTTGAATATATGAATCATCATTCTCCATATGAACTCTAGCAGTTGCCCAAAATTGTTGAATCCATGGCTCAATAATATCTGGTTCTACTAAAAGCGCATAACTAATCGGCGACCCAGTGAGAAAATCAATGATATCATGAAAGATAACATTAGCTTCAGTCTTGTCTAAACTCGCCACCATGTTGTGTTTTGAAACAGTATTACGATTTGCCATTGATGATATATGTTCACAAAAAGTGAGATAGCGAATAATATGGGTGAAAGAGAGAGAGATATGGAAAAGATTATAAGTTATCAAGATGAGAGGGAAATTCGAAGAGTAGTTATTTATAGGTGAGATTTAAAAAATCACAGCCCTTAATAACAAAGTTACCGTTAGTAGTAGTTACCCCTCAATATTACCATTGGAACAGTACTTTGATACGACACGTGTGTAGTACTTCCAAAAGCAAGACTTTCCAAGCAAGATTCATAAAATCAATAGACAAGATTTTCCCATTCTCCTCCTTTTAATAGCAAAGCGTGAATATCCTCCCTCAAACAATGCATAGGACTATCCTAACACTAAATAGTCCTCCCTTAAATGTAGGTCAAGAGTTAATCATGCCAATGCTTACCACCAAGTGATTAAATCTTGAAACATCAAAGCCTTTGGTGAGTAATTCAGCTACATTATCATCCGTGTGAACCTTGACCACATTAATAAGCCTGTGCTCATAAAAATCTCGGATGAAGTGATGCCTAATCTAAATATGTTTGGTCTTGGAATGATAAACTGGATTCTTCACAATATAGATTGTACTCTCATTATCAATATTGATAGGAGTATTCTCGAAATTGAACCCATAGTCCAATAATTGATTCTGCATCCACAAAACTTGTCCACAACGACTTGCGCAGCCACATATTCGCTTGATGAGGATGTTCTTTGCAATAGTCTGCTTCTTGCATTGCCATGAGACTAATCTTCTTCCAAGATATTGGCATCCACCGTTGTTGATCTTCTATCATAATTATCACCGCATAATCACTATCCGAAAAAGCTTCCAAGTGAAAAGGTGAATCCTTGGGATACCACAACCCTAACTTAGATTTTTGTTTCAAATAACTAAAAATTCTCTTCAACGCATTCGGATGAGAAACCTTTGGTGAGACTTGATATCTTGCACATAAACACACAAAGAAACATGATATCGTGCCTAGATGCGATGAGATACATAAGACAACCAATCATTTATCTCAGATAACTTGACTTCAACAGTTGTCCATCTTCATCTTTTCCCAAAGGAGTTGATAGACTTGATAGGTATGGTTCTTGGCTTCATAGCATCAAAGTTGAACTTCTTAAGTATATCGATACATACTTGTCTTGACCGATAAAAATATCCTCCTTTGACCGCTTAACTTGAAGTCCTAAAAGAAAGTTAACTCACCCATTGAACTCATTTGAAATTCATTCGCATTAGTCGCTCAAACTCCTTAACCATGGATCGTTTGGTAGCTCCAAATATGATATCATCTACATACACTTGAACTAACATGATATCCTTTTGTCTCTCTTGATAAATAAAGTCTTGTCAATGGCTCCCTTCGTAACCATGTTGCAATAAGAAAGTAGAGAGCCTCTCATACCATGCTCTAGGAGCTTGATGAAGACCATAAAGAGCCTTAACCACCTTGTAGACTTTGTTAGTATGTGTAGGATCTTCAAAACCAGGAGGTTGCTTAACATACACCTCCTCTGTGATCTTGCCATATAAAAAGGCACTCTTGACATCCATTTGATAAACCTTAAATCCCATATAGGATGCAAAAGCAAAAAAGATTCGAATTGCTTCAATCCTTGCTACAGGAGCAAATACTTCATCATAATCCACTCCTTCTTCTTGTCTGTATCCTTGTGCAACTACCCTTGCCTTGTTCTTGATGACATTCCCTCTTTCATCTCTCTTGACTCTGAACACCCATCTTGTACCAATTACCTTCTTACCATCGTAGATCACATAGTACCCAAACTTCTTGAAGTTTGAATTGTATGATTCTTCTTGCATAGCTTCAACCCAACTTTCTTTAGTCAATGCTTGAGCAATATTCTTGGGTTCCTCTTGAGAGACAAAGCAAGTAAGCAGCATGTTTGATGGTCCTTATGATTCATCCTTTTTTTATAGACAAAGCTAAGTAGAGCATTATGAGGTTTAGTAAAACTCTTAGCTTTGTGTCTTGCCATCACTCCGTAGAAGGACCAATGATTTGATTAGTAGGATGATTCTTATGAATTCTTAAGTTTGGAGACTGTGGAACTCCATAAGTATCTTCCAAATTAGTAAAGTCGACATTTTCATTGGAATCGAGAAAATACCTTCATCTTCAAACTCATCATCGGTATCTTCTAATCCGTGCATGGTAGGATCATCCAAATCATCCAAAGTATCGTAATCGTGCAAAGAAGATTTTGATCAAAATCTTGTCCAAAGTACTATGAGAGTACTGCAGTCTTGTTCTTCTTCTTTGCCTCTTCATAAGCTCTTCTTTGATCATCGGTATAAGAATGTGCTAAAACATCTTGAAGAAGCATCTGATTAGTTCTTCTTGAATAGATTGATCCTCAGCAGACAATGAGGATTTTGGCTCAGCAGTACTTTTCTCTGTCTCAGCAGGTTTAGGTTCTTCATCATGAACAACGTCTGGTCTAATATGAGAGTCTGAATAGCATCAAAATTATCATCTTTAAATCCCAAGAAAAATACCCAACTGAATCTCGCAATCATCTCGTTACAACCAAGCAAGACTTTTTCTTGTTTAAACTTGCCACGTAAACAGTCCAAACAAATCCATGTGTAATGACTCAAAGGTTCTCTAATGATCCTTTCCTCAAGCTTTTGCAAGAAGGTTTGTGTTGTTTACCCTTCTTACATGCCAAACAGAGTGATCATTCTTGTAAGTCTTTGAAGGTAAACCTCTAACTAAATTCCCTTTGACCGCTTTGTTGATATTCTTGAAATTGACATGGCTCAATCTTCTATGCCAGCGATGTGCTTCTTCAGATGTTGCTTTTGCCACCAAACATGTGGCTCTCCCATAAGAATGAAGACTCTTCATATCTAGACTATACACATCATTGGTTCTTGGTACTCTAAGGACTACCAAGTTATCATCAACGTGCTTGAATTCGGAGAGAAAGGATGAGACATTCGTGTCGGTGAATAACACAGATCTTTGTTTATCACGATTTGAGAGACCGACAATAAGTTGAACTTGAGATCCTTCACATATCTAACATTCTCAAAATCTATTCGCCCGCTTTGATGATTCCTTTTCCAGTAATTCTTCCTCCATTGGGATCATTCCCAAATGCAACTCGTCCTCCACTAATAGATCTAAAATCGATGAATCTCCTTGTCTCTATCATACTTCCAGCAACCACTATCTACAATCAAATGATCTTTAAGCTCCTCTTACGGGTTGCCCCGCACAAAGATTTAGAGAGTTAGTTTCTTTTAGGAACCCAAGCCATTCTTGACTTGTGTTCCCTTGTGGAGTTACAAACTCAAATTCTTTGAGTATGTAATTCCACTATTTTTAAAACATGATCCGAATTATCTTTTGATTTTTAGCATGTGGATTTTCAAAACTTTCAAAACTCTCTTTACAAGTTCATTCTCTTTTGCTTGTATCACAAAACATCTCGATTCACTTTTTGTTGAAAGTCTTGTTTGTCCTCAAGAGTACTTTCTCTCTTAACCCATTCGTATTTAACACTTGGTTCCTATGATCTAGATCCCCATGTGAATTGTAATACCTTCTAGGTTGATAGTAATGAGATCTCCTAGGATACTGTTCCAAGAAGTGTTAGCAAGACCTTGTTTTGATGGAGCGATACTTTGGGAAGGTACCGCTTGTGAATGTCTTGGTGGTTTAGAAAAAGGTCTTCTCACGGTGAGGGTACCTATGGTGCAGTGAGAAATTGTTGTGATTAACCCTATTTGAATTATTCCGCATGGTTTGTGCTCTCTAGGTTTCGATTGGCGCACCTATGCTTTGAAATTTTCTAAGGTATTCGAATGAAATTCACAATCCTTGATTAAATGAGTAGGACTAAAGCACACAAAACACGCTTTTGACCCATACTCCCAAAGTGACTTCTTCTATGTCTATGACCAAAACTATTTTGCCTTCTAGGTGAATGATTGAACTGTTTTGACCAAAGTTATCCCAAAAGGTTTAGCGATCTTGCTTTGAAAAGGTTTTCCTGAAGGTATCGCTTGTGGAGCAAGACTTTGAGTTGAAGGTACCGCTTGACTTTGAACATTGTTTTCAACGGTTTCTTTTAAGGTTTCGCACCTAGATTGACCAACTAGCTTTTCCTAAACTCTAGACTGTCTACTCCAAAAGAGAAACATCGAGCCTAGGTGGTTGATGAATTCGATGGGATGGGGGCCGAATGATAACCATTGTCTTTCTTATACTCGGGAGGTGTTTCACTAATTGAATCCTCATTACTAGATGTGTCTAAATAATTAATGAGTTCATCATCACTAGTGGTTATATCCTCTAGGTCATCACCGATTGATTCTCTTCTATGTTATCAAAGTCCATACCAAAACCTAAGCCGCTTCTAATGTAAGCTCTTCTCTTTTTTGAACATAAGTAACATGTGATGCACTGCATTCTTTCCGTGCATCAAACTTTGCTAACAAATCATCTCTTTCCTTAGTCAATTTCTCAATTTCAAAATTTTACAATTTAGTTTCCATTCACTTAGTTTTAACTGGTAATCATGTTGTTCATACTTTTCATTGAAGCCATTTCATTATTTTCATGTGTTAATATTTTGGCTTCCATTGACTCTAAGGTTATTTGATAACCGGCTACCTCGGACCTAGCCCTAACACAATTATCTCTTTCAATCACATAAGCGCCAAGTAATTTTGATAAAAATCATGACAATTTGAGCATACCTCGGAGATAGGGGTGAACTTGGTGAAGTAGCCACCATTGCAAGTAGAACAGATCATCTTCACTCTCCATGCTCCAATCAAATCCTCCAAAACCATCTCCGGATTCCAAAGCGGCATGATCGATTCCTCATCAAAGCGGTGCTCGGTCCAATTCTTCTCCTGAATCTTCAACTGCTTCTTCCACTGCTACTTCCACTGCTACCATACAATAGGTTACTGGTTCATCATCAAACTCAGCACTACAGTCAACCTCTGATAAACTTTCTTGAGCAACCAAGGATTTTGTTTCAGTAATAGGAATTTCTTTAAGCTCCAGCTTTGGTTTCTCAGTCATCCTGTTTGCTTGATACTTAGCAAACCTGAACTCCCTTGTAAAGTGTCCAGTCTTTTGACAATTGAAGCATTCAATTTTGGATTTGTCAAAAGTGATTCTCTGTTTTGGTTTGAAGTCAATGTTCTTTCCTGTTTTCTTCATGTACTTCTTGATCCTTGCAGTGATCATTGCAACTTGCCACCTGATATCAATTTCTTCTAAAGCATCATCTTCAATCATGAGAGATCTTCTTCATAAGTTCACGTAAAAAAGCTTCTTTGCAAAGAAAGAGCATACGACTTGATCCGAGTGCATGGTAGTAGTTGGTGGGGCTTCTTGAGCATAGGTGGGGAGTGTAAGCAGAAGATTTGAGCAACAAGACTTTGAGGAGGAGAAGCGACTTTTAGTAGAAGTACTTCCCTCTTTCGGATGACACAAAAGCAATCTTGTGAGACTTTGAGCTTGATTGGCCATTCATCTCATGCTCATACACCTTCGATGATTGTAGAGATCATCAAAATCCATGGTGTCCAATCCAGTTGTCCTCTAATCATTGTAGCTATCACATGCCATGTAGATGGCAAACTCCTTAAGAACTTCAGATTGGCATCTTCAATGATATTTCGCCTTGTATAACTCCAACATGTTGAGGAGATTTTGAAATCTATTATATGCGAGATCAAGACCCTCTCTTTCAACAACGGTGAAAGTTTCAAACTGTTGCTTCAACAGATTGTGCATCTTCTTAGAAGCTTCATTCCTTCAAATGTCTTGAGAGCGACCCAGTAGTCGCTTTGCATCTTTAGCATCATGAAACTTGATAGATGTCCATCGGTATAGCAGATAAGAGCATGTTAAGAGCCTTCTCTGATTCCTTATGGTAGCTATTGGTAAAAGCGGTTTGGGTGGTTTAGGTTGTCCAGAATCTCCACGAGTTCGGAACTATTTCATTACCATTTACAATTACATTCCATAGTGCATGCTCTGTAATAGCAATGTCTTGCCTCATCTTCATATACCATAGGTCGTATTCTCCTTCTTGATGATTGGACTTAGAGTGAGGTGATTGATGGTGGTGGAACGACTTGATCGACATTTTAGGTTTTGTTGTAGTAGGGTTTAAGGGTTTCTTCCTAGTCGAGTTTCCACACAAGCTCGATACCACTTGTTGGATCGATGTACTCTAACCAAACTAACTTAAATAGCTTGTTAAGGTTTAATAACCTCGGATAAATCCTAAGTTATTAACAATGAAACACTGAGCAAACTCTATTAATTATGCGGAATTTACTTAACAAAGCTAAGAAGAATAACTTTAACTTTGAGCGATTTTATTAATAACTCTAACTCTGCTTATTATGCAGACTCTTTAACAACTCTAATAATATCGAACTTCTCTAAAACTCTAATAATGTCACGTACATCTAATGCCAATCTAGGGATCCTTTTATAGGCTCAAGGATAACCCTAAACGGTTTACTATTCTTATCCTTGTACGTCAAGTAAACAATACTTAGAAAGTTCTAGATAAACATTACTTTCTATCTTTAATCTAATACAACCGACTTTAAACTTTACAGTACTTTAATGAATAAGCAGTACTTTGACTTTTACTTAGCAGTACTTTGACTTCTTGTAGTACTTAATCTTTCTGCAGTACTTTGTTAATCTTCTGTATCCCAACAAATCATTTACTCAAAAATTCGATTAAAGATGCATACAACATTCATCCAACCATTTGGAATTTCAACAACATCTATCTCAAAAACTAAATCATCATACTCATAACTTAAACTAAAAACTCAAAATGCATTAATTAAATAACTTCAAAATAATAAGAGCAAAATAAAAATTAAAATGAAAAACATGAAATCCTAAATGCATAAAATTAAAAGTTCATGAAAATCAAGCAAACAATTGCTTGTTATTATGGTGCCTTGCTTCTCCTTATTACTCCTCGAAATATTCATGCCTTAATATGTCCTCACTTAGAAATTTCCCGGTCAATTCATGGTGTGTTTCGTAAGTTTTGAACTTCCTTACAAATCTTCTCCCATCCAGGCATAGTATATCAAATTTGACGTGCCATTCTCCGTCTCCATCCTCTCTTTTGTAAACACTTGAACCCTCGGGTCCCCATTATAAATTTTTGAGTTGAACCGGTAGAGAACCTAAGAAATCGGTTAACTTCTTGTAAACAAGGATGTTTTTTAATGGATTGTAAAATGCTTCCACCGCTAGTGCGCGTTCCATCTCATCCTCAATATCAAAGTATGGTGGAGCTAGTGGTCCATACATCGGGTTTCCAGGGACATCACGTCCAATTTCAAAACAAAACCAAAGACAAAAATCCAAATCATTAGCGTTAGAGTTAGTAAAAACCAAAGAAAACTACATAAACATATACTAAACAAGTAAAGACACTTAACAAAACTAAAAACACAAGCTAAAACTCAAAATCAAAAAACTAGAAATTTTTTTACCGAGAGCTCCAACCGGATCGGTTGGCTCACCAACCGATTCGGTTGGTGGTAAACTTCCTTGTTAGGATTTATAAAATCCATTCGTTAAAGAGTCGGTCACCTCAAGTATATGTATTCGTTAGAAAGCTCGTAGTCGTAGTCAAGTTATGTTAATAAGTAGTTAGTTAAGTAACACTGTGGAGGACGGACGGGTCTTTACCCACTGAATGCCTGATCCACAGCCCGTAGGTGGCGTTTATTGTAAGACACTATAAATACCCTCTACCTCCCAAGGTAGAGGGTTGGAGCTTCAATACCATTTTTCTTTATTTCACATAGTTCCCAACTCTCTTCCATTTCTCTCTCTAACTTTCTCTCTCTAAAACTTGTATACGCCCCTATTATGATTGTGGTTTAATGTGTTTGTGAAATCCTATATCTTACAATTGGTATCAAGAGCCATGGTTTGATCACTCATCTTTCATGCTCTTTGTTTTGGTGGATTTCATAAGGTTTTTGGGGTTATAAGTGTTTAGAAGAGTTTGAATCATTTGATCAATTTCTATTGTTAAAGTTTAAATTTTGATTGTACTTTTGTGTTTAGGATCATCATATGTGTTTAGGTTTTGAATTGGAAGGCTTGAATCATCGTTGTTGGGTTGTTTTTGATTGATAAAGTGGTTGTTTTTTAATATTGTACGAAGCGAGTTGAGCCACGGTATTGCGTTTTTAGGATGCGAGTTGCTTTGTTATTGGAAGTGAGTTGGTTTATGCAACTTGGATATTAAGCGAGTTTTCTGTGTTGCGAGTTGACACTTAAGCGAGTTTTCTTGGAAGCGAGTTGGTTTATGCGACTTGGCTATTAAGCGAGTTGACTCTTTAAGCGACTTGGGTTTTAAAGTGACTTGTCTATTAAGCGAGTTGTCTCTTTATGCGACTTGGGTTTTAAGCGACTTGTCTATTAAGAGAGTTGTTATCTTATGAGAGTTGTGCCTTAAGCGAGTTATCGTTTAAGCGAGTTGTCCTGGATGCGAGTTGATTGAAGCGGTTTGACCAAAAGTTGACTTTTTCCTGACAAAACTTCAAACGGCCATAACTTTTGAACCGTAACTCCGTTTTCAGCGTTCTACCCATCAAAACGACCGTGAGAAAGAGGAGAACGGCATGCTCTATGAGAAAGATGAGAACGACCGTGAGAACCATAACTAAAGTTCATTCGGGTCAACCTTCGAGGCCTAAATCCGCTCCGAACAGAAGTTATTGAGGTTTTTATGTTTTTGACCTAAATTTCTCCGTAAAAACGGGCATTAACCAATCCAAATCTCAACCAAACAACATCTCAGCTAATCCTACAACCAATCATAAGTCCTAACACACAATTTTCTATTATTGTGTCGATCCATAAGTCATCTTAACACGTTCTTTTGGTCATTGCTTAACGGTTTCTTCTTGATTTTGTAAAATCCCGCGAAAGATTCTATTTCTTGGTTTAAATCATAGATTTGTAAAATTCCATGAACGTCAACAACATGCCTAAAGTTTCGGATTCAGTTGTATCTAAGATACTCAGTTTATATGACGTGACCAATGAACAGAAGATACCCAACAATGTACTACAGACTATCGTGTTTGAGTCGGATAATGCTAAAATGGAATCTTCATGCTCAAATTCACAAGAGAGAGAGGTACACCAGCCACAACCTATGCAAGTTATTGCAAAGGAACGCTCCATGGAAGCTTCAGATGTACCCAAGATAGAGATGCACCAGCCACAACCTGTGCATGTTAATGCAGTGGAAAGTTGCATGGAAGTTTTTGTTGTACCTAGCTGTGCATCTTCTACTCAAAATGATGATTATGAGCTGCATGAGTACTCTGCATTTATCCCTGATGATTCCCTTACCACTGAGCTTAGCATATATAAGGATCAAGTTGCCATATATGAACAGCGTGTTAAATTTGAACTGACTACTCGTGAGTAGAAGATGGATAACCAAATACGTACAGTTATCAGAAAAAATAATTTTAAGGAGGAGGTGTTAAAACAAGAGTTAAACTCCTTACAAGATAAGCTCAATAAAACTGTTAAGCAAAAGAAAGAACTTCAAGAAAATGTGAAAGTGCTTAAACAGGAATTTATGGCTAAGGAATCAAAACTTTTAAATGACTTTTCCAACCTAAAAACTTTGAAAAACAAACTTGAAAACAAACTGTACGTACAAGGTAACACCATTCAGTCTGCTCACATGATCACTAAGCACAGAGTCTTAAGCGATAAGCATAGTATTCCCCTTGTTGAGGAACCCAATCCTGAGGTTGGTAAGAAAGCAAAAGCTGCTCAAAAAGTAATCAATGATGGTAACGAAATTCTTAAGCCTAGACAAATGCCTACATGTGTTGAGTGCACTGAGGAGGATAGAAAATTAGAAGATGCCTCTAAGGAAAAAATAGCAAAGAAGTTAAATGATTCTTGGTGTATAAATTATAACATAACATTTAAATCCCATGATTACACTAAGGAAAATTGGATCTCCTTAAACAAGTTTAAGCCTCAAACACTATTAACACCTGAACAAGTGTTCTGGAAAAAGGATATGGATAAGCAAAAAGCAGATAACCTTGTTGAAAAGAACCCCCCTTGTAAGAAATTGTCTCCAGCAACTGTGTATCCTCCAAATACACCAATGCATTTAGTGCCTAGAACACTTCCCACTAATAGCAAGACCTTAATCAGCCTTTATGTAGTTTACCAACTATTTGTTGATTTTGAGAAAACGTGAAGAGAATCACACCTACTGGGATAACTGAAGGGGAAAGGGGCTTTGAACTAACTAAAGAATGATATTTGACTGAGGTCATGCCTTTTTTCAAACATCTTAAAGAACAATTTGAGTGTCTTAAAAAGGGAATGGATACTGAGATTAAAGAAATGAAAAAAATGTTTAGTGATATGGAACATGAGGTCAGTATGCATGAACGTGAGCTTAAAAATAATGAGATTGAAAGAAAGAATCGCACATCTTTAATGATAATCGATTTCTCAATGTGTTGCTCAAGATGTGTTCTACATTACACAAATTCTTCTATTATCGCATCTCAATTTCATGAATTATCTTGCTTTGAAAGTTTCCCATGATCGTGTCATTGAGCTTGAGACTACAAATTCAAAATTGCATGAGAAAATAGAACAGGATGATCATGACAACTTGGTCAAACATTTTTCTAAATTAGAGGTTGAACATCTTGCTTTGTAATTAAAATATCAACATCTCAATGAAAATGTGAAAACCTCAAATGTCAAGACATCCTCGGATGCTCCTAAGTTTGATGCAGTTTTTGAAATTAACAAACGTGATGAACAGATTCGATCTCATTGCAACACTATCAAAAGATTGAAAACCCAAATTTCATAACTCAAGAGTGAAAAGAATAATGTGACTGGCTCCCAAGTGCCTCCTCCTTTAGATTCTCAAAATTTCCAACTTCAAAACATTATTGATAACTTGCAAAAGGAAAATGATTGTTTTAAAGCTGAAATTTCAATAGTTAATGATCAAAACAAAGAGTTATGTTATTCTTTCAAAGTTAATCATGATAAACATATTGAAAAGATAACTTCTTTGCTTAACGAAATTGAGAATCTGAAGCGTGAGGTGAAAGGAAAATTGCCAAACCCTAATTGCAAATATTCGATTCCAAAGGTTTCTGCTTGTGATAAGTATGCTATAGATATGTTATATATTTCCCCTCCTCTTAGGAATAATAAACTTGCACATAAAGCATATCTCTCATACCTTAAGGATAGTTTAAAGGGTCTCCGTGAGATTGTAGAAGATGATAGAATAGAAAAACCTCTTGATAGTGCAATCGCTTATGCTTGTATGGATGCCAAACGATCTCAGGAACTCTTAGAATATGAAATTGTCGCAAGTCCTAAATCAGGTACTAGGCGAGATAGTGTTGTTATGCCCAGTTTAATGCCCAAAGTCAAGCATGTAACCTTTGATGTGCCTCATAAAGTCTCAGATCCCATCACTTCTAGACCACAAATGCAGAAAGTAGTGAAACCAACTAATGTTCCCATCATTTCTTCTACAGGTGTAATCAGTGACACTAAGGTAAGCGGGTCAAAGCCTCTAGGCAATACAAAGCTAGATAGGACCTCGCGATCCAAGAGTGATCAAGGGAAGAAAGTAGAAGACCTCTATAGGGACAATAAGTTTGACTTGAACAAAAAGAATCGTGTTGGTTCTAGTATTAGCTCTAAGCTTACTGAAATTAATTTGACGTCTTATGATGTCTGCAAAACATGTAAAGAATGTATATTTTCTAATAAACATGATAAATGTGGTGTGTTATTTCTGAGGTCTAAGAATCAATACCCAGTTAAGAAAGTTTGGAAAGCGAAACTGATTCAGCAATCCTGGAAACCTACAGGGAAGGTTTTTACCAATGTAGGATTTCAGTGGAAGCCCACAGGTCGAATATTCACGCATGGCAATCCTTGCCCCTTAGCTAGATCCACTATGCCTAGAGTAGTGCCTGTTAAGGTTTGGAAGCCAATTGGTAAATAATCCCATTAAGCATAAAATGTCCTTTGACTAAGTCTGATGCTTCTACTAGTTCAGCTTCTAGTGATAATGCCATTGCACCTAGGGTCTTTGCTGATTCAATGATTGTTTGCGCTAACCAAAAGGAACCCATTTTCACATGGAGATCCAATGTTTTCAAATTTCCACCTTTGTCTGTGTTCCAATGCAGGTCTTATAAATCATCCATTGGTACTTGGATTAAGGCTGCTCTAAACAGATGAGGGGAAATGACTATGACGTCTGTTCACATCAGTTCAGGCCTCGTACTTCATCATTATGGCATCTGTAGATAACATATCAGGCCCCGTTCCTCTAAGACAAGAAAAGTGTACGCTTCAGTGCGCTTTATCTTCAAAAGAAGAGAAATCTTCATGTTTATGACCATTCTCATCGACATTCTTCATCAACATGCTTCATGTTTTTCCCACGCTCTTTCAACCCTCAAGTGGATCTATGTTCATTGGTGTATATTCTTATTCACTTGTTCAAATCAAAAATGGCAACTTCGAATGCAATTTTTGAGGGGGGGGGAGAGTGCATATACTACATGTTGATGGATGCTTAAATTATGGTCATATGATTCTCCTTCAACGCCTAATGCTTCATTTACTAGGGAACACTGGGATTCATTTTTTGGGATTCATTTTTTCAAGATATGTTTCATGAGTACTTCCAACCTCTAACGAATATTGATCATCCAGTTCCTGATGCTCCTGCTCCTGTTCCTGCTGACTCAACTAATTCACCATCTTCAATCTACATTGATAAAGATGCACCATCTAAGAAGTACAACTTAGACTACTCAAGAAACCCAATCTCCAGTTATTCCTCGAGGTGTTGATAATGACTATCGTAATATTGTAGTTGCACTATTGAATAATAATCCGCTCTTTGGTATTCCTTGCCAAATCTTCACGGATTATTGTTCATGAATAATGATCTGCTCTTTGGTATTCCTCTGCCAAATCTTCACGGATTATTGTTCCTCTCAAATGTGCACGCTATGTATCAACCACATGAACATCACGTGGTGGGCAGTTGACACAAGTTGATTACTTCAGAGTTAATCATTTATCACTTATTTGAGATTGAAGTCGACTTTCACAAAGGCGTGCTCTTATTAGATAACTTGCTCGGGCTTAACAAATTGAATTGAAGACTTGGCTTATCTAGTTACCAGCAGTCGGTTTGGATGGTTGAAGACCTGGTTAACTATCACTTCAAGGAGTTACGTTGTTTTACTCAGTGACACACGCAAATGGCGTTGTGGATAATCGCAAGAGGTGTTATTGTCTCACACTTTGATAGTATTGAGTACTTAGAGATTTGCTTGGAGCATAAATTCTCAACACCGTTCTTCCAACAGTAGTGCAAGATTAAGACACAAATGCGGGGAATTCTACTTCAGTTTCAAGTTTGGTATATCGGGTTTTCTTCATCAGTGGTCACTTCAAATTGTCTACATATGGGTTGGTTAAGATAGTCGGAGAGATTTTCTGTTGCAGTTGATTCTCACAAGATACATTTGAGCAAATTCTATTATTTTCTATTTCAAGAATATTTTGGTGTGAATAATGTGTTGCTGACTCTGAGGTATCAAAACCATCAAGGGGAAGGAGACATTCATCTGAATGCACAAACGAGTACACGTGATGAACTTAATACTTCTGATTAATTGAAGTTATTCCGGGAATACAAATGTCATAACCGCAGAGAAACTCAGTGTTTAATTCGTGGCGTTTGGTGTTATTATTCCAACTAATGAGGGTCAAGACTTAGGCAAACTTAAAGCTAAAGCGGACATTGGAGTATTTGTAGCATATGCTCCAAGCAGAAAAGGATACCGAATCTACAACAAAAGAACCCGAAATATCATGGAAACAATTCACGTTACGTTCGATGAGTCGATGGTCAAATGGCTCGGGACAACCCGCCTCGGACCCGCATCACAACCTTCATCAAGTAGTCTCATTAGTTCTACTCCTGTACACAATCCCTCACAAGCAACTCTATATGTACCACTTTCAGAAGATGATTTGAAAAATTATTTGATCCAATGTTTGATGAACACTATGAGCCAATTGCTAATGATCAGTCAAATCCATCAACAGAGGTTGCTCCTATCCCTGTCAACGTAGATAACCCTTCACTTTCTATGTCATTGAGTCAAGAAGCGCCTGCTGCTGATCACTCAGTATCATCTTCAATTCATCAATCATCAAGTGTACATCATGGAATTGTTTCTAGAACCTATGATGGAGATAACCCTTTACTACTCCCCGAAGATGCTCCTTTGAGAACATATTTGCTCCTAAACCATCATCGAAACCATCTTCATCGGAGAAAATGACTCTGCTTCTTCAGTTCCTCAACAACAACCACACGAACACCGAGAAAATGGACACATGATCATCCATTGGACAACATCATTGGAAATCCTTCTCGTCCGGTATCCACTGCAAAAACTTGCAAGCGATGCCTTATGGTGCTTCTTCAACTCCGTACTATCTAAGGTCGAACCAAAAGATGTTAAACCGCCATGAATGAAGACAATGGTTCAATACCATGCAAGAAGAAATTCATGAGTTTGATCGACTAGATGTATGGGAATTAGTACCGCTCTGACGTAAGTATGATCATTGCTCTAAAGTGGATCTTCAAAGTGTAACTTGATGATCATGGTGATGTATTAAAGAACAAGGCTAGATTGGTTGCAAAAGGATACCGTCAAGAGGAGGGTATTGACTTTGAAGAATCATTTGCTCCGGTTGCACGTATCGAGGCAATCAGAATCTTCCTGGCTAATGCGGCAAGTAAGAATATGATAGTCTATCAGATGGATGTAAAGACGGCTTTTCTTAACGGAGATCTTAAAGAAGTCGTATACGTCAGCCAACCGGAAGGTTTTGTGACTCTAGAGCATCATACTCATGTCTATCGCTTGAAGAAAGATTTTTACGGTTTAAAGCAAGCTCCAAGGGCATGGTATGATACGCTATCAAATTTTCTTCTATCTACTGGATTCAGCAAAGGAGCAGTTGATCCGACATTGTTCACCGTAAAGTCGGTAAACATTTAATTCACGTTCAAATCTATGTTGATGATATTATTTTGCCTCGATGACCCCAATGAATGCGACCGCTTTTCTAAGGAGATGGGCTCCAAATTTCAAATGTCAATGATGGGACAAATGTCATTCTTCTTGGGATTACAAATTTCACAAAGTCCGGAGGCATTTTATCAATCAATCTAAATATGCTAATGAAATTTTAAAGAAATTTGGATTTGACACTTGTGACACCGTTGACACTCCCATGGTGGGCGTACCAAAGCGGATGAGGACCACTCGGGATCATGGTAGATCAAACGAAATATCAAGTATGATTGGATCCTTGATGTACCTCACGGCCGATGAGACTGATATTCGTTCGTTGTATGCATGTGTGCTAGATACCATGCTAAGCCTACCAAAAGCACCTTGAAGCGGTTAAGCGGGTCTTCGGTATCTCCTAGGAACCATCAACATGGGACTTTGGTACCAAAGGACACCGGTATGTCACTAACAACCTATCACGCGATCTTGACCATGCGGGATGTCAAGATACACGTCAAGCACGCGTGAGGTGCTAAGTTTTTGGGTGATAAGTTTGTGAGTGGTCTTCAAAGAAAGAAAATGAGTACTTCTATATCATCTACGAGGTGAATACATAGCCATGTCATCTTGTTGTGCTCAAATCCTATGGATGAGATCCCAATTATCTGACTATGGCTTTGAATTCAACAAAATCCCTCTGTATTGTGATAACAAAAGTGCCATTGCTCTCTCCTGCAACAACGTTCAACATTCAAGAGCAAAGCACATCGACATTCGACATTATTTCATTCGGGAACAAGTGGAAAAAGGTGTGGTAGAACTCTATTAAACTAAAGTTCCTCAAAGATTAATCAAGCATTACAAACACAACGAATGACCTATCACAATACTAGGTCAATCACAATTAAGATAAGAGACAACCAATCAATATTCAATAACTAAGTTTCATATTACCTAAGCAAACACACAAGTAAATTAGCCGGACATGGGAAACATGCAAGCATACACACAATCAAAGGAAGATATAATTAAATTAATGAAGTAAAACACTTATCTTGATGTAAGATAGGGTATGGAACCCTAAAATACTGTACAAGATAGGCTTGGTTCGGTTTAGGTTTTACTCCAAAAGACTACACACCGAAAACTAAAAATTGATTCTATATAAAGAATACAAATGCGACAAATACCCTTTAATTTGTGACGCCGTCGGTCGCCGTTATTAGGGTTTCGTCTTGGCCACGTTATCATTGTGACGGCGTCACCTTATGTCCGTGACGTCGTTGCCTTGAGTCTCTGACGCCGTCTGGATGAAATCTAGGCCGTCTGAGCTGCGACGCCCTACTCTTTTAAAACCTGATGCCGTCACTTGAAAATAAGCAATTTGGATACTGTACCGTCATAAAACATCTTCTGACGTTGTCACAGGTATAACCAGACACCGTGCCCTTCAGTTTCAGATGCTTGAGTGTCTTGATTCTTGACTTTGGCCATTTTCTTCTTATATTCATGCCTTTTCGTCCGAATAAGTGTCATTCCAGCAATTTGCCTTCAAGATACCCAAAAAGTGAAAAGGAACGATATTAAGTAATAACGGATACAAAAGTGATCAAATAAGGGCTTAAACGACCCCTCAAAAAGGTACATTTTAAAACCTTATCAAATATCCCTACACTTGGTATTTGCTTGTCCTCAAGCAAATGTGCTTTTAGCCAATCAATTTATAAGTTAGAGGTCATGAAGCATTAGTTTAGAATGAATCACAACACATATAAGCTCCGCAAAAGTCATAACAAGCACGGAAATTACATACTAGAACCTCACATGGGGTGTTTGGATACTCACATCTCTCGGGTGTATATGAAATATAACAAGTTAGAAATGGAAGATAAACACTCATTAACCGGTCCTAGTACATAGATTACCATAGGATTGAGACTAGATCAAACCTCCATCACTTTGGCGTAAGCACCTAGGAAAAACTATCCAAGAGGTCTTTTAAAGGGTTGTAATGGTAGGCTTACGGTAGGGAAACAAAGGGTTTGGTGGGATAGGCTATTTAGTGGTGGCAAGTCAAAAATCTTTATGTTACAAGCATGCGAAGAATGGAGTTGCTAAGCCAAGACTCGACACTCTAAACTCTAGATAGCTGAAATAAACAAACATAAATTAAAAGATAGATGTAGGATGGTAGCCCTTTTTTTTTTTTTTTTTTTTTTTTTTTTTTTTTAACACTCTATTTTTTTTTTCTATACACTTTTACTCTACCATCCTCTACGGTAACATCAAAATGATAGGGATTTATAGGCACATCCCTACACTTGAGTTTTTATTACTCTAACACTAATTTGACCCGAATTGAAAAGATCAAAACACTTGGAGCACATTATTACGCAAATAAAGGGAATTTGAGCCTTCCCGTCATTCCATAAAATTTAACTTTTCCCATGACTTCCAATCGTCCCAAAACTGTGTACAAAGGATATGACTCGACTTAGCAACTTATGCAAGCAACAAGATAATTGAACTAAGGGTTAAGTGTGATAACAATAATGCACTAAAAGTGAGTGCATACAAGGTAGGCTAAGGCGATTTGGGTGTACATTTGGGGGTGGATTGTAAACAATGCTCTTCATTGATATTCTGGAAAACCGAAATATCACGAGAACCGCGAAAAGGATAGGCTCTGAGGGGTTAACTAGGGGTATCGTGTACTAAAGATGAGTACAACGCAAGGGTGTGGGGGAATTACTCAACCGATGTGGAAGAAGTAATTATATTACGGGTATCAAACAAGGGTTATCCTAATACCTCTTATCATTTAGTTATTCCTAACTACACAAGTGTAGTCTTACTAGCGATCTCGGGATGCATCACAAAACAAGTTCTAGAATCTATTATACTACCGGTTCACACTCTAAGCATTAAATATGAATGCTTTAATTCCTACTAATCTAAGGGCAATCCTCACATTTTGGGTGGAATTTAAGTGGTAAAGGGTTTTTTTGTGCTAGTCATATAACTTCTTATCCATAAGACGCTTTATTAAGACTAATGGCCCACTCCTGTATGTCATGAAAAATTTTAAATCTGGTGCCAAAATTACCCTAACCGATATTTCTCATGGTTTATTACACAAATGAATTTGGACAAAGCAAATATTCAAGGATAAGCATAGTTTCAAAGTTCCGTTTATTTTCCTCCTACACTTAAACCGAACATTGTCCCCAATGTTCCCGAAAGTATCAAAGTTATGATAATGGAAGGTAATAAAAGACGAAAGAAACTTATACTCCCTAATTAGCTCGGTAGGATCCGTATAAAGTGGTGGTTACATCTTTCTTCAAGAAGAACGTTTGCGTTAAAAGCTCCTTCTCATCTTATGTATCTTCTTCTTGGTAAATTAAACCTGCACACTTGAAGAAAACAGACAACCCAACGCATCAAACCAAACAAAAAAAATCTCAACAAGATGTAATTCCAGACTTAAATAAGATATAATGCTTGTAGAATGGATGTTTGCAGATTTTCTAGAAAATTAAGACCTGAAAAATTCTGAAAAATTTATAAGTTGCATAGAAAACGAGAAAAAGTTAGAAGCTGTTTCTACTCCTCCTGACGCCGTCAGGTTTCGACCCTGATGCCGTCAGGTTATCCTGACAGAAACTAGTCTGCGATTTTCTGGAAAATTTATATCTTTAAAATCTGGAAAACATTTCCTGCAAAACATCCATTATGACTCGATACAAGCATTTGACTCGAACAAACACACATGTATATCTTTTAAATAATTGTAATTCTCATGTTCACGTTTCTTTTGAAAACGTGTGTAATCCTCCCTACACTTATCCCTTATGTAAAATACCTTTATATGTAATTAAGACGAGGTTAAAGACAAAATAAAGCATTTTCACAAATTCAAACATGAGAACATACAATAATGAAAAGATATATGACACACAAATAAAAATGAAGAACAAATACACATGGGTTGCCTCCCAAGAAGCGCTTGTTTTTGTTCGAGTCACGAGCTTGACTCTAACCTTATTTAACGGATAAAGGGGAGGTTTTCTCTACACTTAAGTTTAAGTGCGGGTGATAGTAGCAATACACACCCTTAGGGTGGAAATTTGCCACGTGAGGTGAAGGTGATGGGTGATTTATATGCTCAAAGGGGTGTACTCCATTCATTCTAACCTTACCTAATTTTATAGGTGTAGCGGGTGAATCAAATCTCTCTCCTAAAAATGGATCATCTTCTATCAACTTCAAAAGATTCTTAGTTAAGGATCCATCTTGACCTAATAAACCCGGTTTAAACCCATAATGTTTCTTGTTATCAACCATGAATGGGTGATATAAGTGTGTAAGGTCATGGGTTACTCCTATATTAGCTTCCACTCTACATGGCCTATAGTCTACCACCTTTATCAAGCAACTACCCGGACTATTTATTTTGATGGGTGGTTTGGGGCCTAACTCAATTCCAAGATTCACATCTAAAGACGGAAAATTGGCTAAGGTTTTTGGTTGAGGCTCCGGTTCATCAAAATTAGGAACTTCCCTAGGACTAAGAGAGAGGTCATGACAACAAGCATCTAAACCTACATTCTCTAGTGGCGTTTGGTCCAAAGGTTCTATATCAATCAGGGTTCCTATAGTCTCTTCTACTTCTTCCAGGTAAGTTATAGGCGATGTGTGTTCCTCAAGTGATGGTAGGGCTTATGAGCTTGGAGTTTCCACCTCATTCTCCATTATATCTAGATCTCCTAAATGTTCATCATGTGTTTTAGTATGATCTAACCCAAATACACTCCTAAGTATCTAAAATCCTTATGTTCTATTTGCCTAAAGGATTCCTCATGCGTGTCATATGTTTTGGTGAAATATATCCCACGCATGCAACTAGGTAGTTCAACTATAACCATCTCACAATCTTATTCGGTTTTAGGTTCCATGTTCTTAAAAACTAGGTCTTTTTGATCATGATGCCTAAGGTTGGATAAATCCTCCTTATCCATTTCCTCAAGTTGTGACAACTGATGGTTTATGCTTAGGAGGCTTTTCTCAAAACTTTTCTAGAGGGTCTCACTAAAAGGAGTTGATTCTAACAATGATCGTTGAATAGAAGCCACACAAGCACAAAATTTATCAAATCCATCCAACCTTACACCCGTCTCCTTTTGGATATCTCTAAGATCACTCACAATTTCATTAGAACAATAAAAAGCAATCCAATCTGCGAAATTCAATTGTTCCTCATTTGTTAATGATTCAAATGCAACTTCACTTGCTATAGCGACAAATGAAAGGGTTTTACGAACACAAACACAAAGAAGGGGGATAGACTACAAGGAAGCTAAAAATGGAAAAAAAATCTTACTTGATAGGAATCAAGCAAGGAAACCTAAACGAGGTGGACTCCTAACTAGCTATTCTATTCCCCGGAAGCGGTGCCAAAAACTTGATAACGCTACACGCGTGCTCGGGGTCAAAGGAACTTCCTTTTAAATCGAGCAAGTTTTTCAACACCCTAGGCAGTGAACCTAATCATTGTAGTGTAGTATTAGGGTAAGCCACATGAATTGATATCGTTCTCTAGGAGAATAGGAATCCTAGTGAGAAGTTACTACGCTAAGGTTGGGGTTGAGGAAGATTATTTTTATCTTTTTATGTTTTTTAGGAAATGGAATGGTACGAATCTCGGGGTTTGGATTTGGGGGGTTGGTATTTCTACCGATTACTTCTACTTATCTAATTATCTAAACTATGGTGAGGGTAGTCTATGTCTATTGTTTTGTGCTCGTATGATAGTTAAAAATGTATTTGCTTAGGCTTTATTACTCCCTAGTTATCTCCTATTGGTGGTTGAATTGTCACGTCCTTATTCTTAATTGCGTTGTGTCTCTAAGGTCGTAGGGTATGCGTTTATCCCTAACTCTTTGAAGCTACCAAAGGTTAATAACTACAAAATCTCTAGGATTTATAAACTTTAACTCTAAGGTATTCTTTGGATGACTAGCCTACAATTACTCTAGGCAATCATAAACTAAAGTTCCTCAAAGATTTATCAAGCATTACAAACACAACGAATGACCTATCGCAATACTAGGTCAATCACAATTAAGATAAGAGACAACCAATCAATATTCAATAACTAAGTTTCATATTACCTAAGCAAACACACAAGTAAATTAGCCGGACATAGGGAACATGCAAGCATACACACAATCAAAGGAAGACATAATTAAATTAATGAAGTAAAACACTTATCTAGATGTAAGATAGGTATGGAACCCTAAAATACTGTACAAGATAGCCTTGGTTCGGTTTAGGTTTTTACTCCAAAAGACTACACACTGAAAACTGAAAAATTCAGATTCTATATATAAGATTACAAATGAGACGGCGTCACCCTTTAATTTGTGACGCCGTCGGGTCGCCGTTATTAGGGTTTCGTCTTGGCCACGTTATCATTGTGACGGCGTCACCTTATGTCCGTGACGCCGTTTCCTTGAGTCTCGACGCCGTCGGATGAATCTAGGCCGTCCGAGCCGCGACGCCTACTCTTTTAAAACCGATGCCGTCACTTGAAAATAAGCAATTTGGCTCAGATCGTCAAAAAATCTTCCGACGGTGTCACGGTATAACCCGACGCCCCTCCCTTGGCCAAAGACTTGAGTGTCTCGATTCTTGACTTTGGCCATTTTCTTCGTATATTCATGCCTTTTCGTCCGAATAAGTGTCATTCCAGCATTTTGCCTTCAAGATACCAAAAAAGCGAAAAGGAACGATATTAAGTAATAACGGATACAAAAGTGATCAAATAAGGGCTTAAGCGACCCCTCAAAAAGGTACATTTTAAAACCTTATCACTTATCCTAATGATTATCCTTTAGAAAATCCATATGTTTGTAAAATGTTCTTATTAACCTCGTTCCTACGAATCTTTCGACCTTTCGTGATGAAAATGTTTCTAGTCTTATTTTAATAAGTAAACATGGTGGTTGTCAATCACCATATCCCCATACTAGTTTGTCACTTAACTTTTTTGAATAAAACACAAGAGTAATCCTTTCGGTCCTTTTTCTTAAAACATGTTTTACCGACAAATCAAACAAGACTAGTATTTTTCCAACAAATTTATTTAAACAAGATCATTTGTACATGCATCACATATGAGAACACTAGTATGATTTCCTACATCCCTACACACAAGTATATTCAAGAACTACTACATGATAATTATAACAAAACACAAGTAATAACAAAGTAATTCCAATAACTCAAAAGAATAGAAATCCATAACAAGTTTCATAGAATACCTAAACTTATGGGATTACAAGAACTAGAATTCGTGGCTTAAAGCAACCACACGCCTCCAATCACCTAGCTTAACCGTATAACTCCAAATGATCAAAACTATGGATGAGAATGAATCTCTCCAACCTCCTGGACGTTTTACAGTGATAACTAAACTTTTGGGATGAATAAAAATGGTTGGTAATAGTTTTGGTGTAAACTATTACATTTTGGTTTTTGTCACCCCTAGACTACTAAGTCTAGGTTCATTATATAGCCAAAGAGACAAAACTAACTGGCCAAAAACGTTCTCTACAAGTAAATAACAGGAAATGATCGGCCTCCAATGATTATGGAGAGTTAAAGCAACATTAAATGCAAATTTGTGTAACTCCAGTTCATATAACCGGATCGGTTGTGTCTTCTTCACCTCGCCCAACCGGATTGCGGGCTCCAACCGAACGGTTGGGCGCCTCTTGTACCCTTAGATTTGATTTTTGTTGACTTTTCTTGATTCGCACCTTTTTTTTTTCGTTGATGATTTCCAAGACGAAACTTGATATTAACTTGTTGTAGTTACTTAGAAATCTATGCACTTCCTAGTCATCGAGTCCAAGAGCTTCTTTACTCGCCTTACTTCCTCAGGAATTCTCCAAACGTGTATGAAAACTTCATTTCTTTATCTTTTGTGATACCTGGCTACATACACATACACAATACGCAACTTTTGCACTTTTGCAACAGTTATGGGTAAATATAGCCTATTATCATATACAAAACCAACAACAACGCTACTAAAAACATGTTCATTTTGAGCATTATCACAATACCCATAGAGCATAACCCATAACCCATTGCATGACATCATGCATAAGTCATATATGGATATTATCCATGACCCATGGTTTTAACCTATGACCCATGGACTAGATGCATTGCATCTTGTAGATACATTGTATCTACTTGGATACCCTTGGTCCAATGTCTAGGACCCATGACCCATAACCCATGACCCATGACCCAAAACCCATGGGTAAAGAGGAGCGTCCCACGCATCCCCAGGTTTACACTGGACGGATCCCTCAAGTGATGGATCCGTGGGATCAGTGGAACAGTAGTATTTTCTCCTCTATAAATAGTGAGCCATTTCTTCATTGTAACTCACCCCTTTGAAATATATTTTCTCTTTGAGTTGTAAACTCTCTAACCATAGATCCAAGTGATCTTTGTATGTAGTTTTATTTTCGTGTGATTCTCTAGGTTCCTCTTAAAGGCGAGATCACCACTTCTTGAAGTCGAGCAAGCTCAAGTCCATGAGTTGCCATGCTTCATCATCATCAAGACCACTAAGGTTCTCTTGTTGATATTTTTCTTCTTTCTCATTAGAAGTGTAGTGTCGAAGACATAAGTGAAAGATGTATAAAGGGTGAAGATGAAGACATTACTGAAAGGTGCCGAGTCTCGTATTGAAAGCACTAGTGAAGGGTGCTTAGAAGTCAAGTCTGTGGAAAACTAGAAGGGGGGGTTGAATAGTTTTGCCGATTTTAAGTTAGTTTCAAAAACTTTAGATTCAATATTATGTGAAATCGTATGGATGTAGAGAAAGTATAGATCTAATGATAAAGCAAGTAAATAAAGTAAAACAAGGGATAGAAATGACACAACCGATTTATAGTGGTTCGGCTACAAGGACACCTTCCTTGCCCTACTCCACTCCCCGAGTCACCTACTCGAGAGTGCAAGCACTATGTCAAAAAACTCCTTCAACTTGGCGGAGAAGCCTTCACAACGTTGCTTACACCTTTTTCTGGTACAAAGCTAAATACCGAGTCCGTAACACGGTGGACCAAAGCAACACGACTATTACACAACAACTATGTGAAATATCAAATACAAGATCTTTGCTATAGAATTCTTGTGGAGGAACAAATCAATCAAGGACCCCTTGCTTGGATGACTTGTAGAATGCTCGTGATCTCGCCTTAGAGAAGAACCTATATGAGAATCACTAAAGAAGAAGAACTCTCTAGATCAAGTGATCTTTTGTTAGAAGAGAATGAGAGTATATGAGAGAATTAGTAAGAAGAGGGGTGAGTTATAATGAAGAAATGACTCTCTATTTATAGGCAAAACTTGCCACTGTTCCCCGGATCCCACGGATCCCTCCCACAAGGGATCCGTCTAGTGTAATCCTAGGGATCCGTGGGACGCTCCTCTTTGCCCATGGGTTTTCTTGGTTATGGGTCATGGGTCATAGCTTATGGGTTGGTCCATGGGTATTTCTTTAGATACAATGTATCTAATGAGTACAATGTATCTAGTCAAGTGGGTATGGGTCAATACCATGGGTTATGGATATGATTCATGGGTTGTGATTTTTACCTATCCTAATAAACTATTACAACAAATGATTTATTACAACAATTTGTTATTAAATGGCTATATGTAAATGCTTTACAAAAATAACATGTATCCTTATAATTGTACTTAAGATAACATTATATTTGTTATCAACAAAACACAAAGAGATCACAAAATATTAATAAACGTTTTTACGGTTTAATTGTATTAACAATCTCCCCCTTTTTGTTGATGACAAACATGATGTTATGATGAGTAAAACTTAAGAATAGATGTATGTTTTGAAAGCCCCTAAGTTTTACTTCTTCTCCCCTTTTTTGTTTAAACAAAAAGTTAACCCATCGAAGAAATAAAGTGTGGAAAAATAGTCCACGTATGACGGTAGCTCCCCCTAGTTTAGGGCGTCAAATGAGAAAAAAAGAAAAAAAAAATCCTACAAAGAAAGGTTAGTAATAACATGCATACTTAATCTTGTGATTGAGAGAATCAAGATTGAGAGCCAAGGTATGTAAACAAGGCCTTGTAATAAAACAACAAAATGTAGTGGTATTCATGCTATATACAAGCATGTAAAAATAAGAACAAGACT
Source organism: Chrysanthemum lavandulifolium (assembly GCA_022545495.1). Lineage (NCBI taxonomy): Eukaryota > Viridiplantae > Streptophyta > Magnoliopsida > Asterales > Asteraceae > Chrysanthemum > Chrysanthemum lavandulifolium. Next base: position 234,109,047 of record CM040239.1, on the reverse strand, counting down.
AGTTCTTGAAAATGACTCAAAAGAAAAGTACTAAAAATAGAAAATAGTAATAAGGATTCCTTCCATGCTTGCATAAGGTTATGGATGGAGGTTTGATGAGTAATGGTATTGATGCGATCAAGAATGAGGTTGAGTATGAATCGCATTTCTTCCCTAACTTCTATTGCAATATCCCTAGTGGATTGGCAATGTTCAAAATGTAAGTGATGTGGATAATGAGTGCGGAAGTTTTTCGGGTTGTTTTGATTGTGAGTTGCGGAAGATGTGGTGGAAAAATAGGAAAAATAGGAAAATACGGATCAAAGTTCGGAATGTTTGGAGGTGGTGGTGGAAAAGAACCTAGTTGTTCTTGTAGCTTAATGGGAGCTAAGGGTGGTGAGGTTTCAAGGTCTTGAAAATTTGGATTTGGTGAAGTGGGAGGTGTCAAAAAGGCTAGTTCTTTTTGTTTTGGTTGTTGAGATCTTGTTGGAGTCTTAAGGAGTTCCAAAAGAGTGACTTTAGGTGGTGGGTTGATGTATGATGAGGTTGATGTACTTGTTGGTGATGAAGGAGGTGCTAGAATGGAGGCATTTTGTGGTGAGTTAGTGGTTGATGATGACCCATTCTATGATGGTTTTGCTAAGCAACAAGACCGGATGTTAATCCGTGCAGATTTCCTAGATTTTGATTGTGGTATTTTGGAAGGTGGAAGAACAAAAGTTTGGATTTCTTGAAATGGATTGGTTGCACTAGGTAATTCATCTAGGTTGGAAGATCTTTTGGATGACATAGTGGTGTTTGTTTGTGAGTATGAGATGAATAGCAAACAATGTTGGGAATCCTACTTATAGAAAAAAAGTGCATTGCAATGAATGCTTGACCCAAAATATGGATTAAAATCTAATGATTAGATATGAATTTAAGGCATGTGATCATGAGAAAACAAGCATTAAATCACATACTCCAAAAGAAAATGAGAAAAATTGAAGTTAAACAAGCTTCTGTCACACGGATCCCATGGATCCTTCCCTTGAGGGATCCGTCCAGCATTAAGGCTGGGATCCGTGGTGCTGGTGATACAGGAAGCTCAAAATTTTCCTTTTTGGAAACATTTGTGCCTAGTGTGTACCTATATGCAAACTATTTGGAGTTGCGGTTATCTCGACTCCTAAGAAGAAAGAAAAAATAAACTAGAAGTGAAAAAGCATACTATTATGTGAGATAACCCGAAAACACATAGTTAGTACTTGAGTACGTAATTCGATGCTACCAATGCTCCTAATTCATTGTGGCTTAAATGAATGTACCCAAAACACATATCAGTTATGTGTCCCCTTTAGCATTCAAAAGACATGAGATGCAATGAAAACGGGTTTTTACTTTGTATTAATAATGAAAAAGCGATTTGTCCTAGACGTGAGAAATTGCTTTTGTGAAATTGATACGGTAAGAGGTATCATTTTTAGAAAACATTTCAAAAGGAGGTTTCTATGTGCGAATAAATATCATTTTATCCTTTGAAAAGAATGTGTGTATGTAATTATATGTTTGCAACTTGTACTTATTTTGAAAGAAAATAAGAAGAGTTATAAGTGAAAAACTTATCTTGGGTTTTGAGAATTCCCGTATTGCTTGTGAGTTGTGCGTGAAATAGAGATCCTAGACTCAGAAAGAAGAAGGCTAGTGTTTACATACCTTGTAGAGTTTAAAAAGTAAATTACGATGATTGTTCCATGAGACCAAGACCAAGACGAAGTAGGTTGAATTGTTCCCGCTTCAACGGTTTGGTGAGGATGTCGGCTATGTTGTCTTCGGACGCTACCTTCTCAATAGAAATGTTCCCCTTTTGAACATTGTCTCTTAAGAAGTGATGACGAATCTCTATATGCTTTGTGCAAGAATGTAATACCGGATTCTTGCTTAAATCGATGGCACCCTTGTTGTCACATAGAATGACTATGTCACTTAGATGAATGTCGTAGTCAACTAACGCTTGTTTCATCCATAGTGCTTGTTGGCATGCTTTTCCGGCGGAGACGTATTCGGCTTCGGTTGTTGATATTGCTAATTCCGTTTGTTTCTTTGAAAACCAAGATGTTAAACAACATCCCAAAAAAGTACATACCCTACTTGTACTTTTTCGGTCAACATAATCACCTGCATGGTCGAATCGCATATACAATTGTTTCTACTCCCGTGCCCTTAGGATACCATAATCCTAATTGTGATGTACCCTTAATGTATCTAAATATTCTTTTTACGGCTTCTAGGTGTGATGTTTTAGGGTCTTCTTGAAACCTAGCACATAGACAAACACTAAACATGATATCCGGCCTACTAGTCGTGAGGTAGAGAAGACTACCAATCATGCCACGATATTTAGTATTATCAACGGATTCGCCGTCTTCATCTTTTGTGAGTTTGGTTTCGGATGACATTGGTGTCCTAATTGGTTTTGACTCTTCTAAACCGAATTTCTTTAACATTTGTTTTATGTATTTAGATTGATTAAAGAAGATACCATCTTCTACTTGTTTGATTTATAGACCAAGAAAGAAACTAAATTCTCCCATCATACTCATCTCGAACTCGTCATGCATGATTTTAGAGAAATCATCACACATGTCTTGACAAGTAGATCCGAATATAATATCATCTACATATATTTGAACTATGATTATATGTGACTCTCTTTTCTTAGTAAAAAGTGTGTTGTCAACTAACCCCATGGTATAGTTGTGTTTGATTAAAAATGACTTAAGTCTATCATACCAAGCTTTTGGAGTTTGTTTAAGACCGTATAGGGCTTTCTTTAACTTATACACATGTTTAGGTTTTTCAAAATCGATGAAGCCCGGAGGTTGAGCTACATATACTTCTTCATTTATAAAACCATTTAGAAAAACACTTTTGACATCCATTTGATAAAGCTTAAGATCATTAGCACAAGCATAAGCAAGAAGTATTCTTATAGACTCTAATCTAGCCACGGGGGCATAGGTCTCATCAAAGTCTATTCCTTCTTGTTGGTTGTACCCTTGGGCAACGAGTCTAGCCTTGTTTCTAGACACTACTCCGTTTGCATCTAACTTGTTTTTATAAACACATTTGGTTCCTATTATGGTTTGATTACTAGGTGGAGGAACAAGTGTCCAAACATCATTAGAAACAAATTGATTTAATTCTTCTTGCATTGCCATTACCCAATTTTCATCTTTTATGGCTTCTTGTATATTCTTAGGTTCTATGGTTGAAACAAAACAAAATAGGCTACTTTGGTTTTGGACTTGAGACCTTAAGGTTCTTTCGTTTAACTTTCCTATGACCTTATCTACGGGATGATCTTTGGATTCTTTAATATTTACGAGTTTATTATTTAAAGGTTCTTCTTCTTCATTTATCTTTTTTTTATTACTATAGCTTCATTTTCGACAATCTCGTTATCGACAAGAGGTGGAGAAGGTTTAGGTGGACTTTCATCAAATTTTACATTTAATGACTCTTCTACTTTCGTTTCTTTATTTAGTATGACGTAAGCTTTGCTATTAGGAGAGTAACCTAAAAAGATACCTTCGGTTGATTTAGGATCAAATTTTGTAAGGTAATCTTTAGTGTTAAGAAGAAAACATTTGCTACCAAAGACTCTAAAGTGATTTAACTTAGGCTTTTTGCCTCGAAGTAACTCATGTGAAGTTTTACCTAAGAATGGTCTAATTAAGACTTGATTAGTATGTTTTGGCATTGCACCAAAACTTTTGAGGTATGGATTGCTCATTGAGCATTATGCGACTCATTTCTTGTAGGGTTTTATTCTTTCTTTCAACTACACCATTCGATTGTGGAGTGCGAGGAGCCAAGAAGTTGTGAGTAATACCATTAGCGTCACAAAAGGCTCCAAATTGCACTTCATTATTGAATTTCCTACCATGATCCATTCTAATAGACACTATAGGACTTCCTAGTTGTCTTTGGATTTTCTTGCTCAATATTTCAAAGTAATTAAACGTTTCAGTTTTGTTCTTTAAAAAATGTGTCCATGTGTACCTGGAGTAATCATCCACTATGACCAAAGTGTAGTAGTTGCCTCCATAACTTTGGATAGCGGATGGACCAAATAAATCCATGTGTAGTAATTCTAGACACTTAGTTGCAGACACCATGTTTTTAGCTTTGTGACTAGAATGAACTTGTTTTCCTACATTACAAGCATCACAAAAGTGATGTTCATATTTTAAGTTAGGTAGATCTCTTACTAGATCTTTGGATGATAGCGATTGAAGAAGTCGCATATTGGCATGACCCAATCTTCGATTCCATAAGGTCAAGTATCATCCATAGAGGTATGACAAAGTTTGTCTTTAGGTTCATTACCGATTTTAATGACATAGACTCCATGTTTCCTAATTCCTCTTCCTATGGTTATGCCATTTTTTTAATATCTTACTACCGGTTTTGGTAAAAAGTACATTGCACTTTTTATCACATATTTGCCCTATACTTAAGAGGTTAAAGTTTAGGTTTTCTACGTGACACACATCGTTAATGGTTAGAGATTTGTTAGAAATTGTACCTTTACCGATGATTTTACTTTTGCTATTTCCAAACACCACATTTCCTCCATTGAAGGATTCATATGTGGAGAATAGATCTTTGTTTCCGATCATGTGCATCGTGCACCCGCTATCCTTGACCCATTAATCCGGATCTAGGTCAACCTTTAAGCACACCTAAGAAAACAATTAACTCAAAAGTTTGGTCCCCATTTGTTCATGGGTCCATTAGTGTTAAACATTCCATTCATGTTGGACATGTATGGATAAGGTGAATATGCATTCCATGGAGCAAAGTTTTGAAAAGGAAAACCATTTTGCATATTTGGGTTCCATCCCATTTGATGGTTACTTCTCGGGTAAACATTATTAGGTCTCCTAGATGGATTAGGTTTTGAAAAAGATGGAGCTTTGTTTCTTGCAAAAATAGGATTATATTTTGGAGGTGGTTGTCTAGTGGTAAAATGAGTTGGTTTCTTCTTATTAATGATAACAAAATCAGTTTGAGATGAAGAAGCCATGTTGTTACCACTGTTTGCTTTAGCAAACCCATGGATCCCTGGCTGTACACTAACCGGTTCCCTTTTTGTGGGATCTGTGGGATCCGCCACAACAGTGGCTTGTTTTTCTAGTGCCTTAACAAATTGTGTTTCTTTGCTTTCACTAGTTGAAGGATCAAGTTGTTGAATACCTAAACCTTTTTTATTGTTTCCAGTTTTAACACTATCTAATATCATATCTAAAGTATTCGTACTCATTCTAGCAATTTTAGAATCTAGTTGATCAACTAGTGTTTGAAGTTGAACGCAAAGTTCACATTCACCACTTGCTATTTTACCCTTTTCTAGACGTTTCAATTTTGCTTTTAATTCTATGACTTCCTTATCTAAGCGTTGGTTTTGACTTTTCAAAAGCTTGTTTTTGTTAATTAATTTTAAGCTAATATTGCAAAGTTTGTCATATTCATTATGTAATGAGTCATCATCAAGTGATGAGCTACTATAGTATTCGTGACATACCTCGTCATTTGCCATGAGACAAATTTCTTCGTCCTCCTCGTCGCTCATTCCCCACGTACCGCTCACGAACGCCTTTTGATCATCCCGTTTGGGACACTTGCTAATAAAGTGGTTTGGGTCCCCACATTTAAAGCAAGCATGATCATCCCTTGGCTTCTCGTCCTCTTTGCTTTTCCGGAATCCTTTCTTGTCGTCATATGGTTGTTTGACGTATCTTCCCTTCCTTCTAAAGAACTTTTTAAAGTCCCTTACCGTCATAGCATACTCCTCGTCGTCACTATCCAAAGAGGAGTTCTCTTTATCGCTTGAGGCCTTTTTGGCTTTAAGGGCAAGAGGTTTGTGTTTTTCTTTCACCTTTGAGGCTTCAGAATCTTTAGCAAGGACAAGCTCGTAGACTTTTAAGTTGCCTATGAGTTCATCAAGGGTGAGGATTGTCAAATCTTTTGACTCTTCGATTGTCATCACCTTGGATCTCCACTTGGAAGGAAGTGCCCTTAGATATCTCCTAACATGGTTACGGCTAGAAAAAGATTCATCAAGTGCTTGTAAAGATGTAATAATAGTATTAAAATTATCAAATGAATGATCTATAGTTTCCTCATCCGATATTGAAAATTGTTCATATTGTTGAACAAATAAATCAATTTTATTATTTTTAACTTGTTGATTACCTTGATGAGTTACAACTAAAGAATTCCAAATTTCTTTAGAGGTTTTAAGCATAGAAATTCTTTTGAATTCCTTTTTTGGTAAAGCATTATATAAAACCATTTTAGCTTCACTTTTTTAGAAAAGCTTTTCTTCATTTCATCGTTTAGTTTATCATGAGGTATGTTAACTAAATTTCCTTTATCATCTTTTGAGGTAGCCTCAAAATCGCCTTCAACAATAATGTACCAGAGATCAATATCTTTAGACTTCACATACGTTTCGAATCTATTTTTCCAATATATAAAACCATTAGTTTCAAGTAGTGGTGGTCGTTGCATAGATTGCCCTTCTTGTAATTTTCAGAACCCATATTGATCGAAAAGTTTTTAAAATATGGTTTACTTTAAAACTTTTATAAACTGAGCTCTTGATGCCAATTGTAGAAAACTAGAAGGGGGGGTTGAATAGTTTTGCCGATTTTAAGTTAGTTTCAAAAACTTTAGATTCAATATTATGTGAAATCGTATGAATGTAGAGAAAGTATAGATCTAATGATAAAGCAAGTAAATAAAGTAAAGCAAGGGATAGAAATGACGCAACCGATTTATAGTGGTTTGGCTACAAGGACACCTTCCTTGCCCTACTCCACTCCCCGAGTCACCTACTCGAGAGTTCAAGCACTATGTCAACAAACTCCTTCAACTTGGCGGAGAAGCTTTCACAATGTTGTTTACACCTTTTTCCGGTACAAAGCTAAATACCAAGTCCGTAACACGGTGGACCAAACCAACACGACTATTACACAACAACTATGTGAAATATCAAATACAAGATCTTTGCTACAGAAATCTTGTGGAGGAACAAATCAATCAAGGACCCCTTGCTTGGATGACTTGTAAAATGCTCGTGATCTCGCCTTAGAGAATGACCTATATGAGAATCACTAAAGAAGAACTCTCTAGATCAAGTGATCTTTTGTTAGAAGAGAATGAGAGTATATGAGAGAATTAGTAAGAAGAGGGGTGAGTTAGAATGAAGAAATGGCTCTCTATTTATAGGCAAAACTTGTCACTGTTCCCCAGATCCCACGGATCCCTCCCACAAGGGATCCGTCTAGTGTAATCCTAGGGATTCATGGGACGCTCCTCTTTGCCCATGGGTTTTTTGGTTATGGGTCATTGGTCATGGGTTATGGGTTGGTCCATGGGTATTTCTTTAGATACAATGTATCTAATGAGTACAATGTATCTAGTCAAGTGGGTATGGGTCAATACCATGGGTTATGGATATGATCCATGGGTTGTGATTTTTACCCATCCTAATAAACTATTACAACAAATGATTTATTACAATAATTTGTTATTAAATGGCTATATGTAAATGCTTTACAAAAATAACATGTATCCTTATAATTGTACTTAAGATAACATTATATTTGTTATCAACAAAACACAAAGAGATCGCAAAATATTAATAAACGTTTTTACGGTTTATTTGTATTAACAAAGTCTAAAGGCATTAGTGAAAGATGTCTAGAATTCAAGTCTCAAGGCATTAGTGAAGGCTTCCTAGAAGTCGAGTCAAAGGCATTAGTGAAAGGTGCCTAAGGTGTACATTCGATATGGTGTGTTCGATGTACAAGATAGATTTGTATTGGGTCAAAGGATATTGATATCCTTGTTGATGTTGTCATAAGGAGTGGATCTCCTTAGGAATAGGATTTGTGTAGTGTTGGGTAGTAGTTCCTCCATTGTAATGGAACTCGGTATCTAGCCTAGTACCGGATAAAGGGTAGGCGACGTTGTGATAGGTTTGGTTCTACCTCGTGAAAGAACCCGGTATCTAGCCTTGTACCGGATAAAGAGTAGGCAACGTTGTGAAGGCTTCTCCGCCACAAGGAGTTGGTGTTGTGTAGTGATTACAAACTCTCGAGTAGGTGACTCGGGGAGTGGAGTAGGGAAGGAAGTTGTCCTTGTAGCCGAACCACTATAAATACTCGCGTTGTGGTTTTGTGCTTCTTACTCTTTATCTTTTCATTACATATTTATATATCTATATGCTTGTCTATCAACATCCAACACTCATGTTTAAATAGATTGACATAAGTCGATCTAAATAGTTTAAAACCAAGTTTTAATCGATAAAACTATTCAACCCCCCCCCCTTCTAGTTTTTCACATAATTAATTTGCTAAAATTGAGAGATTTATAAAACTAGATGTGTTGACATGATGTGTGAGTATAGGAGCGGAAGAATGATGAGTTTTTGGTGAAATGATATATCGAAAAACACCTTGAGTGTGATCCTAAAAGAGCTATGAGTGAGTGGGAAGCTTACTGAGCTTAAGGAAGACTTAAGTGGTCCCAAGGTATTATGTTTAGCTAGTGTGAAGTAGTTTAAGGACATGGTTTGATGTATAAAGTCAGCAACTGCATTTCTGTTTGCCCGGATCCCACGGTTCCCTAAGTGGAGGGATCCGTCTAGTATAAAGTGAGGGATCCGTCTCCTGCAAAACAGTACCTTCACAGAAGGTATGCAAAAGTTGCACAAGGTATCGTATTTCAAAGCTAGTGTTTTCTAAGAAGTTTGAACAACTATATAAACGAGACATCAAACGTTAAATGTTTTATTTCATGAGAAAAATCACATTACAATGATGAAAGATGAAATCTAAGTATTGAGCCTATTTGGAAAGGAAACTAAGTTTCTTGAGCGTTTTCGCTAGATGGATCGTCAAATGGATGATGAGTATTTTCCAATTCAGGGATGAAGAAAGACTTGATGAGAGATGTGTTTAGAGGTTCCATCATCTTATTCACGAGTACGTACAACGGACTTTGAAATTGAGGGTGGAAGTACATGATGTGATGATAAAGGCGTGTCAAGAACATTCCATAAGGAATTAGTTTGTTCTTGTTGCCTTGAAGGTTTACAATTCGCCTTGCGAAGAAATAGGCGAGATTGTATGGTTGTTGTGTTAGCAAACAATACATTATGTAAGCACAACAAGCGGGAAGGATTTCTCGATTTCCCCTAAGACTCCAAACATTTTCACGTAGGATGAGTGCGAGAGGTTTATACTCATCTCGGATATCCCGTGTATAGATTATGTTTGGATCAGAGTAATAGGGTCGAGGTTTGCATAACATGTGAGTCAAGTCTTGAGGGGAAGGTATGTGTGAACAATATGGACTATTTTCTTCACGATGGTTGAAGAGAGAATCAAGAGACCAATCTTCAGTGAAGGCACATTGTCCATGATTTGGAATTCGGAGAATGTGAGCAAATTGCCCAAAGGTTAAAACAAACTTTTGGTTTTTGATCCAAAACCAAAGAGATTGAGATCGATCCTCATTACGAACGAGTTCAACTTGACGGAAGAATTCCAATACAAACCTTGGACAGATTTTCTAGTTAATTCCGAGAAGACCTTCTAGTCCTATGGTTCGGAAAGAGGTATTGATACCTTCCTCGTATAGTAGAGGTGTGTCGACAATACGTCCTTCATGGAAGTGACGAGTTTCGAGATTATTGAACCCCATGGACATGATTGCCAGGTGTATTAGGCTTAAGAGAGATGTTAGGAATGTAGACATAAGTGAGTGAGAAGTCGAACTCATACTCATGAGACATGACGAGACCTATTGAAGTGAAAAGTTAATATGAAGAGACGCATTAAAGCAAAAAGATGATCACCTAACGTTTTTACTAGATTTCTATTAACAATTTAACATTCTAGTGGAATATTTCTTTTTAAGATGAAAACGGTTTTTATATTGCATGAGAATCTGTTTTCCAGAACCACGGTTCTCACGGTTCCCTTCCAAGAGGGATCCGTCTAGTTGAACTATAGGGATCCGTGGATCTGCAGTGACAGAAAAAGGATTTTGACGAAAAATAGATTTTTGCATCTTATAGGTTTATAAAAAGATATATATTTTGGCCAATATTTACTTAGTTAAGCATGCATTGTAGGTTTCTAAGGTATCTCAAAGCCAAAAGTACGAAAGACAAAAAGTAGAAGAAATGACAAACACATTATGAAAAATAAACTAGATAAACTAAAACATTAGTAATATTTCATTTCAATGCTAAGAACGATACAAAGGATTGAGTATATAACACCAATGTAGATTAACAACAAAAAGTACATGTCTCCATAAGAAAACTTGATCATGGGGAACACGAGGCGATGAGTGTCAAGGCGATGATCACGGGCGATGTAAACCATGATGATGAAGTTTTTCTTTGGTTTTGATTTGAGATGAGATAAGATGAGAAGGAAGATGAAGTTTGAATGAGAGGTAATTTTTGAAAGTGGAAGATTTTAAAAAATGAGGGTTTGGTGGAGTTGACGATCGGAGGAGATATTTATGGGGAAGGAGGAATTTTTGAGATTTGTGTTTTGTTTTATTATTAGAAAGATTTGATTTTTGGATTAAGTAAAATAAAACACATGTTTATAAACCTAGACTATATGCGGAAGAGTAACACGTATGCAAGAAAAGTTTCCTAATTTTTGAGATTTGTGTTTGCATCACTTTCAACAACAAAAGAAACATAAAGTACTAATAGGATATTGTCTTAACACTGAAAAACTAACAAACATAACAACTACTTCATTAAACTGTCTTTTTGGCCATCTTTTTAACCCTACCACATCCTGTATATTTTTTAGCAACACCAGCTTCAACTGCAATGTTCTTCTTAGCCTTATTTGTAGTATTCTTGTTAGCAACACCAGCTTCAACTATTGACTGACTTGCAACACCAGCTTGTTGGCTTGGTCCAACTGCTGATTGAGTTGTAGCAGATTTACCTTGAGCACAGGATAATGAGATGTTTGACCAGCAGTTTTACTTTGACCAGCAAGATCTTGAGATGTTTGACCATCAGCAGTTTGTCTTTGACCAGCTTCAAATGCACTTTTAGTTGTTTGACTTGCAGGATTTTGACTATGAGGAGTTTGACTTGAAGTAGTCTTCTTGGCCTTTTTTTGGTTTTCTAAGGAGCAACATATTGTCCTTTGCAAGTTCTTTTGTTGTGTCCTTTCTGATGACACAAATCACAACTGACAGTCTTCAAACTTTTTGATAGCTTTCCATCCTCTACCATGTCAATCATTTTAGTAGTAGATCTTTTCCTTTTCTGGTTTGTCCTTCCTGGTTGTGGACGATGATTAGAGGGAAAAATTGTTGTTTGAATGTGACACTTTTGCCACATTGTTCTCCCATTAGTTGGATTAACTGAGAAGGAATAAACTTGCCTCTATGTGTCAAGTCTGTAACAAGGGTGCACCAAATCTTCAACCAGTCCATGATCAATTTTGTTTTGTGCCATGTTCCAGTTAGCAGCAATTGCATGTTTGCAAGGTATTCCTGGTAGTTCCCAATACCTACAACTACATGTTCTAGTGGCCACATTTACTACACACTGATCAAATAAAGGTCCACTACATTGGTACAAATGATTTCCATTCCAAGAAACCATATACTCAACAGCCTTATCACATAAAACCTTCAGCAGTTTAGTAGCAGTGTGGGTTAGTGGCCCATCACATTTGGCTATTATCCCATTAAGAGTCACTATTCTCCTCATTAAATACTCTCCAATATACTTTAATGCATATCCCTTCTATCTACTAATTTCTAATTAAAAACCTCACACACATTATCCAATAAAACATCTGATTTAGCCCTTCCTGTAACAATGAACATTTATTCCTAGATTAATAATTTTATTATAAACATAATTCAATGTTTAACTAAAGTACTAAGTATGAGTATAAATACATGAAAAATGACTTCTGCTCGAGTGGTGAGGAGGAATCTTGCGTAACCAATTATAAGCATCTTTGTTGAAAGATTTCAGTTCATTCATTGCATGAGTGAAATATTGAACTATGGTAGAAGTAGCACACATCCATAATAAGTCTTTGAATGCTTTGCCACTCCATCTAAGCTTCATGTTCTCATAAATGTGCTTTAGACAAAACCTGTTCTCAGCAGCTGGACACACTTTGGCAATTGCTGGTATTATACCTTGATACAAGACAAACAAATACAGATTAGCAAACACTTGATTAAGTTAAAAATTTAAAGGATAGACAAATAAAAAAGTACTTCTTACTATCACTAAGGAAAGAGAAATTATAATTGCACTCCAAATTAAGATCTCCAACCAACTGTTCTAGAAACCAAGTCCAAGATTCAAGGTTTTCAGCTTCTGCAATACCATAAGCCACTAGGTATATTCCATTGTTTGGATCCACAGATACAATAGTCAACAACTAACCTGGAAATGGAACTTTCATAAAGGCACCATCCAACCCCAATAAGTTCCTCAAACCAACTCTGAATCCCTCATTTGCTGGACTAAGACAGATGTAGATTCTCTAAAAAAACCCTTTTGTTCTCTTCTGGATTATCAGGTATTTCACACTTGATCTTCACAATTGTATTAGGATTATTTTTTTTAAGCCCAAAAACATAATCTCTTAATATTGCATATTGTTGAGTGTGGTATCCTCTTAACTGTTCAACAGCTTTGGTCTTGGCTCTAAAAGCTTTCATTATTGAGATTTCAAGCTGAAACTTCTTCTGACTTTGATATTGCATAGCTTTGATAGGTATACCAGGATTTTTTTTTCAATTTGAGATAAGATATCTTTGGCTAAGAAGTTAGTTGTACAAGCTTTGATCTTCCTTGTTTGTAAACATTTATGGTCTGCTCTGTATGTTCTCACTGACCATGTTTAATCTATGCATTAGTAAACTTGTAAAGCCCGTGGACATTTATTACCATCCGTTGGTAGCTTGGTAGATTTGCCACCTTTAATGACATGTGCCTTTATTGGGGATTTGGATTCCCTTATCTTTCTTTTTGTTATCTTCTTCTTTATTAGATATACAGATTCTCTTATCTTAGTTCTTGTCCATTTGACTGACTTTTCTGGCCCAGGTGACTTATCTAGCCCATCTGACTTATCAAGCCCAACTGACTGACATCTGACTTATCTGGTCCAACAATTCCAAGTGTACGAATTGTACCAAAGCACTCTTATCTGATCCTTAGCTTGTCATTATTCTTTAACTGAATTTCCCTCCTTGTTTCAATAGAGTGTAATTTAATCATCTGCTTAGCCTCTTTTGCAGCTTTAAATTTTTTCCCTACATAAAACTAAGTCTGATTCTTCCACCCTCTACATTCTTTCCCGACTATTTCCTTAGTTCTTTTAACTTTCTTTTCCTACTCATCTCTAAATCATTATATGCATCATACCCACTTTCAAACTCATCATTATCAAGTACCTCTGCTTCAACTGGTTCTAAAAATGTAACATGCTTCTTAAGCCTCCCACTACCCATAAACTCTACATTCATATCAGCATTAGCATGGAAATTTTCCATGTCAACTTCTACTTCATTAATCTCATTCACATCATTCACTATGTAATCACTATCCTCCCCATCATCACTATCTTCCTTACTAACTTCATCATCTTGACTATGCCCACTATAATTAGTAACATCCTCATCTAAAGCTTATTTACCCTTACCATGAACTACTTCACCCTTTTCATTGTTATCTAATGTTTTTTCAACCTCATTTAACTTAGCAACTACCTCAACATCATCTAAAGCTAAGAAAGAATCAAAGTCTGGGTTGTCCAAAGTAGAGTAAAAAAACATCTGCAAACTCAGTTGGCATATTATTTTGACCCCATTAGCCACACTACTTTCACCAATCACATTTACACTGCTTTGACCACCTATATTATCATTCCATTCTAACCTTAATTGTTTAGCAACTGATCTTGAAGCAACTAATTTTGTAGCAATTGGTGCATCATCTTCTAATTCAACAATAGTACACTTCTTAATTGGTGAAGGCTTATAAGTGTCCAATTTAGTATGTTCATGTTCAATGTACACATTCATCAACTTATGACCTAACAGAACATATCTAGCAAGATCATGAACATCTTGGTCACTACCTAAAGCTCTAAGCCTTTTGTCTAAATCAAGATCCGGTACCATATATTGGTAGTACATTTTCTTATCCCCTCGTTACCCTATTCTCATGATTATGTCATTCAACTCAATCATAGAAAACAAATCGGTGTCTACATTTTCAATATAACTTTCTGTACCATTTACGTACATCCTTCCTGATGAGTCAGTAAACATCCCTCCATGATGAATCTTCATAGAAAAAATGTTATGATTAGTGGCTGCAAAAGTGCCCAAAAAAGCACATTATTAATAGGGTTTGTTTTCACAGTTATTTAGCACAATACAATAACATCAAAATTGAGATTAAACACAAACACAAACATTTAAGCCATAATCGGTATCTTACCATAAACAGAATTATAATCCACCATTGCTTCATTTTTATCTGAATCACGTAATAGCCAAACTGATAAGACCATTGCAATATGATTAGAGATTTAGGGTTTGACTTTGTGTGTGAGAAATTGAAAAAGCTTAGTGTGTGTGAAAACAGAGTATGAGGGGAAAATGCATTGGGATGATATGTGAAAAGTATAAGTGAAAAGACGGGCTTTAAATGCTATCAGTGTACTGGAGAAAGACAAAAATACCCCTCATGTGTGCGGCACGTGGGGTAACTTAAAGAGAAACAGACGACCGTCCAAGGCAGGGATTGACAGTGTTATTTATTAAAAAAAAATAGGGATGTTCAATGCAACTTTAAACTTTTAAAGACTGTGGGTGAAACTTTGAGCAAACCACATGGACCATCTATGTAATTTACTCTTTAAAATTTGTCTCTCTTTATGTACCACATGGATTTTTAGTTTGGGTGAAAGCTAAAGATACGCAACATGGTTTTTCAAAACAAACGATGCACGCAATAAACTTTGAAAATTACCATTGTACGCAAAATACTTTCAAATTTGGAACGTTGTACGTAATATGACCGGTAACTAGCAGGTTACCAGGTCACAAAGTTTGAAAATGATAGAAATGGTCCCTGTAGCTTGCGTTGAGTTTCACAGTCATCACTTGACTTTATTTTCGGTTAAAAAGCTTGATAATGGTCCTTATGGTTATTCACTTTCATTTAGTCCGTTTTGTCCGTTTTTACGTTTTCTCCATTTTCCTTTTGCTTACGTTTTATCGGTTTTCATCCGTTTTTGTCAGTTTTTCTTACATTTTTATTGGATTTTTGTCCGTTTTTATCCGTTTTTCTTACGTTTTGTGTATTTTTCTTCGTTTTTGCCCGTTTTCATCCCTTTTTGTCCGTTGTTCTTACGTTTTATCCGTTTTTCGTACGTTTTTATCGGTTTTCATCCGTTTTTGTCCGTTTTTCTTACATTTTGTCCGTTTTTCTTACGCTTTTGTTTGTTTTTGTACTATTTCAACATATTGAAATTTTTTTCCAAAAAGTAAAAAAAAACAATTGGAAAAAAATTCAAAAAAAAAAAAAATGGAATTTTTGAGCAAATTTTGAAAAAAAAATCCAAAAAAATTTTGAAAAAAAATATTGTCGAAAAAAAATTTAAAAAAAAAATAAATAAATTCCAAATTTTTTTTTTTTGAAAATACTTTTTTTCAAAATTTTCAAATTTGAATAAAAAATATCAAAAAAAAATTGAATAAAAAAATACATTTTAAATATATTTTTTTTAAATCTTAAAAAAAAAAGTTTTTTTGAAATTTTTTTTTTCAAAATTTTCAATATGTCGAAATACTTTTTTTCAAAACATTTTTTTTCAATATTTTTCGAAATTTGGACATATTAAAAAAAAATTAAAAACAAAAAAAGTATTTCGACATATTGAAAAATTTGGAAAAAAAAATTTCAAATTTTCTTTTAAGATCTTTTTTTTTTAATTAAAAAAAAAATTTATGAAATTTTTTATTCAAATTTTTTTAAATTAAAAATTAATAATTATTCAAAGAATTTCGAAAAAAACAATTTGGAAAAAAATTTCCAATTTCTTTTTTTTTTTTGAAAAAAAAAAAGTATTTGTGATTTTTTTTTTGCAATTTTTTTTTTTTGAAATTATTTTTTCAGAAAAAAATTTTTCCAATTTTTTATAAAAAATTTGCGAAAAATTCAATTTTTTTTTGGAAATTTTCTTAAAATTTTTTTTTCTGAAATTTTATTTAAAAAATTTTAATATGTTGAAATAGTACAAAAACGTAAGAAAAACAGACAAAATGTAAGAATAACAAACAAAGATGTAAAAAATGGACAAAATGGGGTAAAAACGTAGGAAAATAGACAAAACGTAAGAAAAACGGACAAAAACCGATAAAAAAGTAAGAAAAACGGACAAAAACGGATGAAAACGGGCAAAAACGAAGGATAATAGACAAAACGTAAGAACAACGAATAAAAACGGGCAAAAATTTCAGAAAAATGTAAGAAAAACGGACAAAAACGTATGAAAACCGATAAAAACGTAAGAACAACGAACAAAAAATGATGAAAACGGACAAAAACGAAAGAAAATAGACAAAACTTAAGAAAAACGGATAAAAACAGACAAAAATCTAAGAAAAATGTAAGAAAAACGGATGAAAACCGATAAAAACGTTAGAAAAAAGGACAAAACGTAAGAAAAACGGACAAAATCGGACTAAATCTGAAAGTGAATGACCATAAGGACCATTACTGAAACTTTTAACCTAAAATAAAGTCAGGATGACCTTGAAAGTCAACGCAAGCCACAAGGACCATTTCATCATTTTCAAAGTTTGTGACACAGTAACCTACTAGATTACTGGTCATATTACGTCATCGTCCAAATTTGAAAGTATTTTGCGTCTGATGGTAATTTTCAAAGTTCATCACAGATATCGTTTGTTTTGAAAAACCATGTTGCGTATCTTTAGCTTTCACCCTTTTAGTTTTTACTTTTTGTGGTTTGATAAAGTCATGTTTTTTTTGGAAATATAACTTATGAATTATAACTAGCATAGGTTTTTCTTTCTTTTTTCTTTTTTATTATTTTTATTAGAACGACAACTAACTATCTAATAAATTATATACAATAACTATCTCACATGTATTAAACAAGACTTCTCACACAACAAGAGGTATTTTATGCTTTGTCAAATGGTTTTTTATACGTAATTTATAGTACTAATGTGACAATCATTTACTTTTACTTTAATTAAATTATTTATAAAACCACAAACGATTTCTTTAACTCTCAAGACGTTAAGTACTTATATTTGATTCATAAATATATTATACAACCTAAGTAAGTTTATTTCAAACGAAAATAGTTAGAAATGGGCAATCAATATTTGTTTTATAAACCCCAAAAGTACTTGGCATTAAATGCATCGTACTAGAGCATTTTTGTTGCTTTATATTAAACCCGGTCCGATTTATAACAAATTGCGCTAAAGATACGATATAGTTGTCGTCTAAAAAAAATTTAACCTCTTTTTTTGCTCGATGCCCCCCGTGATCATATTTTCTGGCTCCGCCACTGATTAAGTTTATTATTGACCAAGTATACAAATCATTTTACTGCTTAGAAAATAATACTTGCAATTAAATTGCGATATCTGGTTATATGTCTTCGTCAAAATTCTGAAAAAGACTGGACATGCACTCATTCTTGTCGTCACAATTTCTATGATAACGTTAAGCTATGTTTTGTCCTTATTAGAGAGTATTTTGTTGAAGTCACTGAACATGAAAGAAACAGAGTTGCAATTATAATGGGCATCAAACCTACTATGAAATCATTATTCAACATTTCAACGCATCACTAAACCGATCATTAAACAAGCATACCTCACAATATGCCCTCACAAACACACACAAAAAAGAAGTGCAAATGGTTACCACCGAACAATGGCCAAACCCACCAGCAAGCGCAATAGTTGCGGTGTAAGGGTCGATGGCGCGCGGTTGGTCACCACCATCTGATCATTTGGTGATCATTAGTCCATTGCTACACATGGTCTAGGTGAACGTATATGTCTAACGCTCTATCAACGTAGTTAAAATACACAATATACGTATTTAGGATTTGAAGTCAAAGCTTTCTACAAAACGATAACTAATGGTAATAAAACACGAGTGTTGGGTTATTCGACACTTTCTACAAGACATGCAATATCTAATATATATATTGGTTCTGTCATTACTTGATATAATAATATAGAGCATTTATTGGGATGTCTAACTCGTATGACTAATAACATGTCTAAACATATGTGTCAACATTCTATTAGGGACAACACGAGGACCTACTTCTTCTCAAACAAATAATTAATTGACACATCTATTAGTCACACATTTTAGGCCTCCCAATCATTTTCCAATAATATATCCTATATTTGCCAAGACTAACGGAGCGTAACAACTAACCATCAGTTGTTATCGTAGTTGTTTGTTTTAGAAGAAACGTTTGATAATATAGCTACGTAGATGTAAATATAAAATGTAAAATGATGTAAAAGGTTATCGTTTGATTTTTTGTAGTGTTAGGTGTATGCTCTTCCATGTCAATAATGATCAAGTAAGTTTCATGTTCTAAATTACTACCATGATCATAAATTCACAAGTGTGTGACATGGAGTATTAATCCTATGTTATTGCCGATGAGCTTTGGCTCAGTTGGTATTCATTTGAAAAATCTGTGAGCTCATTAGAGAGATCTTGTGGATAAAATATTAAGGGTTAGAATCTCGGCTCGTGCTCATTCTGATCGGTGTCTAACTGGGTCAGAAGAGTTGTCGAAGTTATTCTTTGTGAGGTGGATGATTGCTTGTGCCAAAAGTACTCTGGAGTCAGAATGTTCTCGCTAATTCACACCTTTTGTGAATTAATCCTATGTTATTTGCATATGTAGAAATGAACAATTTATGCTGAAGCTAAGAACAAATAAAAGAAACCTTTGACTAATTTAAGTTACTGTAACAATAAATTAATTTTCATAACTTATACCATGTTTCTAGTTTCTGGAAAGAAAATCTATACTACTTATAATAGAAGGATGACCCTCTCTCTTCTAATTTTTTAAGATTTCCATATATAGATTTTAAGCAAATACAACTACTTAAGCTATATGTACAATTACTTTATGCATAAACACCTACACATATTGACTGATCAACATTTGTAATTAATGTCATATTTAAAACACCCATTTGATAAAAAGTATAGTTTATAAAACACAATTTACAAACTATTTGAAGCACAAATACAACTAAAAAATACTATTCAACACATACAATTAATACACTATTTAATTTACCCCATCACTAAAATATACAACCATTTAACCACAATGTATAATCTAATCAAACTACTAAGCCAAACATTTAAAAATAAAGCCATTAGGCTGCCCGTAGTGGTCGGTCGACTGGTTCGGTCGCCGCTGCGCTGACCAAGTCGCCACCATTGCAACATGAGGGTCGAACTGGGTCGGTCGGCTTCAAAATTGGCGAAGGGTGATTGTGCTGAAGGAAAGAATCAAGATTTTGTTTGTGATAACTTCGGTTAACAGGAGATGAATTATTTCCACGGTTATAATTAAAGTTATTGTTATTTGTTATTTAATTGTTTAATAAAAGTATGGCCGCATAACATTACATTATCAGAAAATATAGTCGCATAGATGCCATGCATTGCGTCGCATGGTGGCTCTCTAAGTAAAGATAAAGAGAAAACAGAAAATTAATGTTTTTAAGATTTTTATTTTTTTTTATTTTTTTTTTTAATAAAGGAAAACAAAGGGGAATTAAATTATGTTAAATTCTTATTACGAATCTTCGTCTCAGATTGAGATGATTTAAAGAGGTTAAATTTTAGGCTTAATTTGGTCGTTATATAATCAATTTTTTTTCTTTTCTTTTTAACCAACACAAGACTAAAAATCAATTTTTCCTTTTTTTTTCTATTTTTTTTGGGGATAATCATTTTAAAATGTATCCTACTTGTCACATTTTTCAATTTTGCATAGAAAACTATTTTTTTTTTACAAATTGATGTACCAAACTTGCCATTTCATCAGTTTGATGTATTTTCTTACTTTCTTAGCCGGTTTATGCCACGTCAAACAAGTTACAGTACATCAATTTGCAAAAAAATAATCTGTTACACAAAGCTGAAAAATTGATAAGTAAGATACATTTATAAATGGTTATCCTTTTTTTTATTAGTTTAAGTAAAAGATTGTTCCTCTGTTATTTGCATATGTAGAAATGAACAATTTATGCTGAAGCTAAGAACAAATAAAAGAAACCTTTGACTAATTTAAGTAACTGTAACAATAAATTAATTTTCATAACTTATACAATGTTTCTAGTTTATATTGGGAAAGAAAATAAAAGATGAAGAGGAAACAGAAAAATTAATGTTTTTAAGTGTTTTTTTTTTTTTTTCTAAAGAAAGGGGAATTAAATTATGTCAAATTCTTATTACTAATCTTCGTCTCAGATTGAGATGATTTAAACATGTTAAATTTTAGGCTTAATTTGGTCGTTATATAATCATTTTTTTCTTTTTTTTTTAACTAACACAGGACTAAAAATCAATTTTTCCTTCTTTTCTCATTTCTTTCGGGATAATCATTTTAAAATATATCATACTTGTCACATTTTTCAGTTTTGCATAGAAAACTAATTTTTTTTACAGATTGATGTACCAAACTTGCCATTTCATCAGTTTGATGTATTTTCTTACTTTCCTAGCCGGTTTATGCCACGTCAAACAAGTTACAGTACATCAATTTGCAAAAAAAAAATCTGTTACACAAAACTGAAAAAATTAGTAAGTAAGATACATTTGTAAATGGTTATCCTTTTTCTTTATTAGTTTAAGTAAAGATCCCCAATAAAGACTAACTAGAACTAAATTAAAACCTTACCATTCGATCCCAAACTCTAAAAGCTCAAGCTTTCATCAATGGCAGATTTGCAAACACTTCATTTACACGAACTCCATCTCCTTCATTCATCGCTCCGACATCACAAAATCCTAATCAGCCCCACCAAAGTCCAAGCCCTTAGAGTTGTAAACGAATCGGACGAACATGAACAAATGGTTGTTCGTGTTCGTGTTTTTAAGTTTAGCCGGACAAATGAACGTGCACGAACGGCAAACCAAATTAAAATTTGATTTAACTGAACAATTAACCGAATTTAAATTTAGTTCGGTTTTCGATAAACCCGAATAAACATAACATAGTTTGCTACACAAAAGTAAAAAATATGACAAGTAAATACATTTTAAAATGATTATCTTTTTTTTCTCTATCTTCTTCATTTCTTTTATTTTCGTGAATGTCAATATGTCATAGTCGAAGAAAAAGTTTAGGAAACGGAAAGAAGACAAGAGGCCAAAAGGAGCACGTGATAGGTGCTTGGATGGGCCGTGGTAAAAATGACCCTAGGCTCGACGTACTCCATATGTCTTCTATCAATTAGCTGTATAAATTTCGAGGAATGACCAGTTTCTCATGCCACTTTTCTTCATAATTGTCTCGACATTTTTCATTCAATACCAAATAGAAGCAAGAATAATTTGAGAAATTTTGCGTTTTTACCAACCCATACGTTATGTTAAAGAGTGGCTTCCAAAAGTTTGCAGCTAATGTGATTCAGACTTTTGATATTCTACTCTTTTTCTTTTTCTCTTTTTTCTCATTACTAAGTGACATCTATTAGGAATGAGTAACAAAAAATATGAAAAGTTACCCAAGTCTTGTATTCAACTTCAACTACAAAGAGTGTAATGGAACATGTGACTCAAAATTCTTATGCACTCTTCTTGGACCACCATTCATGCGTGGATCACTCAAGTTTGTGAACACTGAAGCATGCAGCTTTGCTTTTGGAACTTAAGCTCAATCGCTTTCTCTTTAAAGTCTAGCCTCACTATAACCACTTTGTATACGTCGTCATCGTCTGCAGGCTTCAACATCTTTCCCATCAATCTCATTATCTCAATCTCATCCCTATCACCAAAGGATAATGAAGAAAATATATTATTAGGCACCATGGCAAACGACCCAAAATAAACTTGAATTCAAGATGATTAACTTTTTATAAAAGAGACATATTTCATTGTACCGTATCAGTATTTCGGGGTATGCCATGACCCATGTGTAAGAAACGGTGTACACTTTTATAATAAAATCAGATTATAATGACAGTATATAAATTAATGTAAACAAAACAAAGAATTAAAACAGACGAACGAGTAGAAGTTAGAAGATGTACACTATAAAATTATAATAAACGAAAGCAAGTAAAGACACTTGCACGAGGCTCGTATTGAATACGATTCCCTTAAAAGCATTCGTCGTCTGCTTCCTGCAGACAACGACGCAATTGTCAGACAACGGACCGACTCACTTGCACGAAAATTCACCGAGCTCGAGTGTTTCGATCGAAGAAATACGGAACTATTCAAGAATGGAGTTGCGTTTTTACGTATTCTAAAACCGAATGAGATGTGTTTAATATATAGGCTAAACCTATCTTGGTCACCAAGAAAAGATATTCGTCAGATATACACGACACATAAATCATTAATTATTAAACACGGTTTCAATATCTTCTATTTATTTAAAACCGATTCTCCTAACTTGTTTACAAAGTTTAAACCAGCCCAAAAATAAATAGACACAACTGAAATAATGATACCGAAATCTGCTGAAAAGATACGCGGTATCACGAGATTTGGAGTCGATTCGTGTCCGCAGGTCGCGCGGCTTGCATGAGTTCGAAGCTTGAACCCATTTGGCCCGTAAATCTCGAATCGCACCCCCCTGCAGCACGTAGGTGTTGGAGTAAAACCAACAAATCATTTTGAAGGTTCATATCAAGATTTCTATATAAACACACCCCACTTCCTTTTCTAGGCGATGTGGGATGTGTTTGTTTTCCCAAATTGTGTTTCACGTGTCCCACTTTGAGACACGATATCTCATTCATATTAACTCCATTTTGGACATACTTTAGCTCGTTATAAGCTCTCGTCGAGGAGAACGCAAGCTATCAAGAAATATAAATATATATAACATATACATATATTAAATAATGTCCAAAATTTGCAAAACTCATTTTGCAAAACTATTTTCCAACAATCCCCACATGAATGGAAATCGGTCGAAAACACACGAAAGTTTCGTGAAATTTCTGCGGTTAAGTCTTGCATAGGATAGGTAGGTGTAACCCTTGAACCTTCCCTCGTGAGATGCACTTAGTCTCCTAGATCCGAGTAGACGCGATGTCCTTGAACTCATCATCCATTTACGTGAGCGACATTACACTTCACACAAGACTCTCCCGACACCGCTCAAGTCCTCATAGTCGTGTTCGTTATGGTCATGAACACTAGCCCGGTTCTCGTAAGAGCTCTTAGGAATTGCGCCCACATTTCTCTTGAAGCGACCCCACTTCTCTCTCACATAGGTGATTTCATCTTGAATCATTAAAACATATGTTTTGTGATTTCATCTTGAATCATTATGCTTTATGATTTCATCCTCGAATCATTAAAGCCATATGTTTAACCTCTCAACAAGTCACATTTGTTATAGGAATGGACTAGGAAAGTTACAATATTTAGTAACTCCCCACATTGACGTGACTTCCCCACATTTCTATGATTAGGTTGTCCTATTGAACCCGGATCTTGGGATCTCCAATAACTGGGTTAGGTTTTCCTTCATAGAAACTCATTCCTTTAAGGGCTTTAGTCCCATTCCTTTAGATGACTTACTAACTAACTCTCTGCTTAAGCCTTCGTAGCGGATCCGCGATGTTATCCTTTGACTTCACATAGTCAATTGAGATAACTCTGTTGAGAGTAGTTGTCGATCGAATTATGTCGACGACGGATATGTCCGGACTTTCCATTATACATTATGCTATGAGCTCGCCAATTGCCGATTGACTATCACAATGTATACTAATGGCGTTACGGTTTAGGCCACCTTGGTATGTCCTCTACGAATTGACGTAGCTATTCCGCCTCTTGTCTCGCATTTATCTAACGCGATAAATTCGATTCCATCGTGGACTTAGCTATAACAGTTTGCTTGAAGACTTCAAAGATATAGCCGCTCTCCTAGTGTAAACACATATCCACTAGTCGATCTAGAATCCTTTATGTCGATATCCAATTTGCATCATCGTATCCTTCGATAACACCGGATATCGATCATAATGCGATCCATAATCGCGATCGTATCTCAAATAGTGAAGTACCCTAGTCATAGTCGCCTAATGTGCATAGCTTGGGTTACTAGTATACCTACTTAGCTCGCTAACAACATATGTTAAGTCGGTCGGTGCACCGTCATTAAGTACATTAACATGCCAATAATTCTTGAATACTCTAATTGGGCAACACCTAAGCCTCTATTTTAGATAGATGCTTCTCGGTGTCAATTGAGTTCTAGCTAGGCCGAATCCCCGCATTATGAGTATTAAGAATTTTGTCCACATAATGTGCTTGACTTAACACAAGTCCATTCGAGTTCGTATGATCTTTATTCCAAGGATCACATCACCAAACCCATATCCTTCATGTCAAACTTTGATTTCAACATGTCTTTAGTAGATTTGATCATCTTGTCGTTCATCGCCAACGATAAGCATATCATCAACATATAAACACAAGATTACATATCCACTATTTGTGTCTTTGACATAAACACACTTGTCGCATTCATTAATTTTGAATCCACTCTCTAGCATGGCGTGGTCAAATTTTTGATGCCATTGTTTGGGAGCTTGCTTTAAGCCATACAAAGACTTAACAAGCCTACAAAATTTATTCTCTTGTCCAGGAGCCATGAAACCCTCAGGTTGGTTCATGTAGATTTCTTCTTCTAAATCTCCGTTTAGAAATGCCGTTTTCACATCCATTTGGTGAACTTCCAAATTTCTTAAAGCGGCAATAGCAAGTATCATCCTAATCGAGGTTATTCGCGTAACAGGTGAATATGTATCAAAGTAATCAAGACCTTCTCGTTGTCTAAATCCTTTGATTACTAATCTTGCTTTATACTTGTCAATGGTGCCATCGGCTTTCATCTTCTTCTTGAAGATCCATTTATAGCCTAGTGGTTTACAACCGGAGGTAAATCCACGAGCTCCCAAGTATGGTTTTGTAAAATAGAATCTATTTCACTTTTAATGGCTTCTTTCCATTGAGGCCCTTACGAGGAAGTAACCGCTTCGGTATGAAGTAGGTTCATTTTCAACCATAAAAGAAACAAAATCGGGTCCAAACGATTTCTGGTTCTTGTCCTTTGCTTCTTCTAGGTTCAACCTCTTCTTCCTCGCTTTGATCTTGTCTCTCATCTTGGAGATCATTAGCATCTCGTTGTCTCTTATCTTGGACAACTTCTTCATCTATTCTAGATGAACTTCCGGTTCCTTCGTTAAACAAGGAAATATAGTTTCAAAGAATGAAGCATTCCTTGATTCCATTAATGTACCCTTTTGTATATCCGGATTTTTCGAATCATGTACAATGAAGCGATAAGCATCGCTATTCTTAGCATATCCGATGAATATACAATCCACGATTTAGGTCCAATCTTTTGGGCCTTGGGAGTCGATATAGCTACCTTTGCTAGACACCCCACACTCGTAGTCTTGATATGATGGCTTTACGCCCATCCATAATTCATAAGGGTCTATTCTTTTCCTTACGAGGTATCTTATTTAAAAGATAAGTAGTCGTTAAAATGGCTTCCCCACATGTCCCGGCTTAGACCGAACTTATCAACATGGCATTAACCATTTCTTTCAAGGTACGGTTCTTCCTTTCGGCAATACTGTTCTGCTGAGGTGAATAGGGAGCGGTGAACTCGTGTCTAATTCCATGTTTTGCACATATGTCGTGAATGGAGACACATATTCACCTCTCTATCACTTGGACCACCTTGATTTTCTTACTAAGTTGATTCTCAACTTCGCTTTTTATAGAACAAACTTGTCTATAGCTTCATCTTTACTTTTCAGTAAGTAAACATAGCAATACTTTGTACAATCATCAATAAACGTGATAAAGTACTTATTGCCACCTTTTGTGGGTAGTGATTTCAAATCACATATGTTAGTGTGTATCATATCAAGTGGTTCGGTTTTTCGTTCAACCGATTTGAAAGATGCTCTTGTAAGTTTGGCTTCAACACAAGTTTCACATTTATATTTTGAGTCAATATGGAAATTAGGTATGCAATTAAATTTAATCAAGCGACGCATTGAATTAAAATTTACATGTCCAAGACGGCCATGCCACATATTAGAAGACTCAATCAAGTAAGCAGAAGAATTCATTTTATTGATAGCATTCTTAACAACCATTACATTGAGTTTAAACATACCATTCAGGGCATATCCCCTACAACATACACTTGATTCTTAGAAAGAACAAACTTATCGGACTCAAAACAAGACGAAAACCAAACTTGTTCAATTGCCAACTGACACAAGATTCTTGCGAATCTCGGAACATACAAGACATTAGTCAACTTGAGCTCTTTCTTGGATGTCATCTTCAAGATTACATCTCCTTCACCCTTGATTTCAACAGCTTGCGAGTTGCCCATGTACGACTTCTCTCCACTATCAACCGCTACGAAAGAGTGAAACATACTCTTATCAGACACACACGACGGTAGCCCGGTATCCACCCATCATTCCTCGTTGTTGGAACATACCAGTTAACCCGAGAGATCATGGCAATGACATCGACACCATAGCAATCATGTCCACATCTTCATTCACCATATTAGCCTAGCGTGGAGTCACCCGCTTGGCATCTTACAATTAGCGACACGGTGACCTAGTCGGTCACAGTTGAAACACACCCTTGGAACTTCGTTCACAATTGCGGCTTTAGGAGCAAGGTACTCGACTTCCCTTTGTCCTTCTTGTCATTCTTTCCTTTTCCTTTGCCTTTAGCTTTGACATTGGACTTTGAAGATGACGAAACATGCTCAACCATATTTGCCTTTGCGAATCAGCGATATCGTGTTTTTTCGAGCGACTTGTTGTCCTCTTCAATACGAAGACGAACAACAAAGTCTTCAACACTCATCTCCTTTCGCTTATGCTTCAGGTAGTTCTTGAATTCTGTAACACCCCCAAAAATGACTCAGCGGAAGCATACGTGTATTGGGGTGCTACTAAATTGGTATCACAACATAAGCATAGAACAACGGATTTTTATAAATAAACTTTTATTCATTTCTTAAAAACAATGTTTACATTATTGATTAGTGCGGAAAATGGCCCATTATAAACAAGTGGTCCCAATACATGAATCGAGTCGTCTATGACCATGCCATGCCTTTGCCTTGCGCCCAAAGATAAGCTATCACCTCAAAACCGAAGATACATGCTAAAGGGGTCACTTACTGTTGGTGAGTTCATAGGTTTATTTAAAAGAGATTCCAATTACATTGTTTCAAATTTGGTTCTTGATGATCATTACGTCCCGCATAATGTCATAAAGTTTATGATTTCAATTCATAAAAGGATTTCATAAAAGAGATTTCATTAGTGGACCATGAGTAGGGTATATGTACATTACAACGAATATAATGTCATATATTGAATATATTACGCTAGCACTAAGTTCATGCAACCGAAGCTACGACAGTTCATGTATGCACAAAGAATTCATACAAATACAGAGCCCATGGCGAGTGTTTATCCCAATACACTCGGTCCCGACATGCTATATGTTTCGCCTTGACCCAAGCGGGGTCAACCGAACAGAGGAGTCACCCTCAATAGATCTATTTATAACATTCTCGCTTCCAGTGAGAATTGACGGTTCATGAAGAGGAAATTTGGGATCTAAGGACTTAGGCTAAGTCACGTAATATTCTATGTCAAACATTTTAGTATGCTCTATAAAACATCTATGTATGATGAAAACTTTAAACATGTGGAAGCATAGTATGCATGGAATGCACAAGTAAAATGATTTAAGTAAAATGAGCATGTATCTTCCCCCAAAACAAGTATAAAGCAGTTAAAAGTAGGGGCTATGAAACTCACCTTGGCAATGTGCAATATGAAGTCTAAAGGGAATTAAATCAATGGATGATAGTGCACGGCTCCGACACGCAACCTAATTACTACGGCAATTTAGTCTTCATGTTTAAGACTCGATAAAGTTTAACCAACTTTATAAGTTTTAAATGTTTTTGTTGTTGTTGTTGTTGTTGTTGTTGTTTATGTGGCATCATTTATCTTAGAACAGTTTACAAAGATTTGGATGGATTTCGGCATAGGAAGGATGACATGGAAGGAAGTCTTGAAGGAGGAATTACAACTTTGGTTTAATGGTGACCAAATGAGAATACTTGGAAGTGTATATGCAGAAAAAGATATCAAGGATGAACAGGACTTTGGTTTGTTGATAACCGGATGACGATGTACGAAAAGCAAAGAAATGGTAGACATCATCGGGATATGAAAACGATTACTATTTAATAGTTTAAGTACATATACATATATATGCATATGTAGCGCAAGTAAGTTTACATAAGTTTATATCTATAACAATTTAGTGAAAGAAGTTGTTAGTGATTTTATAAACAATATGTACATAAAACAAATCGTTTTCGTCCTTGAGTCAGTTTTTGTGAAAATATGTTAAGTACGTATCTATTTTGATGAAAATGGGTATGACCCATGTATATGTTTTAGTTTTCCGAGATAACTAAATGTTACAATTTTTATATTTGAAAATATGAATCGTTTCATTTTGTTTGTGAAGCTCAAATTGGTGCTTATAATCGAAATAAGTTCCATTAAGTTTAAATAAGTCAACATAATAAAATTAAGTTATAAATCATATTTTCTCTAGTTTAATTTAAACTTATAGTGGTGCGAAGATATTTAATCTTGTAGAAGATATATTTTAGAATCCATTTATTTTTGACGAGTTTTGTAGATTTGCATGTCGGGTAAATACGCCATGTTTATATAAGTCAGAACCAAATAAATAGATTTACGAGGCTTCGGCCCACAGTAAGTTGCATCAACACAAGCCCAACCCAATGTGGTATTAACTCAACTCTATAGCTTCCAATTTTACCCATTATGTTAATTTATGCTTTTGAAAGTTGTTATCACAAAACTGAAGCCTACTATATACAAATTTTGAGATTGTGATTTGAGTAAAAATAAAAGAACAAGAGCAAGGGTGCCCACTGTTGTGGCTGCACAGCAGCAACCAAACACCCCTGTTGGGGCTGTTATTCACGAAACCAAACGCACCCGTTGGTGCAGAATTTCAGCCAACCAAACGCACTATTTAGTGCAGAAAATTCAGCAAACCAAACGCACCATTTAGTGCAGAAAATTGGCAAATGGAACGCGCTCTTTTTGAGCTGAAAGTCAGCCGACAAAAACACCATTTTGGAGTTGAAAATCAGCAGGCAACTCACCCTTTTTGAGCTGAAAATCAGCGGGCAAACGCACCTTTTTGGAGCTGAAAATCAGCAGGACTAACGCACCCTTTAGGGGCTGTAAATGCAGCCTTAAGGGGCTGAAATGAGCAGGTCCAGGTGCACCATTTAGGGGCTGAATACCGAGCCTATAAGGGCTGTAACGAGCAAGTCTAGACGCACCCTTTAGGGGCTTGATACAGCTACAAACACAAGACTCTTGTGAGCCTATACGCACACCGAACCAAGGCAACAAAAACACTAGGATTCTTACTCGACTGATGACCAGTGAAGTCGGGTACTACCCGATATGAGCACATGACAACGTAACATACTCGTGGTTATTATTTGGAAACGAGGTCAGATATATAGAATAAGCAAAAATAGATTTTATCATTAGCAAACTACGACTAATCTGAGACCAAGTGAAGTGACCAGCAAATTAGAATCACAACCGTGACTCGACCTGTATGTGGGTTACTTTGAAACCAAGGACGACAAACAAAAACAAAACACACAACACAACATGTACACACTCTTCGAGTGTGTACACATTTTTAGTTGGGTTTTCAATACGGGTGCGCCAAGAAAATGAGTTGAACACAAAGAAAAAGTGAACGTTTTTACAACATCAGCCGAAAAACCATAATAAACTAATAAGCTTATAAGTCAAAACCAAATAAGTCGATTAAGCCGAAAGCCTTAATTACCGAATGAGTAGAGTCTACTGGTTTTAGTTTTTAGCTTATCCTTTCTTGCGTTTTATCTTTTAGCAGCCAACAATAATAAGTGGAAAACTAATGAGCCAATTACTACTTAAGTTGGTGAGTAGATTGTAATTTCTTGTTTAACCATAACCACAACAACAACAACATTCAAATATTAAGTCCCTTTATTAATTTCCATTGTTGTTACAACCGAAAAGATATAAAATTTACAAAATGTTAATTAAAGGAAAAATGAATTACATTCTTACAAAGATGGTGGTGAGTCGAATGGATGAACACCAAACAAAGAAACCCAATTGGAGGGGACTCGAGGTGATTTGGAACAATTAACTCGGAGTAGCTTCCTTATGCCCTCAACTACAAAACCCCTCTATCAATTTTAAATACCCCTTTGTTTTGAGAAACCCTAATTATTAAGAACCCTAATTTCTGAATTTATTTTGAGGAATGGATGTAGTCTTATACTGAAAAACCAATCTTCTTATAGATGTACAAAGGCAAGGTCTTGAACCCACTTTCTCTTCTTCATAGAAACGTGGCACTCTACTTGGATTCCATCTCTATTCTCAGCCGAGCTAGTGTTCCCTTAGGGTAGGTTATGTGGCTGAAATATGTGGTGATGGATCATGGTGACTAAAAAGGAAAGGGAGCAAGTTTCTTTCTTGTTTCCGGTTTTGGAAGAAGCGAAAAGAAGAAGGGAAGAAGAACGAGAAACAAATGGGTCATTAAGGATATAAGTGAGATAGTATTATCTATTTTTGGTCTTTATCATAATAATGTATAACTGCACTCGTGTTTTGTTGAATCCTCGAGTAAACGTACCTTCCGGCACCGAAAGATATAGAAATTATATTTTCGAAACGATTTTATAAGCGTAATAATATGACATTCTTATTACGTTGAAATTTGATTATAATTGTTTGCCGTTATTAATTTGGTGTCGATCATGCGTGCGGTGCAGTGGCTTCCTAAATTCACGAGATAACCTTTTGTTTTCTTTCAGAATTATTAGTGATTGATAAAAATGTATTTTCTCTTATCTCGGTATTTATTTTTAGTCTTGTATGCTATCATTGTTGCAAATATGCGGACTAGCTAATGGATTAAGCTTATGTACGCTTTAATTTTAACTTGGACAATAATAAATTTCACGATACTTTGTGGGCAAGTAGTGTATGTGCGGTGTCTTATTTCTAAAAGAACGAAATGACCTCTCGTTTTTATATTTTAGATATTGGCATTTTGTCGGAAAATAATTGATTTGAATTTTCCGACGCGATGAATATTATTAAAATAATCCGAAATTTTACGGGTTGTTATAGTCTACCCATTTACAGAGATCCGTCCGGATCTCGCCACGTTATCCGATAGGGTGTCGGGACGAGGTGATGGTATTTGGAATAAGTTTTGAATTGTCCCTAGGTTGTTTCTAGGGTTTCCTCTTTGGGTATGGTTACCTAGGTGTTGTGCCAGGAGCACATCCTCTATCTGAGGAGTTATGATTTTTCTGGGGTAGGTTCATTGTGTGAAAGTTCTAGTTCTTGATGTTATAAGGTTTCACTGTTTTGTTAGTGTGGGCACCTCTAATTTCTCATGGTTTTATCAAGATGTACCCATTTCTGGTGTTTAATGTTTCTAAAGTATATAGGTTGATTCTTAAGGTTCGCTATGGGTTTGTGTGCTTCCTTCTTTAAAGGGTAAAGAAACATTTGTTTTCGAATTTCTCTAAATGTTTGTACAAGTTTGACAAAAACCAGATTTCAAAATCGATAAGATGTAAAAATGACACATTTTTAAAAGATTGTAAAACCGGTTCTTAATTATGGTGTTATAAGAAGGTTTTGCAAAACTTTTAGTGTTTCATCATTTTGTCTCATTTTAATGGGGGGATTTGGAAAGTATTATTATAGAATTTTTAAAAAGGAAATTCTCAATTTTGGAAAAGATATTGTAGCAAGAATATGTAGCAGGATATAACATTTACCCATAGCTACGAGTAAGGTTTAGTGGTCTACGGTTGGAGGTTTAATAGTTGATGAACCTCATGGTTACCTATGGTTTTAGGCAGAGGGGTAGGATACATCCTAAGGTCACATTGATCATTTTTGTTTATGGGGTATTAACTTAACACACATTTCAAGGAAGTAAGTAACCAATAGAGTGGTTCTGGGATACTCTTCAAAGTATTAAGGAACACTTTATTTTGGTAAAGTATGGGTAGAATAGTAGTTTACTTTATGGTGAAATGGTAAGGTGGTAATTTGATTTGTAGAATGATTCATGAAGTGGTTCATGAAGTATAATGGTTTGAGGGATTAATCGGAAATAGTTTGTATGGCAACTCTTTTATTTGTAGGAGACTAACAAGGTAAGCAAGGTTATTCTTAAAAGGTAGGTGGGGTTTTTAGGTATCAAATTTTTCAATGGTGAAATTTTCAAGTTTTGCGAGATTATGGGTCATTTATTGTGTCTTTCTAGATTTTGCCAAAGGTTTATTATATTTTCTTATAGGTGCTATTGAAAGGTTGCTCCTAGAATGGTTTGATTTGTCCATGGGGTGTAAGGTGTGGGGTAGGAGTGACTATAACATAACCCGGTTGTGATATGAAATTATAAAGTTTATGATTTAGAAGTAGTATGACTCCAGTGAGTGGCTTATGCTGAAGAAATATTGTGATGCCAGTGAGTGACTTGTGATTAATGAGTGTCAGTGAGTGACTTGTGATTAATGAGTGTCAGTGAGTGACTTGTAATTAAAGAATGCCGGTGAGTGGTTTGTGATTAGGGAATGCCAGTGAGTGGCTTGTGATTAGGGTATGCCGATGAGTGGCTTGTGTTTAAAGGATAGTGTGACGCCAGTGTGTGGCTTCAGGGTAACCATCAATGTGTGGTTTAATGAAATGTTACATGTTTATCAAAATATTATCATCTTCTCTCTGGACATAAAGCTATTATAACTATCCTAAATCATCGCAAAATTCACCTCCGAGTCTGGACATAGGTGATCGGGCTATGTCCCACCGTCCTCGGTTGAATATAGGTGATCGCCTACATTCACCCGAGGTTCAATGAATTTTGAAATACTTAGCTTAGTTACGCTAGTAATATGTCACAATACTTTTAAAGATTGTCTTGAAGGATTTGAACAATTATTCTTGTTATGTGAGGAAAGGTGTAGTATTGTGATACGTGAAGTATACGTATAGGAAGATAGTTGTAACCTATAATGAAATTAGGTGAGCGTAATAAAACATGTATCTTATCAAGTATGATCTCAACGTAATCATAAGTGAGGCATCGAGCGAGCACGTGTCGGTCATAGGGTTTAGTTTTGTAAAAGTGGTTATAGTCTAGGTTTTAAAATACCCGCCTTCTATAACCTAGGCTCTGATGCCAATCTGTAACACCCCCAAAAATGACTCAGCGGAAGCATACGTGTATTGGGGTGCTACTAAATTGGTATCACAACATAAGCATAGAACAACGGATTTTTATAAATAAACTTTTATTCATTTCTTAAAAACAATGTTTACATTATTGATTAGTGCGGAAAATGGCCCATTATAAACAAGTGGTCCCAATACATGAATCAGAGTCGTCTATGACCATGCCATGCCTTTGCCTTGCGCCTCCAAAGATAAGCTATCACCTCAAAACCTGAAGATACATGCTAAAAGGGGTCAGCTTACGCTGGTGAGTTCATAGGTTTATTTAAAAAGAGATTCTAGTACACTGTTTCAAATTTGGTTCTTGATGATCATTACGTCCTGCATAATGTCATAAAGTTTATGATTTCAATTCATAAAAGGATTTCATAAAAGAGATTTCATTAGTGGACCATGAGTAGGGTATATGTAAATTACAACGAATATAATGTCATATATTGAATCTATTACGCTAGCACTAAGTTCATGCAACCGAAGCTACGACAGTTCATGTATGCACAAAGAAGTCATACAAATACAGAGCCCATGGCGAGTGTTTATCCCAATACACTCGGTCCCGACATGCTATATGTTTCGCCTTGACCCAAGCGGGTCAACCGAATGAGGAGTCACCCTCAATAGATCTATTTATAACATTCGCGTTTCCAAACAGGAATTGACGGTTCATGAAGAGGCAATTTGGGATCTAAGGACTTAGGCTAAGTCACGTAATATTCTATGTCAAACATTTTGGTATGCTCTATAAAACATCTATGTATGATGAAAACTTTAAACATGTGGAAGCATAGTATGCATGGAATGCACAAGTAAAATGATTTAAGTAAAATGAGCATGTATCTTCCCCCAAAACAAGTATAAAGCAGTTAAAAGTAGGGGCTATGAAACTCACCTTGGCAATGTGCAATATGAAGTCTAAAGAGAATTAAATCAATGGATGATAGTGCACGGCTCCGACACGCAACCTAATTACTACGGAAATTTAGTCTTCATGTTTAAGACTCGATAAAGTTTAACCAACTTTATAAGTTTTAAATGTTTTGTTGTTGTTGTTGTTGTTGTTGTTTATGTGGCATCATTTATCTTAGAACAGTTTACAAAGATTTGGATGGATTTCGGCATAGGAAGGATGACATGGAAGGAAGTCTTGAAGGAGGAATTACAACTTTGGTTTAATGGTGACCAAATGAGAATACTTGGAAGTGTATACGCAGAAAAAGATATCAAGGATGAACAGGACTTTGGTTTGTTGATAACCGGATGACGATGTACGAAAAGCAAAGAAATGGTAGACATCATCGGGATATGAAAACGATTACTATTTAATAGTTTAAGTACATATACATATATATGCATATGTAGCGCAAGTAAGTTTACATAATTTTATATCTATAACAATTTAGTGAAAGAAGTTGTTAGTGATTTTATAAACAATATGTACATAAAACAAATCGTTTTAGTCCTTGAGTCGGTTTTGTGAAAATATGTTAAATGCGTATCTATTTTGATGAAAATGGGTATGACCCATGTATATGTTTTAGTTTTCCGAGATAACTAAATGTTACAATTTTATATTTGAAAATATGAATCGTTTCATTTTGTTTGTAAAGCTCAAATTGGTGCTTATAATCGAAATAAGTTCCATTAAGTTTAAATAAGTCAACATAATAAAATTAAGTTATAAATCATATTTTCTCTAGTTTAATTTAAACTTATAGTTTTAGTGGTGCGAAGATATTAAATCTTGTAGAAGATATATTTTAGAATCCATTTATTTTTGACGAGTTTTGTAGATTTGCATGTCGGGTAAATACGCCATGTTTATATAAGTCAGAACCAAATAAATAGATTTACGGGGCTTCGGCCCACAGTAAGTTGCATCAACACAAGCCCAACCCAATGTGGTATTAACTCAACTCTATAGCTTCCAATTTTACCCATTATGTTAATTTATGCTTTTGAAAGTTGTTATCACAAACCGAAGCCTACTATATACAAATTTTGAGATTGTGATTTGAGTAAAATAAAGAACAAGAGCAAGGGTGCCCATCGTTGTGGTCAAGCACAAGAAGAACCAAACACCCTGTTGGGTCGTTATTCACGAAACCAAACGCACCCGTTGGTGCGAATTTCACCAACCAAACGCACTATTTAGTGCGAAAATTCAAGAAACCAAACGCACCATTTAGTGCGTAAAATTGGCAATGGAACGCGCTTTTTTGAGCTGAAAGTCACCGACAAAAACACCATTTGGAGTTGAAAATCAGCAGAAACTCACCCTTTTGAGCTGAAAATCAGCGGCAACGCACTTTTGGAGCTGAAAATCACAGGACTAACGCACCCTTTAGGGTCAGTAAATGCAGCCTTAAGGGGTGAAATGAGCAGTCCAGTGCACCATTTAGGGGCTGAATACCGAGCCTATAAGGGTCAGAACGAGCAAGTCTAGACGCACCCTTTGGGGGCTTGATCACAGTACAAACACAAGACTCTTGTGAGCCTATACGCACACCGAACCAAGGCAACAAAAACACTAGGATTCTTACTCGACTGATGACCAGTGAAGTCGGGTACTACCCGATATGAGCACATGACAACGTAACATACTCGTGGTTATTATTTGGAAACGAGGTCAGATATATAGAATAAGCAAAAATAGATTTTATCATTAGCAAACTACGACTAATCTGAGACCAAGTGAAGTGACCAGCAAATTAGAATCACAACTGTGACTCGACCTGTATGTGGGTTACTTTGAAACCAAGGACGAAAAACAAAAACAAAACACACAACATAACATGTACACACTCTTCGAGTGTGTACACATTTTTTGTTGGGTTTTCAATACGGGTGCGCCAAGAAAATGAGTTGAACACAAAGAAAAAGTGAACGTTTTTACAACATCAGCCGAAAAACCATAATAAACTAATAAGCTTATAAGTCAAAACCAAATAAGTCGATTGTCGAAAGCCTTAATTACCGAATGAGTAGAGTCTCTCGGTTTTAGTTTTAGCTTATCCTTTCTTCTTTTATCTTTTAGCGACCAACAATAATAAGTGGAAAACTAATGAGCCAATTACTACTTAAGTTGGTGAGTAGATTGTAATTTCTTGTTTAACCATAACCACAACAACAACAACATTCAAATATTAAGTCCCTTTATTAATTTCCATTGTTGTTACAACCGAAAAGATATAAAATTTACAAAATGTTAATTAAAGGAAAATGAATTACATTCTTACAAAGATGGTGGTGAGTCGAATGGATGAACACCGAAACAAAGAAACCCAATTGGAGGGGACTCGAGGTGATTTGGAACAATTAACTTCTGGAGTAGCTTCCTTATGCCCTCAACTACAAAACCCCTCTATCAATTTTAAATACCCCTTTGTTTTGAGAAACCCTAATTATTAAGAACCCTAATTTCTGAATTTATTTTGAGGAATGGATGTAGTCTTATACTGAAAAACCAATCTTCTTATAGATGTACAAAGGGAAGGTCTTGAACCCACTTTCTCTTCTTGATAGAAACGTGGCACTCTACTTGGATTCCATCTCTATTCTCAGCCGAGCTAGTGTTCCCTTAAGGTAGGTTATGTGGCTGAAATATGTGGTGATGGATCATGGTGACTAAAAAGGAAAGGGAGCAAGTTTCTTTCTTGTTTCCTGGTTTTGGAAGAAGCGAAAAGAAGAAGGGGAAGAAGAACAGTAAACAAATGGGCTGTTAAGGATATAAGTGAGATAGTATTATCTATTTTTGGTCTTTACTGTTAATAATGTATAACTGTACCCCGTGTTTTGTTGAATCCTCGAGTAAACGTACCTTCCCGGTACCCGAAAGATATAGAAATTATATTTTCGGAAACGATTTTATAAGCGTAATAATATGACATTCTTATTACGTTGAAATTTGATTATAATTGTTTGCCGTTATTAATTTGGTGTCGGTCTGCGTGCGGTGCCGTGGCTTCCTAAATTCACGAGATAACCTTTTGTTTTCTTTCGTAAATTATTAGTGATTGATAAAAATGTATTTTTCTCTTATCTCAGTATTTATTTTTAGTCTTGTATGCTATCATACCGCAAAGATGCGGACTAACTAATGGATTAAGCTTATGTACGCTTTAATTTTAACTTGGACAATAATAAATTTCACAGATACTTTGTGGGCAAGTAGTGTATGTGCGGTGTCTTATTTCTAAAAGAACGAAATGACCTCTCGTTTTTATATTTTAGATATTGGCATTTTGTCGGAAAATAATTGATTTGAATTTTCTGACGCGATGAATATTATTAAAATAATCCGAAATTTTACGGGTTGTTATAAATTCTACCCAGCTTGGAGGTAACTTTTCAATAATAGCAGCAACTTGAAAAGTTTCACTCAAAGTCATTCCTCAAGATGAATGTCGTGTAGCGAACCTGCAGATCTTGAACCCGACTTATCACATTATTTGAATCAACCATCTTGTAATCCAAAAACGAGCTACCACGAACTTCTTTGTACCAAGATCCTCGGTTTGTACTTGCGTTCCAATGACTCCCATAATTCTTTGGCGGTCTTGGTCTTGCAATACACATTGTACAAAGAATCAACCAAACCATTCGTAACATAGTTGTGACACAAAAGTCCGAATGTTTCCATGCTTCCAAAGCTTGAACGACTGTTGATTAGAGGATTGACCTTCCGCAGGGAGGTTCCACGTTTGGTGGGTTCTCTTTAAGAACCGCGCAAGGTTCAAAGTAGTGAGATAGAAAACATCTTCTGTTGCCACCTCTTGAAATTACGCCCATTGAATTTCTCCGGTTTCTCGGATGATTAGCAATCGTGTTGGTAATCGCGCACTGTGCACGTTCACGGAGTAGTCACGGGAGGGTAGTCGTGTTTGTCATCCGAAAATCAAACACAAGCAGTTAAACAAACTGTTTTAAATGGTATCTACTTGTACCAGATCCGATTCAACAAAACTCTAGCTTGGTTTTGATGGATCGAATAAATCGATTTAATAGAAACTCTATCTTGGTTTCGTTAAACCGATAATAAAACCGCTTAAAAAACGTTATAGATCCGTTAATCCAAATCAGATGTTAAAAGCTGCTTAATAGAAACGATTTCCAAAGAAACTCAACAAGGTTTCGACGAAAAAGCTTTAAAAATCATAATAATAAATCCGATTTTAACAAAGTGTTATAAATTCGGTTAAACCGAATCTGTTTTAAGATTGTAGGAAACGGTGTACACTTTTATAATAAAATCGATTATAATGACGGTATATAAATTAATGTAAACAAAACAAGAAATTAAAATGACGAACGGAGTAAAAGCGTAAGATGACACTATAAAATTATAATAAACGAAAGCGGTAAAGACACTTGCACGAGGCTCGTATTGAATACGATTCCCTTAAAAGCAGTTAAGTAAATCTGCTTCCCGTGTACAACGTCGCACTTGTTGCCTGACACCGACTGACTCACTTGCACGAAAATTCACGAAGCTCGAGTGTTTCGATCGAAGAAAAGGTGGAACTATTCAGTAATGGAGTTGCGTTTTTCCTGTATTCTAAAACCGAATGAGATGTGTTTAATATATAGGCTAAACCTATCTTGGTCACCAAGAAAAATATTCGTCAGATATATACGAATCATAAATCATTAATTATTAAACACGGTTTCAATATCTTCTATTTATTTAAAACCGATTATGTCTAACTTGTTTACAAAGTTTAAATCAGTTCCAAAAATAAATAGACACAAATCTGGAAATAATGATACCGAAATCTGTGACAAAAGAAAACCGATTCTGCCTAACTTGTTTACAAAGTTTAAATCGGTTCAAAAATAAATAGACACAAATGAAATAATGATACCGAAATCTGCGGAAAAGATACGCAGTATGCGAGATTTGGAGTGCATTCGTGTCCATGGTCGCATGAGTTCGAAGCTTGAACCCATTTGGCCCGAAATCTCAATCGCACCCCCCCTGCAGCAGTAGGTGTTGGAGTAAAACCAACAAATCATTTTGAAGGTTCATATCAAGATTTATATATAAAAACACTCCCACTTCCTTTTCTAGGCGATGTGGGATGTGTTTGTTTTCCCAAATTTGTGTTTCACGTGTCCCACTTTGAGACACGATATCTCATTCATATTAACTCCATTTTAGACATACTTTAGCTCGTTGCCAAGCTCTCGTCGAGGAGAACGCAAAACTATCAAGAAATATAAATATATATAACATATACATATATTAAATAATGTCCAAAATTTGCAAAAACTCATTTTGCAAAACTATTTTTCCAACACCATGGACACCCTGGTGTACAGGGACGGACCCAGGATTTTCAAAAGGGTGTTGCACAAAATAAAAGTTTGGCTAACTTAAGTAACACCGTAAGAAACGAAAGTAGCAAATTTTTTTTTGAGGGTTGCACATAGCACAAAAACGGCAGTTTTAAAATCTTTTTACACTTCGTGACTTAAAATCAGGTGTAGCCCGTGCCACACCCGACATACATGTGGGTCCGTCCACGCTGGTGTATGAATTTTGATTACACGACCCATGTAAGCTCCCGGAAAATTTCAATGTACTTAACGTTTTAATCAGGAATTAAACACAATCTATTTCGTCATGAAATTTTCTGAACATCACATTTGCATATCAATTGGCATATGCATGATCAACGCAGTTTGAGCGTTCATAAATATACCGTTGTGATCTAAATAAATTTCCCACTATCCCGATAATCCTAAAATACGTAATGAATACGTAAAATTTGTAATAATTACTAATTTAAATATAATAAAATATATAAAATTCAGATAGGGCTCTCGGAAACTCATTAGACTTTTCACCACTCGAACCCGACACGTAAATGGGCCTCACAACCGGATCAAGCCCACCCCATTGTCCCTTTGGGCTTAGCCTTAGTTCACGAGCCCACGAGATAAGCCCAACACACTTAAAACCATTTCGGCCTACATGAATACACGAATAGACATAAGAGCCCAACACAATCACATTTTCTTGGCCTTGGGCCTCGCTCACAACTCTTAGCCCATGATCATATATTAATAAACTTGTAGTTAATACTTTTGGGTGTTTCCTTCATTGTATACGAACGAGCAAACAAAAAGGGAAACCAAACATGAAACGAAAACAAGACTAGCCAAGACCAACCAAACTAGAACTTGAAACATATTGGTCTCATGCTTTGCGTATGGAGGTAAAAAGGGGAGACAAATCCTTCACTTAGCCACCCTAAACTAGTATTTAAATATCCTAAATACCTTTGACCACCTTTTGACCTCTTAACCCAAAGGATACAAGGTTTGTCATGACCAACATGACTCGACAAGCTCATATACATGCCCTAAATCCCAGCCGAACATGAAGCATGCTTGGCCAAGTTTATACTCCATCTTAGACACTAGAAAAGTAGAAGCTACACTAATAAAATAAACTAAGTATCATACCTCTTTACTATAAATCAAACACTTAGGGAAGGACATACCACCCTCAAACACTTACATTGCCAAACTCACTAACACTACACATCTTAAAGTAAAAATCGTCCACTGTGGAAGTATAACAAGGAAAGGAAACATTGCAAGGTGAAGGAAAATAAGGATACGAGTAGCAAGGAGAGCACGGGGTCTCGAGTTTAAACCATCTTCTCTTCATTTCATCCCCACTCTTTACGAGTGTAGTAAGTTCAACTAAGCTCATTTCATTTTTAACTCTTTTCGTTTAGTTCACACGAAATTAAACATGTTATATCACATGTTAAGCAAGTTAAACGCACCATTTCACCATACTATGCATGGTCATTCACTAGTTACACGTTAGAACTTGTGTCTCATGTCGAGAACAAGTTGCAAAAATCTCTTGGAAACCTTAGGACTACTCGTACACCTTTATTTCTTACGCAAAAACTAAACGGGCCTAAAGCCCAAACATCAAGCCCATTAAGCCCAACCCAAGTCCATTAATGATCTAACCCGGCCCAATATGATCAAAATAAGCTAATAAGCTAAAGAAATAAGCTAGGAATAAGTTTGTACTAGTTACACAAAGTTTTCGTTTATTTCAAAAGCATTTCGGACCAAATTTGCAAAACAAATGAATTTCGGGTTAAAAGCGTAACATTTAAAAAGTTAAAGGTTCAATATATTACGATATAAACATGCATGAAAAGTTAAGGGACCAATATGCATCTTTTCGAAAGTAAAAGGGTAATTATATACGTGCATGAACACGCTTAAAACCACGAGGACCGAATGTAAATAGCCTAAACTAGTTATAAATAAAGTTTAGGGTGAAATGTGTACAATTGGAAAAGTAAAGGTTTTAAAGCGTATAAAATGAACCTAGAGGGCTGTTTTGTAAAATCGCTTTTACCAAGGGATTAAAGATGTCATTTCAAATTTTTGATATAAAATACATTTTGGGTAGAAAGTGTAAATTACTCAAATTTGAGGGACTAAACTCGTACTTTTTGTAACTCGAGGGTAAAAAGTGTAAATTGAGAAAAAGTTTAGAAAAACTTATAAACCCATAATAACTTCGTAAAAATGAGTATTTTGATCACATGAGCGTAATATTTTCGAATAATGATAAACTTATTTCATGTATAAATGTATATGTAAATATATATTTATTAGAAAGTATATGTAAAAATATACTTATTTTGATAAAATACTCGGGGAATCTAAATACGTTAAAATACTCAACAAATCCATTAAGATCACAACGGGGGAACATTTCACTTATGCGTAAGTGAGGATCACTAGTTAAGGCAATGTAGCACATAAATTAACTTAAAACGTTAATCACGATCGCACACTATTGGATTGGACAATCCAATGATCTATTGAATAAGAATATTCAATGCTCTATTATTTTGGTCGCGAACCAAAATGCTCATTTACTGAGACTCGCCATCTCATCATTTTAGGTTTCGAGTTGGAACCTCCGCTACATTGTGCTTGATCTTTTGTGCGTGTGCATTATCATCAAGGTGAGTTCATAGCCTCGCTTTTACTTTATTTTTGCAAACCACGCGAGGAGATACATGCTCTAAACTAGAACACAAGGTTTTTCATAAATGCTTGATCTTCTTGATTATTGGTACCGCTTAAGTTGTTAGCCACAAGTCCCCGATCATGAACCATTAGTCACCGCGAGTGAACGAGATATCGTGAATAGTACTATGGGATTAACGAACCCCGCTTCGTTATAGAGAAATAACCGGGCGCACCATATCGAATTTCTTTAGGTAATTGGCTATTACCTCCTTTGGGGCATACTTACGTGACACCGGTAATTCGTGTATGCAATTGAGTCTTGGTTTCATGAGCTTAGTGCATAATAATCATGATATTTTCTTATGATATTGTTAGTTTACAATGATCATGATCTTATACTTGTGTTCAACTTATTTTAAACCTATGGATTTCACTCAACATTTTGTTGACCTTTTAAGCATGTTATCTCGTGTAATCGGTGAAGATTATGACCAAGGTGCGGAACGGGCATGGCAAGGCTTATCCGGTGGTGTAAAACATAAAAGTTATCATTTCTTTCAAACTCATGATCCTTCTTTTGGGAAAAACACTTGATCTATTTACAATATTTTGTAACAAACTATGAGTTTTCGATGAATGATAACTATTTTAATAAAACGCCTCTTTCGAGTCGTTTTCTATAATTATTGACTATGATCTCCATTCAAGTAACACCAATTAGTCTTCCGTCATTAAGATTTTCGGGTGTTACAGATTACATCGAGCCAAGGTTATAGAGAACCAAAGAGTTTTTCAAAATCATTTGGACTATAACCGCACTTTTAAAACGGGACTATTTTACACCACCGCCTTACGCCCTTCCGTGACCGCCTATGCATTAGGATTGATGCATCACTAGATCATAAGTAAATTGCATTCATTTTAGTTAGGCATGGAGATTTGCTTAGCTAACTAAAATAATTATATTATTTGGCATTTACTTACATTAATTTATGGGTTGTTACAAGACCATGTCTCGCATCCCACCCAGCTTGTTCCGTCCTCGACACCGAGATGGATGATACCATGTCCTCTAC
The DNA here is from genome assembly GCA_022545495.1 of Chrysanthemum lavandulifolium. Lineage (NCBI taxonomy): Eukaryota > Viridiplantae > Streptophyta > Magnoliopsida > Asterales > Asteraceae > Chrysanthemum > Chrysanthemum lavandulifolium. The sequence goes on along the minus strand of CM040239.1, from coordinate 234,065,152 downwards.
GATCGCCACTATGCCACCATCCCATCTGTCATACCACCCATCGTTTTGGACGAAACCGAACCTTTGAGGAAGGTGAAGTTGCTCGAACTCCCATCGCTCCAAATATGACCGCCATCCTCAAGAGTACAATGCTTTTGCTTCCATGACCCTAGATCAAGATTATGAGTCGCAAAGAATGGCTACCGCTTCAGATGTTGCCGTGGATGATGAATCATCCAAGTCATCGAGAACACCGACTCGCTTCATCGATTCTTCCGGATCATCTTCCCGAGCTATCCGTCGTCGCCGACGAGGATTCGTGTTCTTAAGTCTCATGAGCCCGAGCCGCTTGGAGTACCTTATAGATCGCATCCTAATGGTAAGACCTTCAAACGCACCGCTAGGAAGCGTGTGCGACCCATCACTATGACTCATGTGATGCCACCACTCGCCACCATCACCCGCCACCACCCGCTCGGTCATCACCGCCACCATGCTCCACCCATCGCTACTTCACCACCACCGCCACTTCATCGTGTTCTACCATCGACTACTATGCTCCTCGCTTCATCACCTCACCTCCTTGGACACTTTTAGTGAGCCAATTTTACCACTTTGCATCAAGTGCTATCCACCATCACTATCTCGATCCCGACAAGCCTACTCAAGTGGATAATGAGGCCGGACCAAGGAAGAAATCCGGTGCTAGGAGATGGTCATTCTTGATACCTTTACTCGACGTTGGAGAGAGAGGAGGAGCACCTAGTTCGCTTGAGCTGGAGAAAGCTCAACCATCGCACTCACCGAGCTTCTACTCACATCGGTGAACCGTACACCACACTATTCCTCCGTTAGCTACGAGACTTATCGTGCACGAAGACCGCTTGAATGAGCTCATGGCACATTATGATGAGATTCCACTAGTTAGGATAGAGAGCTTGGAGGAAGAAGTCGAAAACCTCGTGGTAGGTCGCTACTCCATTGAGATTGTGTTTGATATGATGAGTACCCATTTGTGGAGGCGAGAGGGCCGTTAACCAATTGACTCGGAGATTGGAGACTACTATCCGAGATGCTAGTACTTTGAGAGACCGCCTTAGGTCGAGAGAGAGTCCCACATCACGAACTTGCATCCGCTCATGCTCACACCGCTATTCCGAGGAGAGGATTGATGACCTCGAGGCGAGAGATCGAGCCCGTGAGCGCAGATCCGAGACTTGACAACCATGGTTGAGGAGATTCGTCGTCGTCGATGACGATCGGAGATGCGTAAATCCTAGTCATCTTTATCTTAGTATGTATCATAAAGCCGCCATATGAGGCATTAAGGCTTGTATCTTTTTGGTTTGTAACCTTGGAACAAGAATTATGATGATGTAACCTATGGTTGTGAACAAAACTATGTAACGATGTATTCCATGGTTGTATTTCTATTATTCTGATGTTATGATATTATTCCTCGGTGATGTATGCCGAACCGATCCTTATGTCCTTATATATATATTATGATTTGTTGAGAAAAATCATATTCATATCATATCATTAATTTAAAGTGGTAACTGGACTATTATGAAATGTATAATATGAAATCGCTTTATCATCGATCGATAATTTCTTAATCTTGGTATTTATTCTTGAAAATTTTAGAAAATGGTCAAGAAGAAAGCTACCTCATCCACCATCACTCCCGCAGCTATTCGTAAAATGGTCGCCGAAAGTGTTAGCGCAACTATAGCTCAACATGTCGCCGACATCGCTAGAGCCGGTTTAACGCATTGAAGTCGAACGAATTGCCCAAGAGGCACGTGAAGTCGAAATCGCAAGAGAAGCCGAAATTGCAAGAGAAGTCGAGAATGCCCGAATTGCTCGAGAGGTCAAGTCGAGCGTCGCTCAGCAAAGACGCGAGGTCAAGCCGCCGCATTGTCAAGAGAATCGTGTCGCAGTCGCACGCCTTCTTGAAATGGCAAACTCAAATGCAACTAACACTCCAACAAATCAAAGTGAGTCCACCGTAACTCGCAAGTGTAGTTACAAAGAGTTCATGAACCGCAGTTTACATTCTTCAAGGGCAATCAAGGTGCTATTGGGTTACTTCATTGGTTTGAGAGAACCGAGACCGTATTTCGCTAAGTGATCGACAGATGATTGCAAAGTCAAGTTTATGATCGAACTTTGTTAGAAGATGCGTTATCTTGGTGGAAAGGCCATGCTCAACCAATTGGAATGGAAGAAGCTTGTAAGATTTCATGGTCGATCTCAAACAACTCATAATGAAACAAGATGTCCGAGGACCGAGATCAAGAAACTCAAGATGAGTATTACCACTTGGTCGCTAAAGGTAATGATCTCAAGACATACTTCAAGAGATTCCACGAGCCGAGAGCTCTATGTCCTCATTTGTTTCCCACCAATGAAAAACTTTTGGAAGCTTTGATCGGAGGTTTACCTCAAGCATCAAGGAGATGTCATCGCTCAAGCCAAAACTGCTGAAGAAGTTGTCATTGTATCCCACCGCCTTATGGAACCAATACTAAAGCTTGCAAATGCACAAGGCTCAAGTGACAACAAAAGAAAGTTTGATGATCGGAAAACCTCAAATTCCAACCACTATCGGTCCAACAACAACAATCGGAACAACAACAACCAATATCACCACAACAAATCAACATCACAATCGGCAAAACCAAGGCAAGAAGCCGCAAGGGCTTATGCCGCACCCATCGTTGGAAAAGGGTATGTAGGACCACATCCCCAGGTAATAGATGTTTGATGCACTATTCGGACCTTGTACCGTGAAGTGCGATAAGTGCAACAAGGTAGGTCATCAAGGTAAGCATTGCCGAAACCCCGGAAGAGGCAACACCGTGACAAACATGAATCGCTATGGATGTGGAGAACCCGGTCATTTCAAGAGTCAATGCCCAAAGTTAAATGTTGTTCAAACAAACAATGCGCGTGCAAGAGTGTACATGCTAGGAGATGGAGATGCACCGTTGAACCCTGACATTGTGACGGGTACGTATTCTCTTAACAAACATTCTGCAAAAATCTTGTTTGATTCGGGAGTAGATAAGAGTTTTGTATCTACTACTTTTGCACCATTACTTGAAATATCCCCAATTGCCTTAGATACAACTTATGAGATAGAACTTGCCGATGGGAAAATAATAGGAACCAACACCGTAATCCGTAATTGTCCTATTCTATTACAAGATCACTCGTTCCTCATAGATCTTTTGCCAATCAAACTTGGAAGTTTCGATGTCGTAATTGGCATGGATTGGTTGTCCAAACACCGTGCTAGGATTGTTTGTGACGAGAAACCATTCATATCCCGATCAACGGTGAAACCTTAGTCATCCAAGGAGATCAAAGTAGAAAGTACTTAAGTATCATATCCGTGCGAAGTCAATAAAGTACATGGAAAAGGATGTTATGCCTTCTTAGCTCAAGTAACGGAAAAGAAGTCGGAAGAGAAACGACTAGAGGATGTACCGTAATCAAGGAATTCCCGAGGTGTTTCCGAAGATTTTCCCGACTCCCACCGCCGACAAGTCGAATTTCAAATCGATCTTATTCCCGGAGCTACCCCAGTAGCACGAGCACCATACCGCTTAGCACCCTCGTAAATGCAAGAATTATCCAAACAACTAGAAGAGCTATCCGAGAAAGGATTCATTAGACCAAGTTCCTCACCCCGGGAGCACCGGTATTATTCGTTAAGAAGAAAGATGGATCATTCGGATGTGTATCGATTATAGAGAATTGAACAAGCTCACAATCAAAACCGCTATCCCTTACCAAGAATCGATGATCCGCTTGATCACATAAGGCTCGAGTGTATACTCAAGATTGATTTAAGATCCGGATATCATCGCCACGGGTAAGAGAAGAAGATATACCCAAGACCGCATTTAGAACTCGATATGGCCATTATGAATTCCAAGTAATGCCATTCGGTTTAACTAATGCACCGTCAGATTATGGACCTCATGAATAGAGTCTCGCAAACCATATCCGGATAAATTCGTCATTGTGTTCATCGACGATATTCTTATATACTCGTAATAAAGAAGAACATGCGAACATCCAAGACCGTCCCGAAATTACTCAAGGATGAAAAATTGTACGCTAAGTTTTCCAAGTGTGACTTTTGGATTGAGACACCCAATTTCTTGGTCATGTGATCGACAAAGAAGGAATCCATGTGATCCCGCAAAGATTGAATCATAAGAATTGGCCAGCACTCACAAACCCCATCGAAATTGTCCAATTTAGGACTTGCTGGTTATTATCGAAGATTCATCGAAGGTTTCTCGAAATAGCTAAACCATTGACCGAGTTAACCCGAAAACGAAGAAATTCGAATGGGAGACGATCAAGAATCGCCTTTTCAACTCCTAAAGAACAAGCTTTATGGCACCTATTTTGGCACTACCGGAAGGAGTCAAGATTTTGTAGTATATTGTGATGCTTCACACATGGGTTTAGGCGCCGTTCTCATGCAAAGGAACAAGGTGATTGCTTATGCGTCACGACAACTCAAAACTCATGAGAAGAATTATACTACTCACGATCTAGAACTTGGCGCCGTGGTATTTGCACTCAAATTATGGAGACATTATTTGTACGGGACTAAGTGTATAGTGTACACTGATCACAAAAGTCTTCAACACATCTTAGATCAAAAGGAATTGAATATGCGCCAACGTCACCGGCTCGAATTGCTTAGTGATTATGATCGCGAGATCCGTTATCATCCCGGAAAGGCAAACGTTGTTGCCGATGCCTTGAGCGTAAAAGATCGCCTAAGCCACTTAGAGTGAGATCATTGGGAATGGTAATCAATTCACCCCTACCATCGAAAATTCTTGAAGCTCGAATCAAGCCCTTAAAGAAGAAAATAGGCCGAATGAGAAGATTTATGGCATGCCGAGAATGAAAATGGATTTGTGAAGAGATCGCGAACGCTATGTTTCAAGAATCGAAGTTGATTCCACTCTTTGAGGTATCCGAGAACTCATCATGCATGAATCCCATAAATCGAAGTATTCCATACATCCCGGTCCCAACAAGATGTATCAAGATCTAAAGCTTTTGTACCGGTGGCCTAATATGAAGGTCGATATCATCAGATACGCCAAGAATGTTTGACATGCTTGAAAGTTAAAGCCGAACATCAAAAGCCATCCGGATTGTTAACTCAACCGTAACTTCCTATGTGGAAATGGGAAAGAATCACAATGGACTTCATCACTAAGTTGCCAAAAACTTCTAATGGTTTTGACACCATTTGGGTTATTGTAGACCGCCTTACAAAGTCCGCTCATTTCTTGCCAATCAAGGAGAACGACGAGATGATTACACTCGCTAGATCAGACATCAAAGAGATTGTTTCTCATCACGGTGTACCAATCTCTATCATATCCGACCGTGATAGCCGATTCACCTCAAGATTTTGGCAAACGCTTCAAAAGCCATGGGTACCAACTTAGATATGAGTACTGTACCATCCTTAAACAGATGGACAAAGTGAAAGAACGATCCAAACTCGGAAGACATGCTAAGAGCATGTGTGATTGATTTCGAAAAGGATGGGATAAGCACTTACCTCCGGTGAATTCTCTTACAATAATAGCTTATCACGCCAAAGATTAAAGTCGCTCCTTTTGAAGCACTCTATGGAAGAAAATGCCGATCGCCACTTCTTTGGCGGAAGTTGGAGAAGTACAACTTACAGTTCCCGAAATTGTCCAAGAGACAACAGAAAAGATAATGCAAATTCGCAAAGATTGCAAGCAACTCGAGATAGACAAAAGAGCTACGCAGATGTTCAAGAAAACCAATGGAATTCCAAGTCGGAGACCGTAATGCTCAAAGTATCACCGAAAGGGATGGTCGATTTGGAAAACGAGGAAAGCTCAAACCTCGATACGCCGGACCATTTAAAATTCTTCAAAGAATTGGTCCAAGGCATATAAACTTGATCTTCCCAAGAACTTAGCCGAGTACATGACACGCTCCATGTCTCAAATCTTAAGAAGTGTCTTCGGATGAAACTCTAGTCGCACCACTCAAGGACATCCACTCAACGACAAACTTAGCTTTGTCGAAGAACCCGTCGAGATCATGGACGAGAAATCAAGAGGCTTAAGCAAAGCCGCATTCCTATCGTTAAAATTCGATGGAATCGGAAGAAACGAGGTGCAAGTTCACCGGGAGCGCGAAGATATAATGCGCCCAAGTATCCCCACCGCTCATCTAGATCACCCATGACAACCTCTGCGAGTTTAATCATGGACGCGGTTCTCTTAAGGGTAGGTACCGTAAGCTCCCGGAAAATTTCAATGTACTTAACGCTTAATCGTGAATTAAACACAATCTATTTCGTCATGAAATTTTCTCGAACATCACATTTGCATATCAATTGGCATATGCATGATCAACGCAGCTGAGCATTCATAAATATACCGCCAGTGATCTAAATAAATTTCCCACTATCCTCGATAATCCTAAAATACGTAATGAATACGTAAAAATTTGTAATAATACGAATTTAAATATAATAAAAATATATAAAATTCGTATAGGGCCTCGGAAACTCATTAGACTTTTCACCACTCGAACCCGACACGTAAATGGGCCTCACAACCGGATCAAGCCCACCCCATTGTCCCTTTGGGCTTAGCCTTAGTTCACGAGCCCACGAGATAAGCCCAACACACTTAAAAACCATTTCGGGCCTACATGAATACACGAATAGACATAAGAGCCCAACACAATCACATTTTCTTGGCCTTGGGCCTCGTTCACAACTCTTAGCCCATGATCATATATTAATAAACTTGTAGTTAATACTTTTGGGGTGTTTCCTTCATTGTATACGAACGAGCAAACAAAAGGGAAACCAAACATGAAACGAAAACAAGACTAGCCAAGACCAACCAAACTAGAACTTGAAACATATTGGTCTCATGCTTATGTGGAGGTAAAAAGGGAGACAAATCCTTCACTTAGCCACCCTAAACTAGTATTTAAATATCCTAAATACCTTTGACCACCTTTTGACCTCTTAACCCAAAGGATACAAGGTTTGTCATGACCAACATGACTCGACAAGCTCATATACATGCCCTAAATCCCACCGAACATGAAGCATGCTTGGCCAAGTTTATACTCCATCTTAGACACTAGAAAAGTAGAAGCTACACTAATAAAATAAACTAAGTATCATACCTCTCTTTACTATAAATCAAACACTTAGGAAGGACATACCACCTCAAACACTTACATTGCCAAACTCACTAACACTACACATCTTAAAGTAAAAATCGTCCATCGTGGAAGTATAACAAGGAAAGGAAACATTGCAAGGTGAAGGAAAATAAGGATACGAGTAGCAAGGAGAACACGGGTCTCGAGTTTAAACCATCTTCTCTTCATTTCATCCCCACTCTTTACGAGTGTAGTAAGTTCAACTAAGCTCATTTCATTTTTAACTCTTTTCGCTTAGTTCACACGAAATTAAACATGTTATATCACATGTTAAGCAAGTTAAACGCACCATTTCACCATACTATGCATGGTCATTCACTAGTTACACGTTAGAACTTGTGTCTCATGTCGAGAACAAGTTGCAAAAATCTCTTGGAAACCTTAGGACTACTCGACACCTTTATTTCTTACGAAAAACTAAACGGGCCTAAAGCCCAAACATCAAGCCCATTAAGCCCAACCCAAGTCCATTAATGATCTAACCCGCCCAATATGATCAAAATAAGCTAATAAGCTAAAGAAATAAGCTAGGAATAAGTTTGTACTAGTTACACAAAGTTTTCGTTTATTTCAAAAGCATTTCGACCAAATTTGCAAAACAAATGAATTTCGGGTTAAAAGCGTAACATTTAAAAAGTTAAAGGTTCAATATATTACGATATAAACATGCATGAAAAGTTAAGGGACCAATATGCATCTTTTCGAAAGTAAAAGGGGTAATTATATACGTGCATGAACACGCTTAAAACCACGAGGACCGAATGTAAATAGCCTAAACTAGTTATAAATAAAGTTTAGGGTGAAATGTGTACAATTGGAAAAGTAAAGGTTTTAAAGCGTATAAAATGAACCTAGAGGGCTGTTTTTGTAAAATCGCTTTTACCAAGGGATTAAAGATGTCATTTCAAAAGTTTTGATATAAAATACATTTTGGGTAGAAAGTGTAAATTACTCAAATTTGAGGGACTAAACTCGTACTTTTGTAACTCGAGGGTAAAAGTGTAAATTGAGAAAAGTTTAGAAAAACTTATAAACCCATAATAACTTCGTAAAATGAGTATTTTGATCACATGAGCGTAATATTTTCGAATAATGATAAACTTATTTCATGTATAAATGTATATGTAAATATATATTTATTAGAAAGTATATGTAAAATATACTTTTTTGATAAAATACTCGGGGAATCTAAATACGTTAAAATACTCAACAAATCCATTAAGATCACAACGGGGGAACATTTCACTTATGCGTAAGTGAGGATCACTAGTTAAGGCAATGTAGCACATAAATTAACTTAAAACGTTAATCACGATCGCACACTATTGGATTGGACAATCCAATGATCTATTGAATAAGAATATTCAATGCTCTATTATTTTGGTCGCGAACCAAAATGCTCATTTACTGAGACTCGCCATCTCATCATTTTAGGTTTCGAGTTGGAACCTCCGCTACATTGTGCTTGATCTTTTGTGCGTGTGCATTATCATCAAGGTGAGTTCATAGCCTCGCTTTTACTTTATTTTTGCAAACCCCGCGAGGAGATACATGCTCTAAACTAGAACACAAGGTTTTTCATAAATGCTTGATCTTCTTGATTATTGGTACCGCCTAAGTTGTTAGCCACAAGTCCCCGATCATGAACCATTAGTCACCGCGAGTGAACGAGATATCGTGAATAGTACTATGGGATTAACGAACCCCGCTTTCGGTTATAGAGAAATAACCGGGCGCACTATATCGAATTTCTTTAGGTAATTGGCTATTACCTCCTTTGGGGCATACTTACGTACACTGGTAATTCGGTGTATGCAGTTGAGTCTTGGTTTCATGAGCTTAGTGCATAATAATCTGTGATATTTTTCTTATGATATTGTTAGTTATAACATCCCGCGATTTTCCAGATGTTTATTTTTCGAGGAAATAAGTCTGTTTTTCATTTACGAACTTTCTTGAGTTTGATTGACGTGAAAACGAAAAAGTTATCTCGCGAAACGTGGAAATTAGACACAATGTGTACCGGCACTACTGTGAACTCGTAAAAATCATTTTGATTTGTTCGTTATTTTACTTTGCGAGAAAATAGTCAATTAAATACTCATTTTTATTGGAAAAATGATTTCGTGAACGATGGCGCAGGTTTCGTAATTTTTCGAGTCCATTTGCTAGTCTAAATGTGTCCCGAACCACTATATCTTAAAAGATTGTATAAATTACATCTATGGTCCCTGCAGTTAAACTTTCACCATCGCCCCTCAAGTTTGTAAATTACACTTTCGGTCCCTGCATCCTATATAAAAGACCCCATTAGGGTTTCCTCCTTATTTTTTGATAACACCTCACCGGAAATCATTTTTCCGCGCCACATGCTGCTTCTCCGGCCAACTTTCGGCCACCCCACCTTATTTCACCGCCTCCCCAAATGATAGATCGTCATCTCATGGTTCTAATTACATACCACATGAGCGTTAACTCACCCACACGCGCCCAAAATCTAGTTTTCTAGATTCGAAATTTAGGGTTTCGTTGTAAGGTTTGTATGGTTTAATGGGGCTAGAGTGATGGTCACGAATATGGTTGTTTGAAGCTTTATGGGACGGTTGTAGCACGCCACTGCCGTCAATGGTCACAGTCACCACAGCCGTCACCGCTGTCATCTCCTTCATTCTTTCTTTTCGTTCTTGTTTCGATGGTAAGCCGAGATACCCTCTTGTTAGTTTGTTATTATTAGTATTATTTTGATGGGTTGGTTTTCGTGGATAAAAATGGGATTGAAAACGAATTATTTGTAATGTGGGCTGAGTTAACTCAACTCAGCGAGTCAAGTCGACTCAGTTGAGTCAACTCAGTCGAGTTGAGTTTACCGGTTATAAACGTGATTTAAAAACGTGTTTGGTGCTAATTCGTGTGGTAAGAAAACATTTCTATGGGTGGTTGTTTGATTTTTGGTTCTCGGTCGAATGTGGAAACCCACATGACGTATGGTATGTCCCGAGTTGAGTCTCGGATTTGGCGGTTTTGGTTATGTTAACATTGGTTTTGCTTGCTTAGCCTCGGGTTCAATTAGAAACCGAGAGGTGTGTTTGTCGGTTTCGGTTATGTCGCGACACCACAAAGGGTGTTTTGCTTGGTTCGGTTTGATAAGTAAGTTGCAGGTGTTTGATTTTGAAGGCAAAATGTGAAAGTGTTGTTTTTGTTATTATGACCTGAGTAGTGCTTTGTGATTAACGGGCTCAAGCCCATTGAAATTTAAAGGGTGTGTTAAATTTGCGAAATGTATATGTTAAGTGTTAAATATGGTACTAATGTGTCTCATTTGTTTTGACCTTCGTTCGCATTGGTACGTTTCGGTAACTCGTGGTTGACACTTGCTATTGAACTTTACGTATATTGGACTTATATCGGACTATTTGGACTCGAGACGGAGGTGATAAATTAGACTCTACTCGTATGGACCAATATATGAGATGAAACTAATGATAAGTGGCAAAACAATAACTAATACATAATCTAAAAATTTGATTAACTACTAAAACTATTTAGTTAAGTTATTATTGAAACGGGTTGGAGTAATTAACTAGAACACATGTTTAATTATAAATCTGATGGGATATATTGTTTTAAAAATCAAGTTCTCATTAAAGTCTATTAACACGAAAATATTGTATAAACGGACGCATCATATCGGAATTTATAAAAACTTATTAAACTTATACTTCTATTTGAAAATCCTTTTATATATATAAAACCCAACAACTTTATAAAAATTATGAAACGTTATTATAATTAGAGTTTCTTATAAAGTCTAATTGACTTTTCTAAACTATCTAGAGTTTCTTATAAATGCCTAAGGCTCAAACCATTTGCTTGTTTTATTGCTAGATGATTCTTACTTGTTTAGTTCCTTTATATATGTTTTATGCTTTGGTGTGTGTTCTTGAGTCTTGGTCAAAACTACTTGACTATTCTTATAATGTATGGGGATATACATTACGCTTTAGTGTGAGTTATATTTGGCGTGAGTTACTTGTCGAGCCTTGTCTTCTTACCACCACACGAAACATTAATGATAAACTTTTGTGATACTATATATTATACTTTTAAACAAACATTAATACGAGTAATCCACGAAAACTAAAACACTTATCTTTGAAAACTCATTTACTTTACGATACCTATTCTGAGATAAGCCGTGCACTACTAGGTTGAGCCAATGACGAGCCGTTGTGCCCGTACTCTTGCGTCGTTGAGCGATGCCCCACTTGATATTACTTTATTTCTTTGCCCGATGCTAGTTGTGATAGTATCGATTCTTGCATTGCTTCGGACTAAGGTGAGTTCATAGCCCCACTTTTACTCTTTTAACTATTTTATAAACTCCTTGGGGGAGAATACATGCTACTACTGCTTTTATGATCACAATTGCTTGAAAACTGTTTGTTATACTCTTGATATTATGACTCGCCTAAGTTTCCACCAAAAGTCCCTACATCATGAACCATTAATCACTTGCGGTGAACGCAAATATCGTGGATAGTACTATGGAATTGACGACCCCGACTCGGTTATCGGAAATAACCGGGAGCACTATATTTGGTATCTCTATGTAATTGGCTATTGCATCTCGTAGGGCAATTTTATTTACTTACACCAAGAATTTAGGTGTATGCAGCTAGTTTGGTGTCATGAGCTTAGTGCAATAATATCAACTATCTTTTATGGGCGTATAACAACGTAGCCCATGGCTTATCTTAAACTTGAAAATCTTGTGATCAATCGCTTATTTACTAAACCTATGAATTCACTCAACCATTGTGTTGACTTTTTAGCATGTATTTTCGGGATGAAAAGCGATAGCTAACTCGAGGCGCTTGGGCATTGGCATGGCATGGTCATAGATGACTCTGATATACGAATTGGGACCACATTTTATTAATGGGCCATTTTTCCGCAACAAGTCAACCTTTGTAAACTCTATTTTATTTCAATGAATGAAATCTTTTACGAAAAAGCTATTATTTTTCACTTGTGTTATGATCCAACTGAGTAGCATCCCAAAAACTATTTCTTCCGCTGCAAACCATTTTTGGGGGTGTTACATTAGTTTACAATGATCATGATCTTATACTTGTGTTCAACTTATTTTAAACCTATGGATTTCACTCAACATTTTTGTTGACCTTTTTAAGCATGTTATCTCAGGTAATCAGTGAAGATTATGACCAAGGTGCGGAACGGGGCATGGCAAGGCTTATCTGGTGGTGTAAAACATAAAAGTTATCATTTCTTTCAAACTCATGATCCTTCTTTTGGGAAAAACACTTGATCTATTTACAATATTTTGTAACAAACTATGAGTTTTCGATGAATGATAACTATTTTAATAAAACGCCTCTTTCGAGTCGTTTTCTATAATTATTGACTATGATCTCCATTCAAGTAACACCCGAATTAGTCTTCCGCTGTCATTAAGATTTTCGGGGGTGTTACAACCCGTGACATTTTTAATAAATTCTTCTTCATTTAAGTCGTGCTCCCAAAAATTCAGGTGAGGCCAAAATTTGTTAATGGCAATATAACTCCATGTCACACGTTAAAATCTCACAGTCGAAGACAGATAATTAAACACTGAACCAGTCCATCGAAAAGTCTTCCTTTTTCTTGTGCTCTAGTTCCTATGTTGGATTCTGAGAGTGCATAAAATAAAAATCTCATTCAAGCCCTTTTAAGAATAGTAGTACAGTTCTTTTATTTATTTTTATTTTTTTTATCGACATATTATGTAAAGAAAGAACCTAACAAGAATGTAAGCTAAAGATTACAAGTGCACAAGTGACGGGAAAGGGTGTTACTAGGGTTAGAAAACGACTCAGTCCAACTAAATTTCACTTTTATAACTCTAGTAGAGATCCATGTATGCGAGAAAAGTTTAATATCGTTGAGGAAAAGGGTCTTTCTTCTTATTTTTTTCTTGAGAGGATGTACTCATTTATGAATTTCCAAAGTTCTTGAGGATATGTACTCATTTATGAATTTCTAAAGAGCCCAAACAAAGGTAAGGACGACACCGTCAAACATGAATGAACATGTGATTGAGAGATTGGCTCTTTCCACTAATGAGAACACATCGTTAAGGCATATAGGAATTAAGCGTTGGGCGTTTTGCCATTAATGAACTTCAATCAAAATGAATTTAGCGAGTCCACAATGGACACACACATAAAACTTGGTGTCTTGATCTTTTTCAAAAATAGGGTAAAGGATCGAATGAAGGTCGATACCTTTCATATCAAGATTCACTCTTGTGGGCATTCGGTCTTTTGCAATTCTCCACACCAAAATGTCGATTTTAGTAGGGACAGGTTTGTTCCATCTTTTTGGGTTTAAGTCCACGGAAAGCGTCGAGTTTGCAAATGAATCTCATACCTTTTACCGAATATCTTTTTGAAACGTCAAAGCTACACTTCCATTTATCTTAGTTTTCAGTGAGATTAAGATTTGATAGGAGGTTTTGCAATACCATAAAATTTTTAGACTCTTTCATATACCTAAGGTCTCCTCATCAGGCTGTACAAAAGCCCAAGTGGTGCGGTCGGTCCAAAACAATTTAGATGAGGGGTTAGTGCATTTTCCATTATCTAACGGCATGACTAGATCAAACCCATATGGTAGCCCATAAACCATGTTAGGTCTAAGCAGCGAATGTGAGGCAGTAGGGAAATTAAGCATGGGAGTATCCGCTAGCTAGGTTTGAGCCCTGGATTGCCTAACATCAAGGTATTGAAGCAAGGTCTCAAGTTCAAATCTCGTAAATTGCAACTCCATAAGGCCACCTACTCTAGCTAATGAGAGCTAATGACTTATCATCTTGTGCACTTGTAATCTTTAGCTTAGGCAGTACCAGATCGTTTTATCAAGTCCACTGTAACCAGTCATTGGACATTTGCAGCGGGAGAATGATACAAATGGAGAAATGCTCCAATGGTCAAATGGGCCATGAGCTCAATCTCAACTCTTGGCTAAAACTCACTAAAAAAGTTCTGGGTGCTCATTGTCTGGGGCTAGGTTATTGGAAAGGGTCAGTCCGCACTTAAAAAGAGTGCATGGGGTTAGTGTCTCCTTGCTAATTTAAACTTTTTGAAAACATCTATTTATCAAGTCACCAAAGATAGCTCAAGTGGGATTTTATTAGGGCTATAAACGAACTGAGTGAACTTTCATAAACTGTTCGGTAAAAAGTTCGTTTATTTATTAAATTAACGAACTTGAACAATATTTTACGTTCGTTTAGTTAAATCAACGAACATGAACAAAAGTAATATTCGTTCATTTATGTTCGTGAACGTTCGAATATGCGCTCGTTAACGTTCGTTTATGTTCATTTATTTACTTTTGTTTGTATATCATATTTTTTAGTTGTAAAATTTTAAATTGGTTTTAAATAAAACAACACTTATAAAACAATATATTGTGCATAATTTAATAAAATTTATGTATGTTTGTCTATGTTCATTTATGTTCGATCGTTTATGTTCGTTTAGTGTCTTAAATAACGAACATGAACAACTCATTTTCTTAATAAACAAACATGAACAAGAAAATTCATTCGTTTAAGCGTTCGTGTCCGTTTATTTGTCCGACTAAAATTAAGTGAACGCACATGAACAAAGTAATGTTCGTGTTCGTTCGGCTCGTTTACGGCCCTGATTTTCATTGTTAAGAAAAAATCTACCATGGCGCAAAAATAGATGGTCACTGGATGTTCTCGGTTATGAGCCTATGGGGTGGGTTTTGTTTCATTTATGATTGTATATTGGCTATGGCCTATGGGCCATATGAACTCCTACTATTACTTTATAATGTTGGATTGTTTATATTAAGCTGCCCACTCAGCTCAAGAGATAACTCCTTGGGCTGGGCTGAAAATTTTAATCGTTATATAAATTTTTTGGCATAAGTAAATAAGTAATTGAACAAATCTTAATTGATATATCTTTCATCTAGTTACAAAATATTTACCAACTAAAAAAGTTAGAATCAATCCATTAAAACTACAGATCTCATGGGATTCATATTGAAAAACACGTAACCTCTATTTATTCTTAGAATTGGCTAGGAAAAATATAGTTCTCATATTCATCTCCTAAAATTAGTACTTAGACTGTAATTGCAAACTTTAATCAGAAACTCCATTTAATGACTACCTATCCCTTGTATGTTGCATTGTGTCCTTTATCTGCAACGAGCCACATCGTTATTCAAATGGTAACCGGTCCTTTTGGGCATTGTCAAAACTATAACCACGTCATCCAGGTAATTATCCTTTTTTGTAGTTCGGGTCTTTGGCATAAGTGGTGTATTGGTCCGAGCCTTAACCCGGTTAAATGTGGATCTAGCGGGCCTAAAATGGGCTAAACCATTTCTCACGTCGGGCAATGTCCTGGGCGGGCCTTGTTAAGCGTTGATCCTTAGATAATTTGTGCACCGTTGTAGGCAAAAGAGGACCATAAGAGTACTTCAATACTACTGTACATTTCCTTGATGTGATACATCATGTCTTGAAAGACAATGCTTGTGTCAAGTTGTTTGAGTTGACCCGGTTAGGTAAATGCAAGTAGTAACATTCTAAAAGAACCCAAACAATATAAATATAAGATAACTTCTAACTGTTGCCAAATCAATGAAATTATAATAATGATGGGGTCTAAACAACCTTAACCATTTGACCTAATCTAAAGCTGCACATATAAATAGAAACATGGATATTAAACACACATATATAAGTCACTTCTAAAGTAGTAACCCTAACTCCCAAATTGATTACCACTTTCTGCAGCTCACCCTCTAGTCTCATTCTCTCTCTTTCATACTTCCACTTTCATCATTTCATCTTTAAGTTAAACCACATATCCTATTCACCATTCAAATATGGTAAGCATAAATATGGATACAAAATCGAATATATATGTTTGTATATCTATATCTATTCATTATTAGTATTGATTACTTAGCTTATAGAATATATTGAAATAATATGTTTTGTCATGTTGAGGATATAATAAAATGGATATTTATTTATCATTATGGTAAAGTGTGCTTATGGTTCTTGATATTGTTTTGGAAATTTATAGTAATTTGCAGACTAAAAGATATGTCTATGTTTGTTTAATTTAAGGATTTCTTCTTTCCTGTTTTTAAGGTTCAATCAGTTGGAGTTGTTCCTGTTTTGTTGGGTGTTTTGAATGTTTTATTAGATTTGTTTCTAAACTAATGTTCCTTTATCTGAGTTTTGTTAACAACAGCCGTTCTACTATTGTTATTTACAATAGCTTAGAATGTTTGAATAGAAATAATTCCGCGTTCAAAATGCTATTCTTTGCGTCACGTTTTATAACAACTGATTATTTGTTCTTGCTTTTTGTTTTTCAGGATTTAAAGCAATCACCTCCTAAAGAAAAGGAAGGAGAAGCGAAAAGTACAGCAGTGGCTGCAGTTAGTACTACTGAGACAGGCTCTACCAAGAAGCCGCTAGTTGAGGTACACACAAAACATACAACTATGTTTTTGTTAAACCCTGTTTGAAAAATTATGTTGACTTTAAATATGCATAAATGATGTTATATTGTGGAGAGTTAATTAAATGCAGTAAATTACAGTGGTGCAACTTAGATTGGGTAATAAAAATAATAGGTCCGGTAAAAAAACCAAGTATTTTAGATTATAAATGTTAGTGGAAGATTGGGTCGGGTTGGATTGATGCGATTTTTGTTTGAGAAAAATAATTACTTGTAAATAACTAATGTATTAAACACAATTACAAAACCATATTTTCAAAATTGTAAAACTAATATACTTAGAAAAAACAAAACTATTTACAAAGATTACAGATATTCGAATAGGTGATTTTGACATAAAATTGAGCCATTAAGGTTTAATAGTTTACTAAACCCACATGCTAGATCCCAAGCTATCGAATATGTTGTCATCGGCAGGGCTACTTCTTTCGAAATGAGAAGAATAGCGTAGCATAAACCATGGTTTACATCTTACACTAATAAATTAAATTTGGGATTTTGCTATTTGTAGCACTATACAAACATGAAATATATACTACTTATAATAGAGGAATGAATCTCTCTCCTTATGGTCTTAAAATTAAGACTTACAAAATAGGGATTGTCTAACAAGTGCCCTAAAGGCATTGGATAAATGCATTAATTCAACACAAAGTTTCATTTAATATACACTAATTAAAGTTATAAATTATCTTAATTAAATGTGATTTTGTATTTAATAAAAGCAAACTTTCTTTCTTTAACAATTTAAACAAATGCGGTTAGGGCATTGTTTAGACAATCCCTACAAAGCCTCTTGTACAATACACAATGCACTATTAATGATCTTTCTCATCAATCTTAATTTTAAGACTTACAAGTCTTAAAACTTAATATATAAAATACAAAACACTATTAATTTGGTCAAGATATTTAATGTAGTCAATTAATTAACATGTCAATAAATACAATTAATGCAGTTATTAAAACACCCTTTACACAAGAAATACAAATTATCAATCATATTCTACAACCAACTTAAACGCAATTCGTGCATTAATTGTCACTAATATAAATAATAAATCATATTATACAAATATTCAGTTCTCGAACCAAGAACAGCCAAACGCCCGAGCTCGAACAGATGCAAATCCAAATGGGGTCGAGCCGAAGCAAGCACAGCCAAACGGGTCGAGCTCGAATGAGAATGGGTCAAACGGACTCGAGCCCGAAAAGGCACGGGCTAAACAAATTTCTTAATCCTCGTAAATTTATTGTCAAAAATAACATAATAAACTAAAATACATGATTCATCAGAAAATTTTATTTCAGAGATCATGCACTTAGAACTCATGCAGACTTCTTAGTTAATGATAATACATTTAGTTGGTTGGCAATATATAAATTAAAAGGATGAGAAAGCACAAATAATTTATGCATCTCATAATTTTTTTATAGTTCATTAAATTTGTTATACCTAACTAATTATAATTTATAAGTTGTACTCGTATCTCGTAATATCCTAAATAGAGATATAATCACGTTGATTAAACTAATACAAAAAAATAAAATATGGGAAAGCACTATCACAACTTTTAGTAAAAGAGAATCTCTTTTTTTTACCCGAATTTAAAGTGGACGTTATTGGCACATGCAATCGTTTTCTTCTTTAGTACGAGTACTGTTTTTATTACTTTGATAAATTTGAACTCATATAAATAGTCTACTTCTTGAAGATAGTCATTGTGTTCTTATACATTATTTTGGTTTATTTAAAAAACATAGAAGTTTTTAAATATATATATATTTTTATTCATTAATAATACAGTATATATGTATGATATATTTTTTTATTTTTTATTTTTTTTTCTAGATTCAGTATATTTAAAGTAGGGAAAATGATAATGGACTTTCATTAATAGCTTAGGAGACCTAACGATAAACGTATTGCATAATATTGTTATCGCATAATACATTTACGACAGCTCCTTTGCGCCTATTTAAGCAGCCTACGTATCATCACTCTTAAAGTAGTGAACTATTGAACCAATTTGATGACACATCTGTTTTTGGTAAAGAAACAGAGTACTTCGTGTATGTGGTGTACTAGTAGTGCTGAAACCTATGCATTTCCTGATGTAAAAGCCACATCAACTGTGTTCCTCACATCTTGCTTAGATTTTCTTTAACATTATTAAAGCAAAAACTAAAAGGGTAAATTAAGTTATTGTTTTGTTGCGAAAGCTATAGCTATGAGAACAAACCTGGTGGTCCAAGTATTCTTTTATATGAAAAGGAAAACATGATAATCCCAACCGAATCAAGCCTTTCTAATCGATCTTATGAGTTCAATCAAACATGATTAACTTTTTTTTGAAAGTTTACTATTATTCACACTAGCCCAACCCCCGCCAACAAGCGGCGGCGGGGCAAAAAACCGCAACACAATTACAACAAATCGAACTTACACCAATTATCCCATTTTAAACTAGACTTCCCACCCCGGTTTTTGTAACACAAGAAACCGAAACTCATAATATCTAAAATAATTCTTTTGACATCGATGGATCCATTGTCGAACTTCTTCGAATTCCTAGCATTCAAAATGGACCAACACGTAATGAAGATCACACCTTTGATAGCTTTCCTTTTCTTCTTGTCCATGTTTCCTCATTTATGCATTTCAAAAATATCAGAAACAGAGAACATGTATAGAGGAGGGGTTTTAATCCATCTACCAATTCTATACCATATTTCCGCTGACACTACACAAGAGCAAAAAAGATGTTTTGCGGACTCCTCTGCTCGGCCGCATAGCTCGCAAACAATGGAGCCGAAAACACAATTTCTAACTCTAAGAGCCGTACATGTAGGAATTCTATCCAATCCCAGTCTCCACATGAAGATATTGCATTTCTTGGAGATCCACTTCGCCCATTTGAACACGAACCTGCTGCTGTAATCATTGTGGCTATGAAGGAACTCTTTGACCCCTTTAACGCTAAAGGATTTGTCCTTCTTTCCATTCCATTCTCATTTATCTTCTTCCTCCCTTAACTCAATCCCTTCAAAAGCACGTTTTATCTCCACCAGCTCTCGGATGGGCCATTGATTTTAGGGCAAATATTTTTAAAAAGTATTATACTTGCCACAATTTACTTTTGTGGGTAGCGAACAAATTTTTCTGCTTTTGTGGGTACTTTTCTTTCAAATTCATTATTTTTAGGGTATTATATGACATATTTTCCTTTCGGGAAAAAAAAATTCTATTAGTTAAGAGGGGCAAAAATGTCCAAAAATTTTGCAAAATACCAAAAAAGAAAAGATAAATTTGAAAGAAAAATACCCACAAAAACAAATAATTTTGTTCGCTACCCACAAAAACAAATGATGACAAGTATGCTACATTTTAAAAACATTTGCCCTTGATTTTAATTAAAAGAACATGTTTTACAGCCTATTGTAATATAATTGGTTTGTAGTTAAATTTATGTTAACTAAATGTTTTTTTCTGTAAGATGTAGTTATTTTCAATTTTTTTAACTAATACAAAATTGTGTATATTTATTGAGAATAAAGATATTTTTGAATTTATAAAAGATGAATTTACCGCATTACTTTTAATATGTAAATATACATATCATATAATTAATGTTTGTTTCAAAAAATAAAGACCATAAATATTTAACTATTTATTTTTTCGTATGCATATATTAAATTAAAAATTACAAAGTTTCTTATATAGTTAGTTTTAAGTTGATTTAAAAATTATTTGAAACAAAGGTTTAATCATATAAGTCGTATTAAAAGTAGTGTGTAAGAATTATTTTAGAATAGCTTACACATTCTTTTTATTCTAAATAATAAATTAAAATGTTAAATTAATTTTTTATAATTAAAAGATAAATTAGCCAAATTTTACTATTCATTTATGTGTCAAAAAACAATTAATTATTGAGTGAATTTAGTATATGGTAGTGGAAATTTTATTTTGCCAAGTTCGGAATATTATTTTGTACCTTTAAAAGTCCAAGGTGTACAAGATGATTCAGTTTGCCAAGTTTAAGGTATCAATATGTGTTTTAGCTTTTTTTAATGTATTTAACTTGTTTAATAATACTAACATAATCTATTTTATGCTATAAAATAGTAATGAACTTTCTCCAAAGTTCCTATTTGGTACGTAAACTTTAAAAATTTTGAGTAATGTAACAAACTTTCAAAGAGCGCTCCAATATGACATGCGTTACTATTGTCGTGCCTATAAAAATTTCGTTGTTACTTTTATGGCCTAAACCCTAACATAATCTTACTTCTAATCTTGAAACAATCTTACCCTAATCTTATTTTTTTAAATCATGGTTTTCGACCTTTTTCATGAATTAATCCTCGAGGTTTGAGTTCACTGCTACACAAACACATAAGTATAACAAAAGAAAAAAGATAACTAAAAGCTATTAGGTGATTACATCATAAAAAATTCATTCAAGAATATTCCTCAGCAACACGTTGGTTGTCATACACTCGTATAAAAGTATGGTATATGTCATTTGAAACATGGATAAATATACATATTAATAATAACATAAGAGTAATAAAAGTCGTCTTCTATTAAAAAAAAAACAACACATTTTGAAAGAATTTTTTAGCTTTTTAGAAGAACATGGCCTTTCAAGCTCTTTTGCAGGCTTTAGGCTTAACTCGGGCTATTTTACTAGGTTGTCGTAGCTTAGCCCTGGTGGAACCAGACTATGGTGGCTAGTATAAGGTGCATTTAAGTCTTTTGGTTCAGACTAGGCTTCGGGACGATCTCTTTTGAATCGGTGTAAACCTAGTCTTAGGATATTTATCTATTTCTCTATGTATGTATATTATATTGTTATTTTTTTTAGATTACTTTATACTAGATTAAATCGATTGGGTAATAGTAAAGTGAGTTCAATAATTGTAAAGTTTACTCTTATTAGAAAAAGAGATATTTTTCAACATTAGTTGTTTTTCTTTCTTTTTACTTAAGTCTTTCAAGGAATGTAAATATAAATGAGAGTTTTGGGTACGTTTCATTTAGGTTAGTTTTTTTCCTCTCGTGTACCTTTTTATTTATTTATTATTTCAATTATTAAAAAAACATTATATGTCTTGTAATTCAAATCCAATATAACATTGAGTATTTCTATAGCAATCATCAAATGATCTAGTGATAAGTTACTTAACCTTGCAAGGTACACACTGGGGTGGCCAAACAAAGTGTCAAAAACGATCACGGGACACCTCACTTAAACCGTGTGCATTTAAATTAAAGACTCGCCCTCTCTAAAAAGGTTGAATTGGGATAATTTGAGTTTTTATTCAAAAACTTATGGCTGATTTTGGTCTTGTATAGGACAATTATTTTGTTAAAACCGGTTTTTGAAATGCTATTTAATCAATTTTAGAATGTTATTATCGGTTTCATACTATAACCATTTCTTTTGAAAATTATTTTGATTTGGGTTGGTTTAGGATTAGTAGGTTAGTTTAGAACCGGTCTCAGTTCTCTACACTAGCTAGTTGGTCTTTGTATGATATGGTTTCAACTAATTAGGAATAAGTTTTAGTTTAAGACATAAATGTTAGAAACTCGCCACTAGCAAACCCTTTAATTGAGTGGGGGGCTTGTATATATTTACTAATATATAAAGCATTTGATACTTTTTCATAATTAGTAATGCTTAAAAATTCAAACTTCTAAACTTGCTTGTTAAGGAAGGGTTTCAAAACTTAATCAGTACTTGTACTCCCAAAATTTTTAACCGTCATATTAATGATCAAATAAGTGATATAATAGGAAACAAATGTGTAATCACCATATCAATACTTGTAACATATAAAACTGAAAAAGATTTATTGATGTATATTAAAATGTCAGTTATGAAATCTTAATATAGAAATAACTCATGTTTATGAAAAAATCAAAAAAGCTACAAGACAAACTAATCATACTTCACACATAATAGATTCATCCATCCTAGGTTTGGATGGAGCAATCTCTTTCTGATTATCTGCTTATTTGAGCCAGAATAATATTTGTTCGCCGCAAAATATAGTCACAAGGTACCAGCCGCCGCATTGTGATGGTACTCTGCTAGTAACATTTGTTTGCCGCAAAATATAGTCACGGAGTACCCGTCACCGCATTACCCATGTATCCTGCTAGTTTGATAATATGTAAAAACGAATTATCTCTACTATATGTAAAAATGAATTATCTCTACTCTATGTAAAGAGAAAACAATTTTGTAAAAAATTTCAAAGTAAAAACTATGATACTTCATATTCTTTTATATATTATATTTTACATCAATAATTTCATTTCATTAATACTTATAAGTTGAAATTTTGATTCAGTAAACAATATTCATCCGTTTTATACGCTATACACTTAAACATAATTTCGCGATATAACTATTTGTTGCTCTAAATTTTCACTGCTATACACGCATGCTCATTTAGTTATTAATAAATAGCTTGCTATGGAATATTGAGTTGGATATATAATTTAGCCAAACTAATAATTGGTCACTCATAAACTAGGAAATATAGCCATTCCAGTAAAGACATTACATTATTTATATCTTTGATAGAACTTCGTTTATACATAATATGTCTTTGCCAAATATATATTAGTTATTTGGAATGTTTATATTTCGTACTTAATTAACGATCACTTATTATTTTGGCTAAACCATATATCCAACTTAATTAATAAAAAGATAAAGAAAAATCAATAATCTTAATGAATATATTTAACTAATTTATAACATGCGCGTACACAAAATTTTGTTATTAAAAATCATTTTAGTTTTAAACTCGCGCATCTATTTTAATATTATATAAGCATACATGATTTTTAGTATTGAAATCAATTTAATTTATAATAATTTACAAACTACTATATATATTCAAAAAGTTTAAAACCATTTGTATGTGTTTAATAATATAAAATTATATAAAGTTGATCTATTTTACACTTATAAGTTATAAGTGCATAAGATTGAATTCAAGACAAACTCTTTTATAAAGTCGGGACTTAATTGTAAATTTTATTAGTTAATTATAATATAACATTATTTTACACTTAATTTCCGAAAAAGAAGTACTCACTGATTGTTACATATTTTGCTTTTTTTTTCCATAAAACCAATATTGTTCAGTTTTTGACTAGTTTTGATTAATCGGATTGCTTTAATATGTTAGGTGAAAAAATTGAGCCAAATGATTGTTTCAACGATTCTAAAATGACATCTCAAATATGTATTATTCTAGTATATACAAACTAGTTTATAATCTTGCATGTACATGAGATTTTCTTATTAAAATTAATTTATTTTAAAACTAGTGCTCGTACCTCATGCATATATGGTATTTTTGTTATTACCACAAAATAAATATGGTTATTACAAGGGTTGTTTTGAAAATTCAAAGTCTAGAGAAATCAAATCTGTTAAGTTTATAAACATATAAAATTATTTAAATTTAGAATTTTACACTTAATAAGTTTATAATGTTGAATTTAAGATTAGCTTATTTTCAAAAGTTTTCAAATTAATTGTAAATTTTATTGATCAATTAAAATATAATTTTGTTTTACACTTGGGCCAAAATGAAACAAAAGATCTTGACAAAAATTGTGTTTTTTTTCCCTTTTCTTATAAAACTCACTTGATTCAAATTAAATTAGTTTTGAATTATATTGCTTCAATTTGGTTGCATCAAATACTTCATTGGAGCAAACCTTGATTTTTATTGGTTTAATATAGTTACAGCAAAATTTTCTTTTCATTAAATGACTTTTCGAATTGGTCTTCATTTTTTTTTTTTTTTTGAACTGCAACATTTATATTACCACAACAACAAACTTACAAAAGAGAATATCCCTCTACAAGATATAGAAGGGACCTCAAAACACTCAACAAAGTGAGAGGGAAAACCCAAGACTTAGCGTACAGGACTTAGCGTACAAAACTCAGACAACCAGAAACTATATAAGAATAAAACCACCAGTTAGAGCTAGATCAGCTTGATGCCTGCTAGGTTTGATATGCCGCTCTCACTTAGAATATGTTCGAAACCATCAAACCACGGATCCGATCCTCCCATTTCAAATTACCTCTTTTCATCCTAGCACCAATCCACTCGAACACCCTTCCTTGGTCTTCATTTACTATATAAAAGATTTCATAAGAGTGTAAACACACATTCACAAGTTTCTAAGAGAAGAAAAATGAGTATAAAAATTCATAAATAACATGGAAACAAACATGTGCTTACAAATTTATACTTTTAGACGTGTGTGGCATGATTTTGATAACTGGCATGGGTATTTTCTTTTCAAAGAAATAATACATTGAAATAAGTTATATATTATTTTTGCCTAGTCATTATAATGTTTATAGATCAAAATCGTCATCACTAAAATATAGTAAGATCATCACTATCCGTTTCTAATATTTCTAGAGTTAAACGTCTTCGTAACTTTGAATATCGTACTTACTAAAAATTATCATGCCAGTGACAGAACCAAGATTATAAAGGATCGGGTGCACAAAAATAAATTGTATCATAATATAAGGGCTTTGATTAAAATTGAAGTTTACTTTTCATTGTATTCATGAAGTAACTTTTTATTATTTCATATTAGTGTTAGATTTAGGAGGATGTTTATTTGATAACACTAAAAGAAATATTGTGGAAAATAAATATATGTATAATGTTAAGTCTCTAATAGTGTGCCAATAGTTGGTTGATTTTCAAAAAAGTGGTTACTTTTGTTGCGACCAACATAAAAGTGATATATCATTTTAAGAATTAAATTAGACATATTTTTAGTTATCTGAATCATTTCTCGCAGAAAGCATAGTATTTGCCTCAAGATTTTTTGTTTCTCACTCTTCCGTTGCATCCAACAAGATTGACCTTAAGTTAAATCATGCATAAAATACAAGTCTTTTTTTTTTTTTTTTTTTTTTTTTTATCTTTTACCTAGTATTATGCAATTTAACTTAAGGTCAATCTTGTTAGCCAAAAAATACAATTTTATTGTTAGCCAAAAAATATATATGTTAACAATAATAAGAAGAATGATGTAAAGGAGTATAATATAAAGTTTAGTGGGTTTATTGGTTAATTTGGTTTGTTATATTATTAAACATAAAGGGATGTAAAAATATAAAAGTTAATGTGTTTAAAGGCTTTTTAATAATATTAGTAAACTTAAAGGAGAGTTTTAAACTATCAGGGATATTAAACTTGAAGCTTAATGAGTTTATGTGCTCTTTTATGTGATTATTAAACTAAAAAGGAGTATTTGTAGATATTATATGTGTTAAAATATATAGGATGTTGGTTTCAAAGCCTATTTTGAGTTATTCATAAACTTTAAAAGGTGTTTTTATACTTATATTGAGCTTAAGTATTATAATGTGTTATCCACAAAATTTAAGGGATGTTTTTAACATTTATCAATTGTCACAAAACTATTCATGAACAGTGATACACATTAGCAAATGTTAATATACAATTAGCTTTGATCATTACATTTTTGAATAAATTCTTAAAATTTATATTTGATACAATAATTATATCAAAAGGGTTTTTGCCTTTTTACTAACAAGTGTCCGCCAAGCACTTGCTAGGGTGTAGAGTTATATCTGAGCAATGAGTCAAACCTAACCTAACCTGAAAATCAATTAAGAGTAAAACTTGAATCGAGAACTGAACCGAGTAAAACGTAAAACCTAGTAATACTGAAACCGAAACGAATAAGGTCGGTTAGGTTAGGTTTATGTCGGTTTAGCTAGTTCGAACCGAAGAGGTGTGTTTTGACTTGAACCGAACTAAGTAAAACCGAAATAATTATACAAAATCGAAAACCGAACCGAATAAAGTCGGTTTGATTCGGGTCGGCTCAATTTGTTGGTTCGATTCAATTTTTAATTGATTTTGCTCAACCTTAAAAGACGTAAAATTTCTTTTTAGATTAGAAAACACATTAAATAAACATTTATTTAACCTATAAAAATTGTTTAACATAAATACATTTTCTAACTAAACTCATTAAAACGCTCCTATTCAAGATTAAACAACAAACGATGAAAGATCATATCAAAACCCGTATCAAAATTAATTAGGCATTCTATTTACTAGCAATTTACATTTTTTTTCAATAATTATTCTTAAAATGGCAAAACATACAATGGCAATTAAAAAACTATTTACCTTTTACTTTTACCATACAATAATGTTTTTTAACACCAATATTAAGTTTATTTTAAGAATATCAAACAAAAAAAGGAAATCTATAAGTGGCGGCCGACCTTAACTAAAAAACACACACATTCACATAGCCTGACCTCACATCACATAAAATCAAGGGCCCATATTTAATCTCATCATTTAATCCAACGGCTATTATTTCATACACATCATCTCAAAGTAGGGCTTCCCCTATGAATCAATCTTTCCATAACAACATCTCTCTCACTCTTATCTTACCTCTCTCGAAACTCTCAGATTCGCCGTTTTTGCTATAAACACACAAAAAAACATATCATTCTTTCATTAAAAAAAATTTACACGTAAAAACATTACATTAAATTTTCCAAAACTGTGTTTGTTTGCTTTTTTTTTCTTTGACTGTTTTTTTATTTATTAATGATGCAAACTAATACTAATGGTAATGGGTCTGATGTACAGCAGCCAGTGTCGACCGTGGCTGCTGCTGCTGTGACTACAGCTGCTGTGGCGGCACCAGCAGTCGTGCCGCCACAGCAGCAGTGGGTGGCTATGCAGTATCCTGCGGCTGCTATGGTAATGCAGCATCAAATGATGGCGCCGTCACCTGGACATTACCCAATGGCGGCTCCACCGCATTATATGCCGTATCATCCACATCAGCTTCATCATCCGGTGGCTCAGCAGCCGCAACAAGGTGGCGGCGGCGGTGGTTGTGAGAATAGGACTATTTGGGTCGGTGACCTTCATAATTGGATGGATGAGGATTATCTTCGTAGCTGTTTTGCTTCTACTGGCGAGGTATATATATTTTTTATTTGTGTACTTGATTTATGTTGAGATTGCTTATTTAATTAAACTGTTTATATAACGAAATAAAATCGTTAAGAAAATAAACAGTTTTAAATAAGCAATCTCTAACACACGATAAATCATTGAATTTATTTTTTGTCATGTGCTAGATGTAATTTATGTAAATATATAAAAAAGGTGTTTGGACTGGATTTGCTTATTTAAACCATTGATATCTTGATTGAGTCTATAAGTGTTTGGATAAAAAAAAGTTATGTAGATGAACGGTTTTTATGAACGTACCCAAAACACACGAGAAAATGGAGAAATATTTGAATCTTTGTTTGTTTTCCTACAATAAGGTCATAGATGGTTTAAATGTTTTTATCTTGTATTAAATGCCATCTTTTGTTAATTAAGGATTTATGCTTTGCTTAGTTGTTTTATTTGTGGAAGTGGAACAATCTATTTAGTGCATAAATCTTTAATCTTCACTACCTGGTTTGCTTCCAGTAGCTATGCATATGTTTTATATTTTTCTACTGCAAATAACTCTTATATTTACTTTTGAACAAGCTTTTTAAATACATCTAACAAATACAAAAAATATTTTGTTAGTGTCTACATACTAATCGGTTCTTACAAACACGTAAATGTGATTGATTAGTTGTTAAATAAATATGATATCTATATATTTAAGATAATAATCGAGGTTATAGTTTTGGTTATAAGATGATATACATTGACCGCTTTTACTGACATGATACTTGACACGATCGCTTGTGCTGACGAAGGGGTGGCAGTGAAAACCTTCATCTTCACATGGAAATTAATGTTGTACACTTTTAATTCACTAATGTTGGTGAACCAAAAGTGGTTCGTCCATTAAAGATCACTATTTATGGCAATCAAATACGTCAATGGTGTTTTAGTCTTTAGAGTATATGTTACTGCATTCATGAGGTTGACATAGTTGATATTTTGGGATTGGGCTTATGTGCTTGTTGCTTTTAAGTGTTTGGATGGAACAAAAATAATAATAATAAATAAGAAAATCTGCTTATATAAGTAGACAGTTTTCAGTAAGCAGCTTTGTAATTAATCATATCAGAAGTGTTTCCGAAATAATTGAATCCCCTATACAACTGGTTTTAATATATATCATGTGCTAAATGTGATTACTTGTTAATTAAAGAATGCTAATTTATTTATATGTATTAAAGATTAAATCCATGTCTTAATGACTAAATCTAAGTCTAGGTTGAGAAATTTGAACTTTCAGTTTTGGGATATAATCTTATTATTCATATACTTTATTGATAGCTACCACTGACGTTTTAGAGGACACAGCTGCTTTTACTGACGATGGCAGTAGTAGACACCATCATCTTGACATGGAATTTAATGTTGTATACATAAGAAGTAGTTCTTAACATGAATATCATCATTTGTTATAATCCTACGATCCTTTAAAGAACAACCACATATAATGCAGTTTACGAGCTTGATTAATGTATCAGTATTTGATAGTTTTTAAAAATAATGGCTAAGCCCTTAAGATTTGATAGAACTTAATAGAGGTG
This sequence comes from Chrysanthemum lavandulifolium, assembly GCA_022545495.1. NCBI lineage: Eukaryota > Viridiplantae > Streptophyta > Magnoliopsida > Asterales > Asteraceae > Chrysanthemum > Chrysanthemum lavandulifolium. The sequence continues at coordinate 234,035,694 of CM040239.1, read as the reverse complement.
AGATATCAACAAGTTAGCTTAATGTACATTTCTTTTTAAAAATAAGATTTAGATTGTAAAAGAAACACATCCTTTTCCCGTAAGCGAATGATTCTCACAAATTGATTTTGAACATTCTTATATCTAGATAAATTGTATATTATCCACGTTTAAGACTTATGTTTGTGTACACTATTCCCAGCAAGTATAAGCGCATGATATAGTTCGAGTTTGTATATCTATTCACACTTACAAATTCGAAGAGTTTCATGAAGAACAAATGAGATACATTTTTTTGTGAATGCTTACAAGTTGCCAATAGATTGTTGTCATCTTAAATTTCATAATCTGTTATGTGTATATTGTTACCTCTGAAACTAATTGTACATTGTTGTACTGTTCTCTTATGGTGCAGGTTGCCTCAATAAAAGTTATTCGCAATAAGCAGACTGGATTTTCAGAGGGATATGGATTTGTTGAGTTTTTTTCACATGCTGCTGCCGAAAAGGTTTTGCAGACATATACATGCATTGCTATGCCTAATACAGAACAACCATTCCGCTTGAACTGGGCCACATTTAGCATGGGAGATAAACGATCAAATAACGGTTCTGATCTATCAATATTTGTAGGAGATTTAGCTGCAGATGTAACTGATACTTTGTTACATGAAACTTTTGCTAATAAATACCCATCCGTTAAAGCTGCTAAAGTTGTCATTGATGCCAATACTGGCCGCTCCAAAGGTTATGGTTTTGTAAGGTTTGGTGATGATGGCGAAAGGACTCAGGCTATGAGTGAAATGAATGGAACTTACTGTTCAAGCCGGCCCATGCGTATTGGTGCTGCTACGCCAAGAAAATCATCCGGTTACCAACAACAATTTGGTTCACAAGGTACATTTGTGTGCAAGTTAATTTGATTTATTTGCTGTTTGGGATTGCTTATTTTAAATTGTGTATCTGCTTAAAATAAGCATGTATTGTCCTGTTAAATATGCTTTATAAAACGTAATAAGCAAATAAGCGCTTACGTAATATATAACCAATGATAGTCTGATAGAAGACTCAAATTCATTCAGTGACAACCATTTAAAAAACCATGAGGCTCCGTCTACCGCTAGGTCTTTCTAAATCCACACGAAGGTGTTCAATACGCCACAGTTAGAGGTGCCAGTTATGATTTATACATTAACGGGTTTATATGGGTTATGTTTTATTCCAAATGGGTCAAATAAAAAACTTTTGCTAAGACGTAGACGGATAAAATAATTCTGAAAAGGGAACATAAAGTGTTTTTGGTCAACCCGACCCTTTACTAAAATGACCTATTTCAACTTGGACCAGTTTTGGCCGGATTCCTGACCCATACATATTGCCGCCTGTGTTATCACAGTCGAGTAAACCACTTTTGTAGTATGCAATGGCGGCTCAACTAGATATTATTTTTTTATTTTTTTGTGTTAGGTGGTTATATGTCGAATGGTGGCTCTCAATCTGATGGTGATTCTAATAACACAACGGTCAGTGTGGTCTTTTTCACAAGTCTTATGGTTCAAACAAAATTCATCTTTAATATCATTCACACTTGGCTAACCCTTCAATTGGCTGTAGATATTTGTTGGAGGACTTGACCCTACTGTAAGCGATGAGGATCTTAAGCAACCTTTCTCCCAATATGGCGAGATAGTTTCAGTGAAAATTCCTATCGGCAAAGGATGCGGATTTGTTCAATTTGCCAACAGGTGCACCTTTTTGTCTTTGATATTGTTTGTTCTTTAAGAGAATCCTTTGAGCAACCAACCTTGTGATCAGAAGGATGCATAAAAGGGTTTTATTATGTTTTTTCATTGCTATTCTAACATATGATTTGCAGAAATAATGCTGAAGAGGCACTGCAGAAATTAAATGGGACCACAATTGGAAAGCAAACAGTTCGACTTTCTTGGGGACGTAACCCTGCAAATAAGCAGGTAACGTTATTGATACTATACACACTTAAATAAGAACATACTTCTATTTTTTAAGCAGAGACTATAATAAATCAGGTTTACATTTCTGCTTTGTTGCCCCGCAAGTCAATCATCGTTGTCTAAAGTGACCCAATATGTATTTAATACATAGAAATTTCTAAATCTTTTTAATTCAAAAAGTTAGATATTGGTTTGGAGCTTTGACAATATCATGCAGCAGTTTTGACCCGATCTTGACTCACCCATATTGCCATATCTTTAATACTTGTTTCGATACACATTAGATTAACCAGTCTCTGTTTAAATTTGCAGTTGAGAAACGACTTTGGTAACCAGTGGGGAGGGGCATACTATGGAGGACACATGTATGATGGATATGAGTATGCCATGACACCACCTCATGACCCAAGCATGTACGCTGCAGCATATGGAGCTTACCCAATGTACGGGATTCATCAACAACAAGTAAGCTAATCGAGGTGTCTCACTGTCTACCCTCAAAAAGCGAATTAGCAAAGAGTATCTGGATAGTATCAAGTATAAATGGTCACACATTTGTGTTCCGTTTAAGACTTTGTAGTGTCTCTTGGGAGTGTAGTATGCGCCCAACTCATATCCTCCCTCTTAATATGGAGTGGTGGTTGAATTTTGACTACATGAGGTAGTTTTGTAGGGTCTCAGTTAAATCATGTGTTACTTGTCACATATGCTGGATTTTAACTGTAAGTCGTACTTGGTAATCTTAATAAACTAAAGGTAATCTTAATAAATTACGGAGTAAATCATAATATGTTTTATGGCTGCTTGAATATACTTTGATCTAACTGTAGTTTGAAGTATTGAACATTGAAGTTTTACTTTGGAAATGGTCAATTATTAGATTTGACTTTATCAAAGTTTGACTTTGTATCAATATGTGTTTGGTAAAAGAAGCGATGAAGAAGAATAATGAACAGAATATGTTCATGAGCGTTGTGATGACCAAGAACCACCGCCACAATCATCACATCACTTCTTAAAGAAGATTTAAAACGAAGATTCCTAAAAATGAAAATCTCACCGCCATTCGCCAAACGACTAATAAAAATCACAACGCTTATCGCCACCGCCATCGCCTCCAAAAGCCCACACCGCTTTCTACGCCAAACATACCCTTCATGTCAAAAGATGGTGATGTTGTGTTTTGGGTCCTATGTTAGACAAATAAATGTTGGAAGGTACCAACTTAGGGTGTGAATGGGCTTCGGTTTGGGTTAAGAAGAGAACTCCAAATGTTAGCTAATAAACTAGCTTGTTGCTTACATTAAAAATAAAAAATAAATAATTTCTTTTTTTTTACTTATTTAAACACCACCCATTTTACATTATTTCACACACAAAACATCTCTATTTCACAAACAAAACTATTCGTCTTCATCTTCATCTTTTCATCCGAGGACGAGTTAGATTTTCCATCCGACTCTTCCGAACTATTGTTTTCCACGCGTTCTACCATAAAACCTATTTAGCCGCCACACGCCATCAAGACACGATGCTCAACCCGAGGTATGTTATCCGTTTTAAAAAGCTCTAGAAACTCTAATGAATAACTATTTCAGTAGGCGCAGGAAAAAGTTTCACAATGTTGCAAAACGCACATCTACCATTCGACAACTCGAACGGTGGACCTCCTGATAGATACGATGACTACTTAAACATGGCACGAAGAACGCCGGTTATTTTATAATTCGGTATTTTTAGCTTTTATAATTCGGTATACTTTGTAGGTGAATGCCTTGATCATTTTGCGATGCAGAATCCAATTATATAGCGCAGAGTTCTTACGTGGCCGACAACCCACGACGCAGCACGCTTATTCGAGGCACATGAAGAACAACATCACATTCCGGAATGCTTGGAAGATTGATTGTACACATTTCGTTTGGCGAAATTGTCCCAGGCATTGAGAGGCAATATAAAGAGCGATCACCAATACCGACTATTATGCCGTTCGTAGCTTCAAATGATTTGTGGTTTTGGCATTCGCTTTTGGTCCTCCGGTGCAAATAACGACATCAATGTTTTGAATCAATCTCCGTTGTATCTTACTCAAATAAATGGAACAAATACCAAATGTTCATTTACTCTAAATGGACGGCTTTACAAACGCGATATTATCTTACCGATGGAATTTATCCTACGATTCAACGTTTGTTAAAGCATATCCTTATCCAACCGACCAAAGAAAAGAGATTCAAGAAGCTACAAGAGTCCGCACGAAAGGACGTCGAACTAGCTTTTGGTCGCCTTAAAGGAAAATGAATTATTCTCACCATCCTCTCCAAGCTATGTCCGTCGAAAAGATTCAAAAATCGCTCATACGTGTGTTATATTACACAATATGATTTTAAAAGACGACGGAGAAGCAATATCACCGGCTCATATAATAGATCACCCACACGCCATGCTTTATGACCGAATGTACTACCGAGTTACTCAACGAAAATATCCGTCACCGCCTCCGATATAATCTTACGAGATGTAGACGCCAAGACTTAAAGATACCTGACTACTAGTTTTTTTTTAAATGAGTATTATGTAATTTTCTTTGAAGTATTAATAAAATATTATGTTTTTATTAAATTGTTTAATATAATTATAAAAAAAAAATTATATGAGGTATGGGTTAGGCATGGTTGCAACTAAAAATCTATGGTTATGTATGAGATAAGTATGAGATGAGATGAAAGGATATTATTGGTGGGTGATTAAGTATGAGAAATTTGGTTAGACATGATTGTCACCCCCCTTATATCCAAGATGTTGCTGTTATTTGCTAGAAACAGTTGAGCAGAGTTGGATTCTTTTATGCAATAAACACCATCTATATTTTTTCCTTCTTTTAATTCATGTCGAAGATTATTTTCATATTATGAGAAAGATCATACGTTTAAACTCAGGCTGCTCAAAAGTCATTGGTACAAAACATTCACGTTGATTTCTTTATTTTTTGTTGCCACGAATAAGGATAGATTCGGTATCATCTCAAGAATTCTGAGATGTAGTATACTTTAATTTGTGGTAATAGTTTACTAGCTTGTACCCAAAATTAACGACATCGATACAACATAATGGTAACCATGAAATAAAACATAATAAACTTAGATGATAAGAACAGTAAGCGGATTTCAAAACATAATAAACTTAGAATCATCCAAGGCAACACATTCATACAAGCTAAGTAGATCCAAGGTTTGGTACTCACATGCTGTGGTTCTTGGTTGGATTTTAAATTCTATCTTTAAAGAGCTATATTTGGGTCAATTTTTTTATAAAAGGGCTTTAGATGTCTTTTGATAGAGTTGATGGGCCTGTCACCTTTACCTTGCATCATAAAATTAATTTTTGACTAAAAATAGTTCCACTATTGTTGAATATTTTAATAAATTGACTACTTTGTGGAAACAATTTGACGCTTTAATTCAGTTACCAAGATGTACTTACCATGCTGCTAATGATTTCAAAAAGCATAATCAACTTATGAAACTAATGCAAATCTTAATGGGCTTAGGTGATACTTATATACAAATTAGAAGTAAAATTCTATCTAGATATCCTTTGTATGATGTTAAGGGTGCTTATGCTATCATTAATAGTGAGGAGTCACATAGAAAAGTTATTTCTAGTAGCACTAGTAGAAACATAATTATGCTTTTGCTATTAAAATTGTTAATCAACCTGTTGTAAGACCTGTTAATCAGTCTAATAATCCTACTACTAATTTTAATAGAGTGACTGATAATAGGAGGAATACTGGTTTTGGTCCTATTGTTGTTTGTGAAAATTGTGGTTTTAATGGCTATACTCAAGAAAGATGTTTTAAATTGATTGGATATCCTCCTAATTTTAGAAAAAAGGTAAAAATAACAAATTTCAAAATAATAACAAGAAGTTTTCTAATAAAAATTCGGTTGGAAATAATGTTGGGTCTAGTCCATCTTCTGGTTTTGCAGATGAACAATTAAGTATTATCATTTCTCTGATCAAAGACAATTCTCTTAATGAAAATAATGTGCAGGCCAATATGGCAGGTACTTATCATAACAATATCAGAATTTTTAATCAAAATTTTCACAAATTGGTTTGCTCTAATAGTAATCTGCAATCTAAGCTTACTTCAAATGGTAAGATTGTAGTTTCTGGGGCTAACCAACATATGACTTACATTGATAAAGATTTAGTTAATGTTTTTGATATTTCTCATCTTAAAATAAAGGTTGGACATCCCAATGGGACAGAGGCATTTATTTCTAAGATTAGAAATCTCAAGTATATGAAAAGTTAGTTATGTATGATGTGATGGTTATTCTTGAGTATTGTGTTACCTTGATTTCTGTTCATAACTTACATAATAAAATTTTGGTTGCCTTTGATGAGAACATGTTATTTTTTGAATAAGGATTTGAATCTGAAAAATGTTCTAGGGACTGGTAATCAATGTGGATGTCTATATTATTTCAATACAGGAGGTATTCCAAGTAATTTTGATAATTCTATTTTAAAATTCTGCCTTTCTCAATATGATTGGTACTACAGACCTGGTCACCCTGCAGATGCAATTCTCAATGTTTTAAAACCACATTTAAAGTTTGATTCTTAAGATAAAAACATTGTTTGTGAAATTTGTCAAAGAGCTAAACAAACTAGAGAACCTTTTCCTTTACGTGATCATGTTTCTTCCACTTTAGGAGAACTTGTGCATTTAGACTTATGGGGACCTTATAAGGTTGCTAGTAAAGAAGGTTATACATATTTTTTGAATATTGTGGATGATTACACAAGAGTTGTTTGGGTGTATCTTATTAAAACTAAAGACGACGTTTCTCATTATATAATTGTTTTCTCTAATCTGATTGAGCCTCGATTTAAAAGGAAAATTAAATTTTAGAAGTGATAATGGGACTGAATTTGTTAATCAAACTTTTATTATGCTTTGTAATGACAAAAGTATTACCCATCAGACTTCTTGTGCCTATACTCCACCAAAAAATGGTATTGTTGAAAGGAAACATAGGCATCTTTTGAATGTGGCTAGATCCCTTTTGTTTCAAGGGGAATTCCTCTAAGATTTTGGACTGAATGTATTCTAAATGCCACTTTTCTTATTAAAAGACTGCCTTCTTCTATGCTTAATGGAAAATCTCCTTATGAAATGATATATAAAAAGAGGCCTACTCTCTCTGATTTAAGAATGTTTGGTTATTTGTGTTTTGCTACTATTGTTAATAATAATGACAAGTTAAGTAGTAGATATGAGAAATGTGTGATGATGGGGTATTCTAATTTTAAAAAAGGGTATAGGTTATATAGTCTTGATGAGCATCAGTTCATTTTTTCAAGGGTTGTCAAATTCTTTGAGTCTATTTTTCCTTTTAAGGAATCTGTCATTGATAAGAACAAAATTGGGTCTGAAAACGTTTTCCAAGATTTAAACATTTAACCTTTTTTTAATAATGAAACCCTTGAGCTACCCAATAATGAAAAGAGAGTAGACCCAAACCTGAATAGTGACAGTATGTCACAAAGTGAAGGTAACTACTTTCCTTCTTCTGGTAGAACAATTGATACTAGTATACATGATTCTTGTAACTTATAGGATTTCACAAACACATCAAACCATAATCATATGGGCGATACAAGTTTTAGAGAGAAAGTTCTAGAGAGAAAGGGAAGAGAGTTGGGAACTATGTGAAACAAAGAAAAATGGTATTGAGCCCAACCTCTACCTTGGGAGGTAGAGGGTATTTATAGTTTTCTTACAAGACTCGCCTCCCACGGGTCGTGGATCGTGCATACAGGGGTAAAGACCCGTCCGTCCTCCACGGTGTTACTTAACTAAATACTAACTAATATTAAATGACTACGACTACGAGCTTAACGATTACATATACTTGAGGTGACCGACACTTTAATGACCGGATTTTCTAAATCCTAACAATCTCCCTAAGGGAGGTCACCTCAAATTACACATGTAATACAAACAGATATTACATTAAGATTGTTCTTGGATTCTTGTTTAAGTTCATTGCTCAGAGTCTGTAGTCTTTGATTCTTCATGTTTTGCATGTTTGGATAATTCAAGTGGAGGTCTTTAACCGATCCACGTGATGATGAGTTTTGAGCCACCTTTGAGATCATCACCTTGCATAAATCGAATCATCCTTTGTAGTGTTGACATTATGTGATGTTGTGACAAGGGACCGACATGCTCACATTCGGATCATGATTTCTTTTCATCGAGTAGCGGAAGCTTTAGTTGATTCATGATATTTGCAGCAGCAGAAGCGTAAGCATGGAGTGAGAATATCGAGTCATTGATGCACTAATCATGATTTCTTTTGAAATGAATGTGTTGTGTGAGCATGCGGCTATGGATTGACCTCTCCATTCGATCACCGCAAACGCTGGGTGTACCGCATACAACAGCTTAGCAATAAAGCGCACGAAAGTGTCTTTGATCACTTTCGTTGAATTGAGGTACACGCCCCACTTTCCTCGCTGATCAAGACAAGCACCGCCTGTGATCGTATAATTCAAGAATCTCCTTGACAGGGTTTCGCAATGCTTCTAGCCGTTCTCAAACCGAACGCCTCAAAGAAGACAACACGGAGTGAGTGAACCAAATAATTTGAGATTCACCGATTGATGAAAAGAGATTTGAAAACAATCGTGTATCGCTCAATATAAATTGTTTTTGCAATACAACGAAGGTTTTAAGGAAAATCAATTATCAATCATAAACACCTTTTATTTTGAAATATTAATACACAATCGATGTGCTAGAGAAAAGAATTTTAAGCACAACGACCGGTTTTTCAAAGGTATCCGTCAATCCATAACTCGAACCAGATTGATTCAAAATTTTGAATCGCCCCATTGTTTCGCTCGCTTGTCACATGGTTGATCTATTGGATAGATCTCACATGCCACCTACCAAGAGCTTGTTTGATGTTGGCTCTAGAAGGCTTTCCATCTTCATTGTGAATATGTTTGCATATCACTCGATGTTCCGCAATACCACAAGGATAATGCGAGGACTCTTAAAATATATTCTCTTTCCACATTGTGTGAAACAGAGAGTCTTCATTGATTGTGTCCTTAATGAGATTTATTGATGATCTCGTGGCTCTAGACTCAATTGTGCACATTTGGTTCCTATGCCGAGACTAGGAGAGGGTCTCCTTCTTCAATATCAACCATCTCTAAGAGAAAGTCGATAGATAATGTAGGTTCCCCGTGAGAATGAAACAAGTCCTTTTAAGAGGAACTTGAGTAGCTTGGGAAGATGTAGTGCAAGGCGCACATCGGGTCCATGACGCCTTGTCTTCAATACCGTGTTACCTAGGTAACAACCAAGAGCATATGAATTGAACCCGTTTCGCCTAAGGTTGAAATAATGGAGGGCTATTTCTTTTCACCCTTTTCACATTTATTTCTTTTTCATTCTTCAACCCTTCAAGCTTACCGAGACTTCATTACTAGAACCTTGTTGGGTTTATTCCAGCCTAGCTCTATCTCATCCGCACTCTTCCCATATCTCACTTTTCTCCTTTTTCATCATACCTAAGGACTCTACACTATCTAGTGGATTGTCCTCGGTAGATCCCTCCGCTCTCAAGGGATCGTGGGAACGAATACCTAACCTAACCATCCTTATATCACCATACATAAAGTAAATTTGGTCGGTCTTTTGGTATTGTTCATCACCATTGGAACCAATTGAAAACCATTTGAAAATCAATCCGTGTACTTGTGATATATTATCAAAGCATTTTGTACCGAATCATTTTTGATATTTTAGAAAACGGCCCCCTCAACATGTGCATCATATGTTTGAAATCATTTTGGCACATGGAGGCAAGAGGAAGAATTCACTTCTTTGATAAATATTTTCTAAAATATCGACATCACTTTCCCGATCAAAATCGTGTTTCACATACGCTAAAGATATTTTCGGAAAGAATGTGGTTTTCAAAATTTGCTCCCCTCAATATGTGCATCCGATTTTGAAATTGTTTAGCACATATTAGGAAAACCTGCACTTAGAGACAAATCAATCACGATTCAATCCATTTTGGTTTGATGTAGATGCTCCCCTTAACATGTGCATGGAAAATTTGAAATCGTTTGGCACATGTAGGAGGAGAGCATGTTAATCACGTATAAAACCATTTATCGAATTATCGCTTTAAATCCAATTTAAATCACAAATTCTTCCCCCGATCACAATTTTCAAATCCTTTGAGATTTGTGATCTCTATTGATTTAAATTAAATTTTGAGAACTTTTGAGGAGAATAGTGACTTGCTTTTGAAAAACATTTTAACTGATAAGGATCGGATTTTGAGACTTTAAACTCCATTGATCAATCATGCATAAATATCTTTTGAAAACATAACATTAGCCAAGGTCTTGAACCACTTGTACAAAACATTGTTCATTTTGATTATCCAAAAGTAGACCTTGCTCGTTTAAGTGCCAATTGTTTGAAAAATACATTTTTTGATTCGATTGAGATCATTCTCCCCCTCAATCAATGACATAAGTTGTTGATTGAGAGATAGAGATTTTGACAGATGATAAGCCCGGATGATTTTAAAAGATAGAGTCCGAGGTATTTTCAATGCAATTTTGTTTTCATTAGATGACAAATATTTTTCATAAGAATCATTAGAAGGAAAAATATTTGGAAAGGAAACATTTGTCTTTTTGGTGACAAACATTTGTTTTAGAATCGAGCATGAGATTTGAAAATAAGATTAAGCATGGCTCGTTTTTTCTTTTTAAAACGGGTTACCGCTCTCGAAATGACAATAAACCACCATTTTTCTCCGCCTCATTTTTTTTTTTTTTTTTTTTTTAAGCAAATTATGTACATTCAAGAACATCTAAAACCCGTGACATTCTTTGAATGTCAACACAAAGTCCGTAGATGTTATCGAATTAAGAAAAACATGACAAAATAACAATATTTTTGGAATTTTCAAGATTTTCTAATTTTTATGGATTTTGAAAATTTTATATTTTTCTATTTTCTTTTGTGGGTTTTGAAATTTTGTATTTTGCTTTTTGAATAAATATATACAAGAGATAGATGAAGAAAACCATTTACTCCTCGCCTTCCTCTTGAAGACGCTTGAGTGTTTCCGTTGTAGACTCTTTAGACCAAGTCGTGGAAGGATAAACTCAAAACGTTCTCTAGGAAGAGCTTTGGTGAAGATGTCTGCTAACTGGTATTCAATCCTCACAAAATAGAGTTCTACCACACCTTTTTCCACTTGTTCCCGAATGAAATGATGTCGAATGTCGATGTGCTTTGCTCTTGAATGTTGAACGTTGTTGCAAGAGAGAGCAATGGCACTTTTGTTATCACAATACAGAGGGATTTTGTTGAATTCAAAGCCATAGTCAGATAATTGGGATCTCATCCATAGGATTTGAGCACAACAAGATGACATGGCTATGTATTCACCTCTCAGAGGATATAGAAGTACTCATTTGTTTCTTTGAAGACCACCACAAGCTTATCACCCAAAACCGAGCACCTCCGCACGCATTTCGACGTGTATCTTGACATCCCGCATGGTCAAGATCTCGCATAGGTCGTTAGTGACATACCGGTGTCCTTCGGTACCAAAGTCCCATGTTGATGGTTCCTTGAGATACCGAAGACCCGCTTAACCGCTTCAAGGTGCTTTTGGTAGGCTTAGCTCGGTATCTAGCACACATGCATACAACGAATGTAATATCGTGTCTCGGTCGTGAGGTACATCGTGATCCAATCATACTGATATTTCGTTTGATCTACCATGATCCCCGAGTGGTCCTCATCCGCTTTGGTACGCCCACCATGGGAGTGTCAACGGTGTCACAAGTGTCAAATCCAAATTTCTTTAAAATTTCATTAGCATATTTAGATTGATTGATAAAATGCCTCCGGACTTTGTGAAATTTGTAATCCCAAGAAAATGACATTTGTCCCATCATTGACATTTGAAATTTGGAGCCCATCTCCTTAGAAAACGGTCACATTCATTGGGGTCACCGAGGCAAAAATAATATCATCAACATAGATTTGAACGTGAATTAAATGTTTGCCCGACTTTCTCGGTGAACAATGTCGGATCAACCGCCCTTTGTCAATCCAAGAGATAGAAGAAACTTTGATAGCGATCATACCATGCCCTTGGAGCTTGCTTCAAACCGTAAAGAGCCTTCTTCAAGCGATAGACATGAGTAGGATGCTCGATTCACAAAACCTTCAGTTGGTCGACGATACGACTTCTTTAAGATCTCCGTTAAGAAAAGCCGCCTTTACATCCATCCGATAGACTACCATGTTCTTACTTGCAAGATTAGCCGTGAAGATTCGATTGCCTCGATACGCAACCGAGCAAATGATTCTTCAAAGTCAATACCTCCTCTTGACGGTATCCTTTGCAACCAATCGAGCCTTGTTCTTTAATACATCACCATGCTCATCAAGTTTTACTTTGAAGATCCACTTTAGAGCAATGATCATAGCACGTCAGAGCGTACTAATTCCCATACATCTAGTCGATCAAACTCATGAATTTCTTCTTGCATGGCATTGAACCAAATTGCCTTCATTCATGGCGCTTTAACGCCTTTTGGTTCGATCTTAGAGAGTACGGAGTTGAAGAAGCACCATAAGGCATCGCTTGCAAGTTGTTTACGAGTGGATACCGGACGAGAGGGATTTCCAATGATGTTGTCCAATGGATGATCATGTGTCCATTTTCTAAGGTGTTCGTGTGGTTGTTGTTGAGGAACCAAGTAGCAGTAGTCGCTTTCTCCCGATGAAGATGGTTCGATGATGGTTCAGAGCAAATATGTTCTCAAAGGGAGCATCTTCGGAGTAGCAAAGGGTTATCTCCATCATAGGTGCCGTAAACAATTCCATGATGTACACTTGATGATTGAGGAATTGAAGATGATACAGAGTGATCGCAGCAGCGCTTTTGACTCAATGACATAGAAACCGAGGGTTATCTACGCTGATGGATAGAGCAGCCTCTGTTGATGGATTTGATGATCATTAGCAATTGGCTCATAGTGTTCATCAAACATTGGATCAAACAATTTCTTCAAATCATCTTCCAAGGTGGTACATATGGAGTTGTTGGTGAGGATTTTGTACAAGAGTAGAACCGATGGGACTACTTGATGAAGGTTGTGATGCGGGTCCGAATCGGATTGTCCCGGAGCCATTTGACCGGTCACTCATCGAACGTAACGTGAATTGTTTCCATGATATTTCGGGTTCTTTTGTTGTAGATTCGGTATCCTTTTCTGCTTGGTGCATATCCTACAAATACTCCAATGTCCGCTTTAGCTTTCGCTTTACCTAAATCTTGACCCTCATTAGTTGGATAACACAATGCACCAAACACACGAAGGAATGATAGATCGTGTTTTCGATTGTGGACAAGTTCATATGGAGTTTTTCCATGAGATGTGTGAATTAGGATCGATTTTGAGTGTAGCATGCAGTGGCAATGGCTTCACCCGTAGAAACATTGGAACCTTTGAGTAAATCAAGATTGTTCTTGCGGCTTCCACAAGAGTTCGATTTCGCCTTTCAACTACACCGCTCGCTGAGGAGTTCGTGGAACACTTCTTTGATGACCGATTCCAACACTTTCATAAAACTCACTAAGTTCTTTATTGACAAACTCGCCCATTGTCTGCTCGGATGATTCTCGACAGCTTTTGTTAAGTCGAACTCGCACTGCTTGATAAGTTTAATGATGATATCTCGAGTTTCATCCTTTGTCCTTAAGAACTTAACCCAAGTAAATCGAGAGTAATCATCAACCACAACTAACACATATTTCTTCCCGTTAATAGTCTCGCACTCTCATGGGTCCACATAAATCCATGTGAATGGTATGAAGAACTTCCATAACCGAGTTTGTAGGTTTGGGTTTGTGGGCATACTTTTGCTTTTTCCCAATTGGCATGTCGAACAAAGATGATCCTTTTCATACTTTAGTCTAGGTAAGCCTCTTACTAAGTCCTTTCTCGAAAGATCATTTATGGTGCCAAGTTCAAGTGATTGAGACGACGATGCCATAACCATGACTTTGTTTTCAAGCCTTTGACAACAAGCAAATTGGAGAAGACTTCATCATATCTTCGATAGAGATGGTGTATAGGTTTGAACCACGTGTTCCTCTTAAAAGTTCTCGCACCATCAAGTTCTCTAACGAAACAAGTATGTTTTCAAGGCCACTTCTAGATCGTAATCACGTAATCGACCGACGTAAAATAAGTTATGACCAAGACCTTCAACGTAATATACCCCGGAGATTACACTATCACCAACAACATAGTCTCCATAACCCATAATTGCACCGAAATGATCGCTCCCGAATCTAACAGCCCCGATGAATTTACTCACGGTTCATGAGCCGCGACCGGTCTCCAAATATATGCTTGGAACAACTGAGTCCGTGTACCACGTAACGATTTGAACGATCCGCAGCTTGAACACGCACAAGAATGGATAATCGATAATTGGGATCCCCATGCAAGAATGGGTTCCATTTGGTTAGTAACAATGATTGGAACACCCACATCGGAAGTAGAAACAATGGAATCATCGTGATTGATGCAAGGCTAGTGTATGCATTAGACCTATTCAAAGTATGTTCACTTCTTAAAGGAATAGTTCTACCAAGAGGCATCCATTTCCTAATGGGCATTGATCTCGATAATTTAGGGCACAATACATTAAGACTAAATTTGTGTCCAGAGGTATCCACCGATAACCTACATTACTAAATTTTCTTCCCGGGGTTTCCAATGTTTTCTAATCTTCTTCGCCTTTGCTTTCTAGCCTTCTTAGCTCGATTTTTGGCATTAACAGCTTTAACTGGTATTTAACAAAGATTAATCAAATCATTCACACCACATACATGATTAGTAATGTAAACCAAGCAATCATCATTACATGTTTTGCCAAAAGTAGCGTAATTCAATTAATTACAAGACGCTTATAGCTAATACTAGAATCAACACGATTCGCTTTATTCAACTCAAACTTAATGTTCCTAGGGTGGTCTTCTACTCTCTTCCATTGCACATTCTTAGCTTGCGAGGTCCTATCTTGCTTTGTATTGCCCGGAGGCTTTGACCCGCTTGCTTTTGTGTCACCGACACTCTGTAGAGGGAATTATGGGAACATTAGTTGGTTGGGCTACCTTTGCATTCCCGAACTAGAAGTGCAGGATCCGAACTACTTGAAGGCACTTTAGAGTTCACTTTCTTAACACCGGGCATAGAATGGGTTGCATACTTAGCACTAGGCATAGAACAAGGCATCACAACTTTATCTTTCTCACATAAGGATTTAGGACATGTTGCTCTTAAACATTCTAACACTCCCGAGATCGTTTGGCCGAATGCAAGCAAACCTAATTTCACTATCAAGTGGCTTATTTATGAAATCCTCTTCTACAATCTCACGGAGACATTCTAGACTATCCTTAAGGTGAGCGAAATAGTTATGAAACACAAGTTCGTTATTTCTAAGATGAGGAGGAATGTATTTAATAAATCAAGATATTTAGAGTCTCAGATGACTTTGATGCAACATTCTCATTAAAGACAAGTGGCATTTTCCTTTTACCGACTCCTCGATTCTCAATTTCCTTTTGTAAAGACGTTATTTTTCGTTGTTCTTGTCACGAGTGACTTTCATTGAATCATATAACTCTTTAAAGTGTCGTTTAACTTTTTCATTTTCTTCTAGAAAACTCTCATTTTCCTTTTGTAAAACATTAACCAAGTTTTGAAGATGAAAAGTTTGAGAACACCGAGAATCTAAAGGAGGAGGCATTTGGGAGCCAATACATTGTTCTTTTCACCCTTTAATTGTGAAATTTGGGCTTTCAACTTTCTCGATCGTGTTACGTTGAGCTTGAATCTGTTCGTCACGCTTTGTTTATTTCAAAAGTGCATCAAACTCGAACATTTGAGGATGTCTTGATGTTTGAGGTTTTGACATTTTCTTTGAGATGTTGATATTTTAGTTGCAAATCAAAATGTTCAACTTCTAGCTTAGAAAGATGTTTTACCAAATTATCGTGATCATCCCGATCAATTTTCTCATTTAGTTCGAGTTTTTGTTTTCAAGCTCAATGACACGATCATGGGAAACTTTCAAAGCAACAGCTAATTCATGAAATTGAGAAGCGAAATAGAATGCTTAGTAACAAGATAAAACACATCTTGAGCCACACAACTCAATACTAAGTTCTCATTTAAGATATGCGATTCTTCCTTTCAATTTCATTATATTTGAGTTCCTGCTCATAATCATTGACCTCAACTATCATTGCATCAAATTCCTTTTCCATTTCTTTAATATCCGAGTCTATCCCTTTGAAGACTCTCAAATTGACCTTTAATTGTTTAAAGAAAGGCATGACCTCGCTAAATAGCATTCTTTAGTTTGCTCAAACCCTCTCCCTTCGCTTATCCCAAGAGGTGTGATCCTTTTCTTACATGTCTTCTCAAAATCAACAAATAGTTGATAAACAACATACAGTGATTAAGGTCTTGCTCTTAGTGGGAATAGATCTAGGAACTAAATGCATTGGTGTATTCGGAGGATACACAGCTGTCGGAGGCATTTTCCTAAGGGAGTGTTTGTTTTAACAAGTGCATTAGCTTTTGCATATCTATGTCCTTTTTCCAAAAACTTGTTCGGGGTTAATAGAGTTTGAGGCTTAAACCTGCTCAGGGAAATCCAATTTTCTTTAGTGTAATCATGGGGTTTGAACGTTATGTTTTGCTTTTACACTCGTGATCTTTTAGCTTCTTATTCATTTTCTCCCTAGTGACTTCATCTAATTGCCTATCTTCCTCAAGGCACTCAACAAGAACTAGGTTTCCGCCAGGCTTAAGGATTTCATTACCATCATATATTACCTTCCGAGCTTCTAGCCACTTTACCATATTCGTGATCGGGTTCCTTTACGAGGGAATGCTATGCTTATCACGAAAACTCTATGCTTAGTGATCATGTGAGCAATCAATGGTATTCCTTGTACGCACAACTTATTTTCAAGCTTGTTTTTCAAAGTTTTCGATTGGAAAAGTCATTCAAAAGTTTTGATTCCTTAGCATTAAATTCTTGTTTAAGCACTTTAACATTATCTTGGAGTTCTTGTTTTTGCTTAACAGCTTTAGAAAGCTTTTCTTGTAAGGAGTTTAACTCTTGTTTTAACACTTCTTCTAAAATTACTTTTTCTAATAATTGTACGCATTTGGTCATCCATTTCCCGCTCACGGGTAGTTAACTCAAACTTAGCACGTTGTTCATAAATAGCAACTTGTTCTTTATAGGCATTCGCCTCGTAGATAACAGAATCATCAGGGGCACATGGAGTGTATTCATCAAAAACATAGTCATCATTGACTGCAGAAGATGCATCACTTGGTACAATCTCACTTTCACTTTGTATCACATATTGATCATATGGGACAATATTACTATTACCCACATTATCCATATCTGATTCATTAGTTACATGTGATTGTACTTTGTTATGCATCTCTTGCTCATCAACTTCATCGTATAGTTTTAATACCTCGAAGATGATTGATTCTTTGGAAGGACCACCTCATGTGGTGATGAAACCTTTGAGAGACCATTGGTGAAATGCTAGCCATGAAGATTGTCCAGCAAGAGGTTCATCATCGACATCGAGTCAAATGCATCACAACAAGAACTTGAAAGGCATTTTGATGATTGTGACCTATTTCCTAATTGGTCGCTCATCCACATCAAGATCATAGGTTTTGGCATTTCCATCCGCAAGAAACAACAACTCTTCTTCATCCAAAACCGCTCCACCGTCCCGAGCTTGCACCAAAAAGATCTTGTCCTCAAGTACTCTCGCATTTTGAGGGCGTTTTGGAGATGTGCGCCTTGCAATGTGTCCATCACCACCACAGCTTGTAGCACTTGATTGGCTTTCCTTGTCCTTGATTGGCATTCCTTCCACGATTCTCGATTAGCCACATACCCTCCACCGCTCCAAGATACCATAACCCGCCCAATCATCCCTTGTTCATACCGCCTTCCTTGCACATTCTCGCACCACTACCTTACCATCTCGACAAGAGCTTGATTGTGTGGATTGGATGTCGTTCGAGGTTATTGTTGGTGTGTGGAGTGGAATTCGATTTTGACTAACCATGAGAGACAGCTTGATTGATGAAGTTTTCCATGAGTGTGTTAGAGTCGGAGGCTTATATGTTGGATCGTGAATGAGCTTGTAATTACCATTACCCGTGGGTATGACTTGAGAAGCTTTGGTGGTAATTCCTACATTGGTGTAGAATGTCATTGAATCATTAGATGAGCTTGCTTCTCCCTGCTTAGATTTGAACTGCTCAAGAATCATTCGCTCAAACATAGCATGTCTCTCATTCTCAAGGTGAATGCATACAATTGCTCATAGTTAGTGTTCCTCAAACCCTTAGTTAACTTGATCAAGTGACAAATTTGTGCCATTCGGGATTCATGTTGTTCACAAACTTTGAGTTTAGTGAATATTTGGCATAGTCATCTTAATATTCCTCATGTCATTCACAAGCTTGTGGAACCTCACGTAATATTCAAAGGACACTTTCCCTCGGTTTCATCTTAAAGTGCTCAAAGTCATCATACAGCTTGTGATTCTCTGCCTTCTTTAGTTAATTCGTAACCGAGAGAAGCATCTTGACATTGTCCCAAACCGCCTTGGCTTCAGTGTTGTGATTGATTAACTTGTAGATGTCTTTTGAAGACCTCAAGTATAATGTTTGAAGCCCCGATATCAAGATCATATCTCTTTTCTCCTTATCACCGAGCTCATCATACGCCTTTGGTCCGTCCAATCCTAAGATCACCGTACCATCCGCAGCAGCTTTCAAGTATGTCTCTTGTAGTCTCAATCGATAAGGTCCTTCATCAATTGATTTGAGAATGTTAACCCCATTTTCCTTTCCCAAACAAGACAACCTAATTCGTTGAGCCCATGAGTCATAATCGCCTCACAAGCATAGGTGGACGAGTATCCGATCCACCGCTTGAACGCCCTCAACACATGAGAAACGATAGTAGGTACGTTGTTAGACATGATTACAAGTTCTACGGATTTTACTATTCTTTGATTAAACCGGAAATTGATTCTTTCACGGATTTTACTAAACCAAAAGAACAACCGTAAAAATGTAGCACGAAGAAGTGACAAGTCTCAATAGACAAGTAGCTAAACAAACCAACTCGCTTTGGTATCAACTCGCTTAGTAGACAAGTCGCATAAATGGACAACTCGCTTAACAACCAAGTCGCTTAAACCAAGTCGCTTAAAGAAACAACTCGCTTAAAACCCAAGTCGCATAAAGAGTCAACTCGCTAAATAGCCAAGTCGCATACAGAGACAACTCGCTTAACAACCAAGTTTCATAAACCAACTCGCTGCCAATACAACTCGCTTAATAGCCAAGTCGCTTTAGAACTCAAGTCGCTTAAAGAATCAACTCGCTTAATAGCCAAGTCGCATAAACCAACTCGCTTGCAATAACAAAGCAACTCGCTTCCTAGAAACGCAACACTGTGGCTCAACTCGCTTCGTATAATATTTAAAAACAATCACTTTATCAATCAAAAACAGCCAAACCACAATGATTCAAGCCGTCCAATTCAAAACCTAAACACATATGATGATCCTAAACATAAAAGTACAATCAAAATTCAAACTTTAACACTAGAAATTGACCAAATGATTCAAACTCTTCTAAACACTTATAACCCCAAAAACCTTATGAAATCCACCAAAACAAAGAGCATGAAAGATGAGTGATCAAACCATGGCTCTTGATACCAATTGTAACTTATAGGATTTCACAAACACATCAAACCATAATCATATGGGGCGATACAAGTTTTTAGAGAGAAAGTTTTAGAGAGAGAAAGAAGAGAGTTGGGAACTATGTGAAACAAAGAAAATGGTATTGAGCCCAACCTCTACCTTGGGAGGTAGAGGGTATTTATAGTTTTCTTACAAGACTCGCCTCCTACGGGTCGTGGATCGTGCATACAGATGGTAAAGACCCGTCCGTCCTCCACGGTGTTACTTAACTAAATACTAACTAATATTAAATGACTACGACTACGAGCTTTCTAACGATTACATATACTGAGGTGACCGACACTTTAATGACCGGATTTTCTAAATCCTAACACCGGTTTATGCATTCACCTCTTATGTCTCATCTCATAATTTCTTTCAATATACTTAGGTATCTTAAAGGTGCACCAAGTTTGGGATTTCATATTACAAAGAACTCTGGTATGTCTCTTCTTGCTTATTCTGATGCAGATTGGGCTAAATGTGTTGTGACTAGAAAGTCTGTCACTGGTTAGTGTGTTTTCTTGTGTGGGTCTCTAGTATCCTGGAAAAGTAAAAAACAATCTACTCTCTCTAAAAGCTAAACTGAAGCAGAGTACATAGCTCTTGCTTAAGTTACCAGTGAAGTTATTTGGATTTTAAAAATCCTAAAAGATCTTAAAAGTGAAAATCTTTTACCAGTTTCACTTCACTGTGATAATAATTCAACTATTAAGATAGCTGCCAACCTAATTTTCATGAAAGAACAAAACATCTTGAAATTGACTTGCACTTTGTTAGAGAAAAGATTTTAAATGGTGTGGTCAAAACTATGAAAGTATATTATGCAAATCAAATTGCAAATCTCTTAAACCAAAGGGTTGGATACATTGCAACATTTTTTTTGGTAAAAAACCTTAACCTTTTTGATGTATACCAGAAATCAGATTAAGGGGGGATGTTGAGAATAAGGACCTAATCTGCTATCTGGTTTATCCTTAGGGACTTACTTTGCATGTTTATATTTTCAGTTATAGCCCTTAAAGGATGAGAAGGATGTTGATGTGCTGAAAGTGTAGATATTTTGGAAGACATATGGTTAAAGAAATAAAGGAGAAACACGAAGAGGCTTATTGTGCAAATTCTCAAGGACCTGAAGTTGCAATATGTCAAGAATTGTTGATAGGAGTATATAAGCTGGAAATCTCAGCTTATCTCTCATGATTGTGATCTAAAATCTCTCTCTCTCTACTCTCTTGTGATAACACTGTCATTCTCAAACCCTAGCTGTAGATTGATTATCTTGATCAAACTCGTTGTTTCATTGTATTGTTTCTGGTAAACTGATTAAGATCAAATGAATATTGTTTTGGTTGTAATCTGTTTGAGAACAGTTTTATTTGTAAAGATCTTTTGAGTAATATATGTGACTTAATCTTCATTAGATTAAGTTTTTCTTCATAAAGACACTTGACCTCCTCATAAAATGTCGAATTTTCAAACCTCAGTATATACACATTTGATGGTGGTCAGGGAAGGATTGCAAATGATCACTAGGATAGCCATTAGGTTGCGTACATATAAGTCAAAAGCCTCGCCCTCACTGAGTAACAAGAACAAGAACAACCTTATAAAAGGATTAAAAAAATGATCGAACATAAACAAATCCATAAAATCTCATATGTACTAATATAGAAAACCATATAATCTCATATTGCAAAAATATAACAGGACAGGTAACCATTCATTAGAAAATAGTCTTGTTCCGTCATAGATAATTGTCCATGTAAGGTCACCATATTGTAACACAAGCATCAATATGTAAGAAATATAGATAATGTGATCGGATGAATACTACACACACATACACACACGAATGAAACTAGAGAAAAGGTATCCATAGGATATATGTGTGAAATGAACAACCAACCTTCTAAGGAAGGTTTACAATACTATTTATAGGGAAAGGAACTAGGGCAACACACAAGTTCCCTTCCTTTCCTTATTGGATATGGGCCAAGGCTTATGGGATTTCTACATAAGCCTTGCCATTAAAACAAACATAAAAGCCTAATTAATCAACCTATTACATATTGATTACAAACACTTGAAATATAGTTTAGGGGTGTGATAAGGTTTTAAAAGGTACCATTATGAGGGGTCGTTTTAGTCCTTATTTGATCACTTTTGTATCCGTTATTGCTTAATATCGTTCCTTTTCACTTTTTAGGTCTCTTGAAGGCAAAATCTTTGGAATGGCACTTATTTGGACGAAAAGGCGAATATATGAAGAAAATGGCCAAAGTCAAAATCGAGACACTCACAATTCTTTGAAATTAGAAGGCGGCAGTCAAAAGCTAATGCGGCCGTCCCAAGATTTTTGTGACGATTCGAACTCAAAACTCTTATTTTCAAGTGACGACGTCTAGTTGTGAAAGAGTAGGCCGTCGCTACTCGGGCGGCCTAGATGCAATCCGACGACGACGTCGAAAAGAAGAGGACGGCGTCACGGACATAAGGTGGCGCCGTCGCAAGGTTAACGTGGCCAAGACGAAACCCTAATGACGGCGACACGGCGGCGTCACAAAACATAAGGTGGCCGTCGCATATGTAATCTTATATATAGAATCCGAATTTTTCGGTCTTTTGTGGAGAGTCTTTTGGGTGAAAACCTAAAACCGAACCTAAGGTGTCTTGTACGAGATTTTAGGGTTTTAAACCCTATCTTACATCAAGATAAGTCTTTACTTCATTAATTCAATTATGTCTTTGATTATTTGTGTGTATGCTTGCATGTTCTCCATGTCCGGCTAATTTATTTGTGTGTTTGCTTAGGAAGTATGAAACTTAATTATTGAATATTGATTGGTTGTTTCTTATCTTAGTTGATTAATGATCTAGTAATGCGATAGGTCATTCGTTGTGTACTTAATGCTTGATTCATCTTTGTGAACCTTAGAATATAATTACGAGTAGTTGTAGGCTAAACCATCCAAAGAGCGCCTTAGAGTAGGAGTTTATCATCCCTAGTGGGTTTGTAGACGAGACCCTTAGGTAAGTTCAAAGAGTTGGGAGAAACGCATACCCTACAACTTTAGACACACAACGCAATTAAGAATAAGGCGTGACAACTCAACCATCAATAGGAGATAATTAAGGAGTAATACAACCTAAGTAAACACATCTTTAAACTATCATACGAGCACACATTAATTAGACATAGACTCCACAACCTTAGTTTAGATAATTAGATAATAGTAGAGTAATCGGTAGAAATACCAACCCCCAAATCCAATACCGAGATTCGTACCTTTCCATTTCATAAAATATAAAAGATAAAAAATAATCTTCCTCAACCTTAACCTTAGCGTAGTAACTCCTTACTAGCATTCCTATTCCCTAGAGAACGATATCAATACCCGTGGCTTACCCTAATTACTACACTACAACGATTAGGTTCACTGCCTGGGGTGTTATAAAACTTGCTCAAGAAAGGAAGTTTCCTTGACCCGAGCAGCGTGTGGCGTTATCAAGTTTTGGCGCCGGGAATAGAATAGCTAGTTAGTAGTCCACATCGTTTAGGTTCTTTGCTTGATTCCTATCAAGTAAATTTTTCTCATTTTAGCTTTCTCTTAGTCTATCCCCTTCTTCGTGACCCTCGTTCGTAAAAACCATCATTCACCATGATCCGTATTTTCCATCGAAGATTCTTCACTCTGCCGTTCCCAATCCGAGATTGAGAACGAATCCCAAAAACCCTTCACCCACTCACCATTTTGGTAATCACCTAGGGCATAATGAGATAAATTGGCAACAACAAAGTCCTTTCTATTACTCCGATTACGATGAGGAATTTGATTATGGTGAGGCATTTGATAGCGAGAGGTCATTAATGAAATTGAGGAAAACCCCTCCCAATGTTTTGACCCTAGGTGTAGGATTGAGAAAGATGGCCCCTTTAACATGCAATTCCTTGCAAAATAGGACTAGAAGGGTTCGATGCTTATTTGAATTCATTCTTACCTTTAAACTTAATCTCGAGGGACCTATACAACAAAATCAAGGTCAATGAGTAAACTTATCAAGGAACAATGTTGTTGAAGCGGTCATTTATTTGCACGTGTTTGTCGAAAGTTTTGCTTATTTGGTAGAGTTCATGGTCTTAGAAGACTTAGGAGAATTTATAGATAAGGACCTCACTCAAGTAATTTTGGAAAACCTTTCAAAAATTGACTAGGTTGAATGAACGGATGATTGATGGTCTAATTACATTCTCGATGAAGTTGAAGATTTCATCTACCAAATGCCACGCTCATGCTAGGTTTAAACATAAGGACATCAAGGTTTGTAATAGAATGACCCTATTCCATTGCTTAGTGAAAGGGATAAGCGGTGGGCTTAGGTACCCATATGAGAAAACTAAGTGGTATTACAAAAATGCCTTGAATTAGGAGATGATTACAAAAGAATGAAAGAGCGTTAGAATGGCTTAAGTATGAGCACGAGAGGATAGGTGAGGAAACGTGGGAGCACGACTATGAGTCTAGCTACAAGACTCTTAAATAAAGAAAAAGCGCTTAGTGGAGGCAACCCATGCGTAATTGTTTGCTTGTTAGTGTCATATATCTTTTATTAATTGTTTATCCTCATGTTTAAATTTGTAAAAATGCTTTATTTTGTTTTAACCTCGTCTTAATTGCATATAAAGGTATTTTACATAAAGGATAAGTGTAGGGAGGATTACGACGTTTTCAAAAGAAACGTAAACATGAGAATAACAATTAACTAAAAGATATTTATGTTTGTTTGTTCGAGTCAAATGCTTGTATCGAGTCATAATGGATGTTTTGCGAAATTTTTCCGATTCTAAAGATGTAAATTTTCCGAATTTTTCCGAAAATCGCATACCGGTTTTTGTCGAGAATAACTTTGACGGCGTCGAGATTGCAACTGACGGCGTCGGGAAGGAGTAAAACATCAGTTACTTTTTCTCGTTTTCGAGCCACCTATAAATTTTGGAATTTTCGGTCTTAATTTTCTTAGAAATTCGTAAACATCCATTCCACAAGCATTATATCATAGTTTAAATCGAGTCTTATATATATTATTACCACGATTTTACGCGAATGTTTCGTTTGTTTTCTTCAAGTGTGCGGTTTAGTTTGTCAAGAAGAAGTTACATAAGATTGGAAGGAGCTTTTCACGCAATAATTCTTCTTGAAAAGTTTAGCCACCACTTTACGGATCTACCGAGCTAATCGGGGAGTACTAGTTTCTTTCGTTTTAATTACCTTCTTTATCATAACTTTGATACTTTCGGGAACATTGGGGACAATGTTCGGTTTAAGTGTAGGGAGGAAAATAAAGCGGGAACTTTGAAACTATGCTTATCCTTGACTATTTGCTTTGTCCAATTGTGATTGTGTAATAAACCATGAGAAAATGTCGGTTAGGGTAATTTTGGCACCAAATTTAAAAAATTTTATGACATATAGGAGTGGGCCATTAGTCTTAACAAAAGCGTCTCATGGATAGGAAGTTGCATGACTAGCACAAAAACCCTTTACCACCCAAATTCCACCAAAATGTGAGGATCGCCCTTAGATTAGTAGGAATTGAAGCATTCATCTTCAATGCTTAGAGTGTGAACCGGTAGTATATTAGATTCTAGAACTTCTTTTGTGATGCATTCCGAGATCGTTAGTGAGGCTAAACTTGTGTAGTTAGGAATAACTAAATGATAAGAGGCATTAGGATAACCCTTGTTTGATACCCGTAATATAATTACTTCTTCCACATCGGTTGAGTAATTCCCCCACACCCTTTGCGTTGTACTCATCTTTAGTACACGATACCCTAGTTAACCCTCGAGCCTATCCTTTTCGCGGTTCTCGTGATGTTTCGGTTTTCCGAATATCAATGAAAACATTGTTTACACCCCACCCCAAATATACACCCAAATCGCCTTAGCCTACCCCTTATGCACTCACTTTTAGTGCAAATGTTTGTTATCACCCCAAACCCTTAGTTCAATTATCTAGTTGCTTGCATAAGTTGCTAAGTCGAGTCATATCCTTTGTATACTGATTTTGGGACGATTGGGACTCATGGGAAAAGTTAAAGTTTATGAAATGACGGAAGGGCGTTAAATTCAAATTCCCTTTGTTTGCGTAATAATGTACCCCAAGTGTTTTGATCTTTTCAAATCGGGTCAAATTAGTATTAGAGTAATAAAAACTCAAGTGTAGGGATATGCCTGTAAATCCCTAGTATTTTGATGTTATCGTAGAGGATGGTAGAGTAAAAGTGTATTGAAAAAAAAAAATCGAGAAAAAAATAGAAAAAGAGAAAAAAGAAAAAAAATAGAGTGAAAAAAAAAATACAACGTACGGGCTACCATCCTACATCTATCCTTTAAATTTATGTTTGTTTATTTCCGTTACCTAGAGTTTTAGAGTGTCGAGTCTTGGCTTAGCAACGCCATCATTTATATGCATTTAACATAGAGATTTTTGACTTACCACCACTAAATAGCCTATCCCACCAAACCCTTGTTTTCCTACTGTAAGCCTAACATTACAACCCTTTAAAAGACCTCTTTTATAGTCTTTCCTAGGTGCTTACGCCAAAGCGATGGAGGTTTGATCTATTCTCAAGCCTATGGTAATCTATGTACTAGGACCGGTTAATGAGTGTTTATCTTCCATTTCCTATTTGTTATATTTCATATATACACCGAGAGATGTGAGTATCCAAACACCCCATGTGAGGTGCTAGTATGTAATTCCGTGCTTGTTATGACTTTTATGGGCTTATATATGTTGTGGACCGTTTTGAATTAATGCTTCATGACCCCTAACTTATAAATTAATTGGTTAAAAGCACATTTGCTTGAGGACAAGCAAATAACAAGTGTAGGGATGTTTGATAAGGTTTTAAAAGGTACCATTTTGAGGGTCGTTTTAGTCCTTATTTGATCATTTTGTATCCGTTATTGCTTAATATCGTTCCTTTTCACTTTTAGGTCTCCACGAAGGCAAAATCTTGGAATGGCACTTATTTGGATGAAAAGGCGAATATATGAAGAAAATGGCCAAAGTCAAAATCAAGACACTCACAATTCTTTGAAATTAGAAGGCGGCGTCGGTGCTAGTGCGGCGCCGTCCCAAGATTTTGTGACGATTCGAACTCAAAACTCGTATTTTCAAGTGGCGACGTCTAGTTGTGAAAGAGTAGGCCGTCGCTACTCGGGCGGCCTAGATGCAATCCGACGACGTCGGAAGTCAAGAGGACGGCGTCACGGACATAAGGTGGCGCCGTCGCAAGGTTAACGTGGCCAAGACGAAACCCTAATGGCGGCGACACGGCGGCGTCACAAAACATAAGGTGGCGCCGTCGCATATGTAATCTTATATATAGAATCCGAATTTTTCGGTCTTTTGTGGAGAGTCTTTTGGGTGAAAACCTAAAACCGAACCTAAGGTGTCTTGTACAATATTTTAGGGTTTTAAACACTATCTTACATCAAGATAAGTCTTTACTTCATTAATTCAATTATGTCTTTGATTATTTGTGTGTATGCTTGCATGTTCTCCATGTCCGGCTAATTTATTTGTGTGTTTGCTTAGGAAGTATGAAACTTAATTATTGAATATTGATTGGTTGTTTCTTATCTTAGTTGATTAATGATCTAGTAATGCGATAGGTCATTCGTTGTGTACTTAATGCTTGATTCATCTTTGTGAACCTTAGAATATAATTACACGAGTAGTTGTAGGCTAAACCATCCAAAGAGCGCCTTAGAGTAGGAGTTTATCATCCCTAGTGGGTTTGTAGGCGAGACCCTTTGGTAAGTTCAAAGAGTTAGGGAGAAACGATACCCTACAACTTTAGACACACAACGCAATTAAGAATAAGGCGTGACAACTCAACCATCAATAGGAGATAATTAAGGAGTAATACAACCTAAGTAAACACATCTTTAAACTATCATACGAGCACACATTAATTAGACATAGACTCCCACAACCTTAGTTTAGATAATTAGATAATAGTAGAGTAATCGGTAGAAATACCAACCCCCAAATCCAATACCGAGATTCGTACCTTTCCATTTCATAAAATATAAAAGATAAAAAATAATCTTCCTCAACCTTAACCTTAGCGTAGTAACTCCTTACTAGCATTCCTATTCCCCAGAGAACGATATCAATACCCGTGGCTTACCCTAATTACTACACTACAACGATTAGGTTCACCGCCTAGGGTGTTATAAAACTTGCTTGAAGAAAAGGAAGTTTCCTTGACCCCGAACGGCGTGTGGCGTTATCGAGTGATTCCAACAATCTCCCCTAAGTGTTGGTAATTAATGACTTAAGTAATCTTGAAACATTGTATGTCTTGATGTATGTATGTTAGGAATTAGAAATTCCGGTATTAAAGAGTCGGTCACCTCAGTATATGTAATCGTTAAAAGCTCGTAGTCGTAGTTCTTTTAAGTTAAGTAGTAATTTAGTTAAGTAACACCGTGGAGGACGGACGGGTCTTTACCCACTGTATGCACGATCCACGACCCAAAGTGTGGCGAGTTATGTAAGACTATAAATACTCTCTACCTTCCAAGGTAGAGTTGGAGCTCATAATAATATCTTTCACTTTCTCTCACTAAGTTCCTAAACCTCTAACTTTCTCTCTAGAATTCCATCTATATGCTACTTTGTGTTATGGTTTGATGTGTATGTGAAAAGTTATATCTTACAATTGGTATCAAGAGCCATGGTTAGATCATATCTTGCACATCTTTGGATTTATAGTGGTTTTAGGTGGTTTTGAGTTTGAAAAAGTTTAGTGGTTTTGCATCATTTGGTTGATTTCTTGTGTTAAAGTTTGAATTTTGTTAGTACTTTTATGTTTAGAATCATCACAAGTGTTTAGGTTTTCATTTGGTAGCTTGAATCATCTTGGTTGGGTTGTTTTGGATTGAAAAGTGATGTTTATATGGTTTTTCTTGCTAGCGACTTAGCTCACGGATACTTTCTTCATAGCGACTTGCTTCACAAAATTGTAGCGAGTTACGGTTTTAAACCTAGCGAGTTAGATCTAGCGAGTTAAAGTACAAGTAGTGGACTCTCCACTACGGGTAGCGACAGTGGTAGCGACTTGGTGCATGCGAGTTGCTCTTTAGCGACTTGTATCTCTAGCGACTTGAGTGGCAATTCTTGCCAAAATTTTGCTAGCGACTTGAGTCTTAGCGAGTTACTACTTAGCGACTTACATCGGCTAGCGACTTGGAACTCTAGCGACTTAGTGGTGTAGCGAATTAGTTGTTAGCGACTTGGTTCAAGAATTCGTAGCGACTTGGTTGATTTTCCGTCAAAACTTCAAGCGGCCATAACTTTTGAACCGTAACTCCGTTTTCAGTTCTACCCATCAAAGCGACCGTGAGCGAGGAGAATAGACCGCGAATAAACTAAAGTTCATTCGGGTCAATCTTCGAGGTCTAAATCCGCTCGAGCAGAAGTTATTGAGGTTTTAAGTTTTAGACCTAAATTTCTCGGGAAAAGCGGGCATAAACCAATCCGAATCACAACCAAACAACATCTCTGCTTATCCCACAAACAATCATAAGACCTAACACACAATTGTCTATCATTGTGTCGATCCATTAGTCGTCTTAACACATTCCATTGGTCATTGCTTAACGGTTTAGTCTTGATTTTAGTAAAATCCCGAAGATTCTATTTCTCGGTTTAAATCATAGACTGGTAAAATCCGTGCATTCTACCACATCATGTCTTACTCTCTTGACCCGGTGATTTGAAGTGCTTAAATTGTATGATCTTGTGGATAATAATGATAATGGATGCTACATGAGCGATTAAAGATGTTTGAATTAAACAACGAGGATGTGAGATCTTCATGTTACGAGTACAATGAGAATGAATTGCACACTACTGAGAATGCCATGCAAATGGAATGCGACATTGAGCCCTATCAACTACTTCATCGCACCTCATACGGTTGTTATCCATAGTTGGGGATCGAACATGTAGTGCTCTTTTCATGGGACTTACCTACATTGACAAGAAGCTTCTTTGTTGAACTTAGAGCATTTAAAGCGCAACTTACCAATGAAGAAGTTCAAAAGATGGTTCGGTCAGACTCTTCAAGTAATCTACAAACAATTTCAACCATTCATCGGTGGGAATATTGATGATTACGATCAACACTTGATTGGAATTTCCTTCAAAAACATCTTGGAATGGAAATTCGAGAATTCATTGAGACATTTATCCAACTCATGGATAATGTGAAAAAGTACATTGAAGAATCGCACAAAAGGATGAAAAAGTGAATGAGTGTCGGTGCGGTTGAGAGATTGTTGTGATAAGTTGGGTAATGTATCTATGGAAGAATCGGGTGTTCTTGAATGCGAGAATGTTAGAAAACAAATAATGATGAGTCGGACAATGCTAAAATAGAATCTTCATGCTCATGTTCACAAGAGAGAGTGCACGATCACAACCCGTGCAAGCTAATGCAAAGGCGCTACATGGAAGCTTGGATGTACCCAAGATAGAGATGCACCGGCCACAACACATGCGCGTTAATGCGAGAGGAAACTTGCATGAAAGTTTCTGCGGTACCTAGGTATGCATCTTCTTCTCAAAATGATGATTATGGATTGCATGAGTACACTACATTTGTGCTGATGATTCCTTGACCACTGAACTCAATACCTATAAGGATCAAGTTGCCATATCTGAACAACGTGCTAAGTTTGAACTTACCACTCGTGAGCGGGAGATGGATATCCAAATCGTACAATTATTAGAAAAAGTAATTTTAGAAGAAGTATTAAAACAAGAGTTAAACTCCTTACAAGAAAAGCTTTCCAAAGCGCTAAGCAAAAACACGAACTTCAAGAAAATGTTAAAATGCTTAAGCAAGAATTCAAGGCTAAGGAATCAAAACTTTTGAATGATTTTCCAATCTAAAAACTTTGAAAAACAAGCTTGAAAATAAGTTATGCGTACAAGGAATACCATTCAAGCTGCTCACATGATCACTAAGCATCGAGTCTTAGCGATAAGCATAGCATTCCCTTGTTGAGGAACCAAATCCGGAGGTAATTAAAAGGCTAGAAATGCTCATAAGGTGCTTTATGATGGTAATGAAATCCTTAAGCCTAGGCGAAACCTAGTTGCGTTGAGTGCCTTGAGGAAGATAAGAAATCGATGAAGTCACTAGGGAGAAAATGAATAAGAAGTTAGAAGATCACGAGTGTAAAAGAATAACATAACGATCAAACCCCATAATTACACTAAAGAAAATTGGATCTCCTTGAACAAGTTTAAGCCTCGGACTCTATTAACCCCACGAACAAGTGTTACGGAAAAGGATATGGAAATGCAAAAGTGAAAATCTTGTTGAAAAGAATCCCCTTGTAGAAGCGCCTAAATCAACTGTGTATCCTCCTAATACACCAATGCACTTAGTTCCTAGATCTCTTGCCACTAAAAGCAAGACCTTAATCGATGAATATGTTATCTTTCAACTATTTGTTGATTTTGAGAAAACTTGTGAAAAGGATCACACCCACGGTATAGCGAAGGGAAAGGGTTTTGAGCAAACTAAAGAATGCTATTTAAGCGAGGTCATGCCTTTCTTTAAACAACTAAAAGATCAATTTGAGAGTCTTAAAAGGGGCGCATTCGATATTAAAGAAATGGAAAAGGTATTTGATGCAATGATTGTTGAGGTTAGTGATTATGAGAGAATTAAAATATAATGAGATTGAGAGGAAGAACTTGCATACTGAATGAATGAGAATCGATTTATGAATGTATTGCTCAAGATGTGTTTTCAACGCTACAAATTGTTCCATTAATGCTTCTCAATTTCATGAATTATCTGTTGCTCTAAAGTCTCCCATGATCGTGTCATTGAGCTTGAAACAACAAATTCAAAATTGCATGAGAAAATAGAACAGGATGATCATGATAACTTGGTCAAACATTATTCTAAATTAGAAGTTGAACATCTTGCTTTGCAATTAAAACATCAACATCTCAAAGAAAATGTTAAAACCTCAAATATCAAGACATCCTCGATGCTCCCGAGTTTGATGCGAGTTTTGAAATTAGCAAGCGTGATGAACAAATTCGAGCTCATTGCCACACGATCAAAAGATTGAAAGCCCAAATTTCTGGCGAAAGGTGAAAAGAAGGATGTGTTGGTTCCCATATGCCTCCACCTTTAGATTCTCGAATTTCCAACTTCAAAACATAATTGATAACTTGCAAAGGAAAATGATTGTTTTAAAGTGAAATTTCAAAGGTTAATGATCAAAACAAAGAGTTATGTGATTCATTTAAAGTTAATCATGATAAACAAATTGAAAAGATAACTTCTTTACTTAACGATATTGAGAATCAAGCGTGAGGTGAAAGGAAAGTTGCCAATCCCAAATTGCAAATACTACTGTTCCTAAGGTTTCGATTGTGATAAATATGCTATCGATATGTTATATATTCCTCCGCCCATTAGGAATAATGAACTTGCACATAAAGCATACCTCTCATACCTTAAGGAAAGTTTGAAGGGTCTCCGTGAGATTGTTGAAGATGAAAGATTAGAAAAACCTTTTGATAGTACTATAGCCTATGCTGCATGGATGCCAAACGATCTCGGGAACTCTTAGAGTATGTAATTGTCACAAGTCCGAAATCTAACAATAGGCGAGATAGAATAGTTGTGCCTTGTTCTATGCCTAAAGCCAAGCATGTGACCCTTGATATGCCTTGTTCCATGTCGAAATTCAAGCAAGCAACCTTTGATGTGCCTCCTAGAATTTCGGATCCAGCACTTCTAGACCGGGAATGCGAGAAAGTAGTGAAGCCATGTAATGTTCCCATCGTTACTTCTCGGATGTTAAGATTGACACTAAAGTTAGCGGGTCAAAACCTAGAAGCAATGCAAAGAAGGATAGGATTACATGAACTAAAAGTGATCATGATAAGGAAGTAAAAGAACACCATAGGGACAAGAAGTTTGATTTGAACAAAAGAATCGTGTTAGTTCTAGTATTAGCTCTAAGCTTCTTGAAATTAATTCGAGGCCTTATCTTTGTCTGCAAAACATGTAAAAATGTTTATTTTACGGTAATCATGATAAATGTGATGTGTTATTTACGAGATCTAAGAATCATACCCCGTTAAGAAAGTTTGGAAAGCAAAGCAGTTAAGCAATCACGAAACCTACGGGGAAGGTTTTTACCAATGTAGGATTTCGGTGGAAGCCAACAGTCGAATGTTCACGAATGGCAAACCTTGCTCTTTAACTAGATCCACTATGCCGAGAATAGTGCTGTTAAGGTTTGGAAGCCAAGCGGTAGAATAATCCCATTAAGCACAAAATGTCATTTGACTAAGTCGATGCCTCTACTAGTTCGACTCCTAGGGATAATGCCATTGCATCTAGGGTTTCTGGCGATTCAAAGGCTGTTTGTGCTAACCAAAAGGAACCCATCGACGTGGGGATCCAATGTTTCCAATTCTCTGTCTTAAATACATTGTCCAAAGCGGTCGTACAAATCGTCCCTTGGTATTTGGATTGGGCTCTAAACATATATTGGGCTCTTAACAATGACGTCTGTTCACATCGATTCGGGCCTCGTACTTCATCATTATGGCGTCTGCGAGATAACACTTGAGGCCCGTTCCTCAAAGAAAAGAAAGGTGTGCGCTTGATGCGCTTTATCTTCTTAAGAAGAAATCTTCATGTTTATGACCATTCTCATCGACATTCTTCATCAACATGCTTCATGCTTTTCCATGCGCTTGGTCATCAAGTGAACCGGACTCGATAATTACTCTTATTCCTCTTGCTCAATATAATGAAGATGGCGACATCATGTGCTAATTTTGTGGGGAGAAGTGTGAATATAATACATTTGGATGATAATCACTTGGTTAATCAAGAATGGCATCTCTGTATGCAATTCTTGAGGGAGAAAAAGTGTGAATTTTTGCATGGTTGGTGATATTTGAGAATATATGGTCAAACGGCTCCTAACCCATGTAAGAACCGAGATTCTTCTTATCGGATCATCTTCACATGTAGTTTCTTCTAAGAGCCGTTGGTTGACATCTTCACACGGTGATATGATTAAATGACAAAGTGCTTCTAGTTCTTTGGTGATTTCTTTGATGAACATCTTTACATTCTTGTTTGATTGGGAGGATTTTAATTAAGGGTTTGCTATTTACAAGTTAACAGGAATGCCTTTGGTGTGAAGAAGATGTTAACTGTCTATTTCCCCATTCGGATAATCTTGAAGAAGGTCGAGTCTGATCTAATCTACATTTGAAAGCTACATGATTAGAAGACTAAAGGCAATTGCATTTGATGATCTAAAGACTTCTTCTTAATCCGGTGAGAAGAACACTTGAAAATCTTCGTCGGTTTAGGGAGAGCACTAATTGGGGAGATTGAAAAGCCAAAATTTAATCCCAATTAGACTTGCTCGATTCTTTAGCAATGATTCATTGCTTGATTTTGATGACACTCCTCCAACGCCTAATGCTTCAATTACTAAGGATAATTGGGATTCATTGTTTGGGATTCATTGTTTTCAAAGATATGTTTGATGAGTACTTCCAACCTCTAACGAATGTTGATCATCCGACACGAAGCTCATGCTCGGTTTCTATTGACTCAACTAGTTCACCATCTAAGAAGTACTTCTTGGAATTCTCAAGAAACCTTATCTCCGGTTACTTCTCAAGGCGTTGTTAATGACTATCATTATTGCGGTTGCACTCATGAATAGTGATCCGCTCTTTGGTACTCCTTTGCCAAATCTTCACGGATCATTGTTTCAATTTCCGCTCTTCCTTTGCCAAATGTTATTGTTCCTCTCATAAAAATCAACCACATGAACATTAAGGAAAATGACTTCCTCATCCGCTTAAAAACATTATTGGTAAATCTTCGGATCGGTTTCTACATGTATACCTTAAGGAAGAATGCATTGATGTTGAGGAATCATTTGCTCGGTTCATTCGGTGGGTCAATGTACATCCGATTGTATGTTTATTCACGTGTTGGACATTTGACACAAGTTGATTACTTGAGTTACTCATTTATCACTTATTTGAGGTTGAAGTTGGCGTTCACAAAGGCGTGTTCTTATTTGATAACTTGCTCGGGCTTAAGTATTTGAGTTGAAGACTTGGGTTATCTAGTTACCGGTGATCGGGGTGGATGATTGAAGACACAGTTAACTATCACTATTAGGAGTTACGTTGTTTTACTCGATGTCACACGCATATGACGGTGTGGATAATCGCAAGAGGTGTTAATGTCTCATACTTTGTTTGAGTAGTGAGTACTTAGAGATTTGCTTGAAGCATAGATTCTCGACACCGTTCTTCCATCTTTAAGTGCAAGCTTAAGACACAAATCGGGAATTCGACTTGATTTCAAGTTTGGTATATCGGGTTTTCTTCAACGATGGTCACTTCAAATTGTCTACATATGGGTTGATAAAGATAGTCGAGAGAGAGTTTATGTAGCGATTGATTCTCACGAGATTCATTTGGGCTATTTGAGTTCTTCTCACAAGATTTCAAGTTTATGGATATATTATGTTTCTTGATTACGAGGTATCAAAACTATTTGGGGAAGGATATATTATTCCAACTATTTGGGGAAGTGGTCTCGGAGACCTTTGGTTTTGTTACTTGATGTTCGATTGGAAGAAATGTGAGAAGAATATTTGGAGCGTGAGATGATCGCCTATCGACATCTTATATACGGTTTATGATAAAGTGCTTCGGTTATATGCACAACATGTTCACTTGATCGAGCTAATTCGATTATTTGAGTTGACATCCACGAGATGATTAGTGACTCAACATGTTACATGGATGTCATCGTCTCTACTCTTGTTGGGTACATGTGTACATTATGTCTTGATTGGTTATATGTTATATAAGCGGAATGCACTTGGTAAAATGAAGATGTTGATATATTGTTCCCCAACTAGACAATGGTCAATCTCGAAGAGTAAGGTGTACATCGGGGATGCTAGCGAGTTCATGTGATCGGTCGTGTCGGTTAATCCGGTTTGATAACCAGGGAGGCGATCAATGTTTCAACTTGTTACTTGTGTTCTCGTGTTCTTGGTCTTGAGCTTCAATCAATGAGACCGCTTTGTATTCAACTCTACTTCTTAGGAAATGGTCTTTATTCGATGTTTGTCGGTTTGGGGAAGCTACCAAAGATTCAAATTGAGAAGGCTCATGTTCGAGACGATTTTCTTAGAAGCCTCGGATGCTTTGGTGGCGAAAGTTTAAGAGATGTTGATTCCTTTCTTCTACAACGTCTTTGAGCGATATCTTTATCTCGGTACTCATTTCATCATTCTCTTAAACTAATTTATCTCTTGTAAATATTTATTCGAAAAACAAAATACAAAATTATAAAACCTTCAAAAATCAAATAGAAAAATATAAAACTTTCAAAATCCATAAAAATTTGAAAAATTGAAAAATCTTCAAAAATATTGTCATTTTGTCATGTTTCTCTCGATTCGATAATATCTACGGTCTTGATGTTGTCATTCAAAGAATGACACGGGACTTTAGATGTTGTTCGATTTTTATAAAAAAAAAAAAAAAAAAAAAAAAAAAAAAAATTCAAAAATAAAAATTTTTTGGGAGAAAGAGAAACAATGGTTTATTGTCATTTTGAGCAATAACCGGTTTTAAAGAAAAACGAGCCATGTTTTACCATGTTTTCAAATTCCATGCTCGATTCTATAAACATTTATCTGCTTGAAAACCAAATGCTTTGAAAAATAACTCGATCTCTATTTTTGATAATCATCGGGACTTATTTGTCAAAATCTCTATCTCTCAATCAACAACCTATGTCATTGATTGAGGGAGAATGATTTCAATTAAATTAAAAGTTATTTGGCATTAAATTGTTTTCAAAAGATATACATGCATGTTTTATAAATGGAGTTTAAAGTCTTAAAATCCGATCCTTATCGGTTCAAACGCTTTCACAATCAAGTCACAATTCTCCTTAAAAGCTTTCAAAATCAATTTAAATCTATACGAGATCACAAATCTCAAATGATTTGATAATTGTGATCGGGGAGAATGTGTGATTTAAATTGGATTTAAAGCGATAATTAGGTAAATGGTTTCATAAGAATGTACATGCTATCCTTCCCACATGTGACAAACGATTTCAAATTTTCAATGCACATGTTGAGGGGAGCATCTATCTTAAACCTTTGATTTGAAACGTGATCATTCATCCCAATGTGCGGGTTCCTCTAGTATGTGCAAAACTCTTTTCAAACCTCGAGGCACATATTGAGGGGAGCAAATTATGGAAACCTCATCCTTCCGGAAATGCTATATCTACTTGATTTGATGAGGAAGTGATGTTGATATCTTTAGAAAATGGTAATCAAAGAAGTTAATTCTTTCTCTTGCCTCCGTGTGCAAAACATTTTCAAATACTTGATGCACATGTTGAGGGAGTTCTCGTTCTAAAATATCAAAAACAATTCGGTACAAAATGCTTTGATAATATATCACAAGTATCGAATTGATTTTCAAATGGTTTTCAATTGGATCCAATGGCGGATGAACAATACCAAATTGACCGACCAACTTTACTTTATATGCGGTGATATAAGGATGATAAGGTTAGGTATTGGTTCCCATGATCCGCGAGCGGAGGGATCTACCGAGGACAATCCACTAGTTAGTGTAGAAGTCCTTAGGTATGATGATAAAAGGAGAAAAATGAGATATGGGAAGAGTGCGGACTAAGGCGAGCTAATCTTGGAATAAACCCAACAAGGTTCTAGCTATGAAGTCTCGGTAAGCTTGAAGGGTTGAAGAATTAAAAGAATTGAATGAGAAAGGGTGAAAACAAATAGCCCTCCATTTATTCAACCTTAGGGCGAAACCGGGTTCAATTCATATACTCTTGATGGTAACATCGGTATTGAAGACAAGGCGTCATGGACCCGGTGGCGCTTGCACTTCAACTTTCCAAACCACTCAAGTTCCTCTTAAAGGGACTTGTTTCATTCTCACGGGAACCGACATTATCTATCGACTTTCTCTTAGAGATGGTTGATATTGAAGAAGGAGACCCTCTCCTAGTCTCCGTTATAGGATCCAAATATGCACAAATTGAGTCTAGAGCCACGAGATCATCAATAAATCTCATTAGGACACTTTCAATGAAGACTCTCTGTTTCACACAATGTGGAAGAGAGATTATATCTTGAGTCCTCGCATTATCCTTGTGGTATTGCGGAACATCCGAGTGATGTGTTTACATATTCACAATGAAGATGGAAAGCCTTACGGAGCCAACATCAAACAAGCTCTGGTAGGTGGCATGTGAGATCTATTATATAGATCAACCATGTGACAAGCGAGCAGAAACAATGGGCGATTCAATCTCTTGAATCAATCACAGGTTCGAGTTATGGATTGACGGATACCTTTGAAAAACCGGTCTTTGTGCTTAAAAACTCTTTTCTTTAGCACATCGACCGTGTACTCATTTTCAAACCAAAAGGTATTTTATGATTGATAATTGATTTTCAATAAAACCTTCGTTGTATTGCAAAAACAATTTCTATTGAGCAATACGATTGTTTTCAAATCTCTTTTCATCAATCGGTGGACTTAAAATTATTTGGTTCACTCACTCCGTGTTGTCTTCTTTGAGATGTTCGGTTTGAGAACAGCTAGAACATTGCGAAACCACATCAAGGAGATTCTTAGGAATCCTACGATCACGAGCGGTACTTGTCTTGATCAGCGAGGAACCGTGGGCGTGTACCTCAATTCAACGAAAGTGATCAAAGACACTTTCGTGCGATTTATTGCTAAGCTTGTTGTATGCGGTACACCCGGCGTTTGCGGTGATCGAATGAAGCGGTCAATCCATAGCCGCATGCTCACTTAACACATTCATCTCAAAAGAAATCATGATTAGTGCATCAATGACTCGATATTTTCACTCCATGCTTACGCTTTCTGCTGCTGCCAATATCATGATTCAACAAAAGCTTCCGCTACTCGATGAGAAGATATCATGATCCGAATGTGAGCATGTCGGTCCCAAAGTCACAACATCACAATACCAACACCACAAAGGATGTGTCGAGAGATTGTTGATAGGTGATGATCTCAAAGATGGCTCAAAATTATCATCACGTGGATCGGTAAAGACCTCCACTTGGAATAACCAAACATGCAATGTGAAGAATCAATGACTACGAGCTTAGGAGCAAAGGACTACATCAAGAATGCAAGATCAATTGTTAATGTAATATCTATTTGTATTCAATGTAATTTTGGTACATGATTGAGGTGACCTCCTTAGGGAGATTGTTAGGAATTAGAAATTCCGGTATTAAAGAGTCGGTCACCTCAGTATATGTAATCGTTAAGCTCGTAGTCGTAGTTCTTTTAAGTTAAGTAGTAATTTAGTTAAGTAACACCGTGGAGGACAGACGGGTCTTTACCCATGTATGCACGATCCACGACCCAAAGTGTGGCGAGTTATGTAAGACTATAAATACTCTCTACCTTCCAAGGTAGAGTTGGAACTCATAATAATATCTTTCACTTTCTCTCACTAAGTTCCCTAAACCTCTAACTTTCTCTCTAGAATTCCATCTATATGCTACTTTGTGTTATGGTTTGATGTGTATGTGAAAAGTTATATCTTATCACACAATTTTCTCCCCTAAAAATGGCATATAAATGTTATTTTTGACGAAATTTTGATATCAAATATGACCATTTTGAGTTTTGTAGGAAGTTTCCACGAAGAACAATTTGTGAACAAAGATTTTATGGCAAATACTCCCCCTCAATAAGTAATATTAACTTTGGAGGTTTTGAAAACATAAGGGGAAGTACTTGTTCTTTTGAGCAAAACTTTGAAAAAATGAAAGTTTTGATAAGTTTTACTCAAAAGTAAGAAGCTTTCGCCCCTTTTATAGGATTGTGGCACTGATGCGTACCACAGGGTCCTTTCATTACAAGAACGGGTTGTACACTGTTATGTGAGCACAAGCCATTGTCAGCAATATACAGATAAAAATATCCAAATATTAATCAATGAAACAAATTAAGGAGTACCAGGAAGTCCGTCAATAACACCTGGAGTTCTCTCTTGACGTTGATACCCCGTGAGAGAGAAACTCTGTCGTCCACCCACGAAACTCTCTAAATTCCTTATCTGATCGCGACGAAACAACCTTTCATCAATCCTTGTGACGATTTTCCTTGCATCCCTCTTTTCCCTAGAATTCCACTGCTTCTTTGACCCGATGCCTTCATGAATCTCCTTTAACCGATATGCTAACGCGTCACGAACCTTCTTCAAAGTGTGATCACCAAACTTGTGAAGCTCATTGCACGCCATGAAGCAATTATGGTGAAGTTCACTGCGATAAACTACACCAAACTTTGGTTTCTTGAGGATGGTGTACTGAGCAAGTTGGTTGATATCGGGAAAGTTTAGCAGTGGTTTGGTGAGATTAACACGTTTTTGGTATGATTCCATGGCAAGTTGAAGGTCTTCAACACGTTCCTGGATAAGGATGCTTCTGATGAATATCAGCAAAGACTTGATGTACTGGAGCTGGATGTTTGTGGAGAACTGTCGCATTCGACCTTGTACCTTAGCAAGATATATGTCTTCAATGTCATTGAGTAACACTCGGAAAATCTGCTTCAGTAAAGTCATATTCCTATTCGTCTTGGCGTTTAACTTTGATTTCTTTCAGGAATGAGTAGTCCCACTTAGTAGACAGGCTGACATGCATTATAGCAACGATCCATTTGTCACTGTACACCTCTTTTTTAGATTTGAGTACCTGGCAGCTTCTGTAGTAAATTCTTCTTCGTTCAGGCCAATGATGAATTCCATACAGTGCACCAAGGTCATATTTTACCACATTATCAACAAACATTCGTGTGGCTTCTTCCTCGATGGCCACATTATTGGAAAAGACTGCTGCCGGGATGGGGAAGGTGAGTGAAGTAGCGTATTTCTTGCTAACCTCGCTACCGTGTTGAAGAAATTCCAGGTCATTGTTGAAGAAGTACTGGTAGGGAATCCTTTGTTGATCAGGTCGACCAATGGTTGGTAGTGGCTTGGTCCAGTCAGTGTAGTATGGAGTCTTGTCAGGTCTGGTGAAGTCGATGTTGGATTCAGGGTTGAGCCAATCAATATTGTTAGACATGGCTCGTGCTATGTTGTCGAGATGATATTCGACTTCAATGGCACCGCCGAGTCATCCTTTAGAAGTTGAAAGGCATCGTTCTTGATTCGTCTTAACTCTGCTTTCGTCATCTTCTTCACTTTAAACTTTTCTTGAATGATCTTGACATGCTCCATGGTTCGACCATCTACCGGTTCTTGGCCTTTCGGTAATTGAGGGGTTGCATCAACAAGCTTGGAGAACCATTCGTATTCTTCAGTGTCATCATCATCCAACCAAGGTACAACTGTAGTAGACTTTTTCTTCTGTGGCTTGGAGGATGATGCTTGTTGGTGCTTGGTTGATGGTGTTGATGAGGGCGGTTGTTGGGGCTCAGGAATCTCTTCGTCATCTCCACCGGTGTATTCGAAATGGTCACCAGTTTCTCCTTTGGTGGAGAAGACTCAGAGTCCTGAGGGTTGTCACTAGCAGGAGGTCATTGTGGAGATCTTGTGGTGGTGGTCCTTGGGGGTGGTGGAGGCATAGATGATGATTCGCCAGTTTTCTTTTTACGTTTTGGCTCAGAATCCTTGTATGCATCATTGTCATCTCTTGGTCGCTTAACCCTTTCAGCTGACTCTTTACACGATGTTTTGAGTTGATATTCCAGTAATGCCTCAAAAAGTTTAGCTTCGTCAGAAGTGAAAGTCGCAGATCTTTGAGACATTTGGATAACCAGCTTAGATAACAATTCTGCATCACTGATAGTAGGAGGCTGAACTGGTTTGATTTCCATGACCACATGGGTTTTAGACATTGTCTGCTTGACCAATGACATGAGATAAGGATAGAGTTTTCTGGCAAACATCTCTCTTGTGACTCCAGGGACGGTGTCGAGAAGGAACTTTTGAGTGTAGTCCCTTATCGTCTTGTCCATTTCCCCTTGGATATCTCGATTGAGAAACTGCTGGATCTATTCCCTTTCCTCCGAAAACTCGTTTATCACATTCTGAAGAAGATTGATTCTGTCGGCAAGCTGATTCAGTTTCTTGTTAACAACGTTGCGTTTCCTTGCTTGTCTAACAGCTTTGAAAATCTTTGTTTTGGCATGTGATGCCCAAGTATCGGTTGGTTTCTTGATAGATTTGGAGGTTGATCTGGTGGTAGCTTCTTTGGATGGTGGTGGAGATGAATGAGACGATGAATCTGATGAAGATGAGTCATGAGAAGGCTCTGAATCTTTAGGCGGCTCAGAAGTTTGTTCAGGGTTGTGTTCAGGATTATCTTGAAGATAATCATCAGCTTCTTTCTCTTCTTTGGCCTTTATCCTAGCCTCTTCCTCAGCTTTAGCTCGAGCTTCCTCTTCAGCTCTTTCCCTAGTAGCTTCCTCAATGTCTTCATCAGTTATCTTTTCATCCTTCTCCTTTTCCTCTTCTTCAAAATCAAAGATGATTTTATCTTCTTGTTGTTGTTGCTCTGTTGATTCGTGAGTGGTGGTACCAGTTCCCTTATCGGGTTGATTAACCGCATGGAGAACTGGTGTGGTTAGTGTACCACCACTTGAACCTCCAGGGCCTCTGGTTTGTTGAAGGTTAAATTCTTTAGCAGCATGTTGAAGCCTCAGATGCTTCAGTGTCTTGTGGTAGTCTTTCTCCTCATCCTTTGGTTCTTCATTAGAACTCTCTTCTTCTTCATGCTCTGCAACTGGAGTTTTACCCTTGTCTGATTTGGGGCTAGTTGGCTTGTCAGCAATCTTTAGTGGTGTTGTATCATCAGTAACAGACTCTGAGTAGTGAACCTCCTCATCAGTCTCAGTATCCTCGGAGTCTTCGTCCTTTAGTTTTGGTGCCGATTGAGGATTAGGGGTGGCACCCTTTGTTGGAACTTTTCTTTTGCAGGGAGGATTCCTCTTTGGATACTTTAGGGCACTCCCAGTGCTTGCTACACTTCCAGCACTACCTGATCTCCTGGTCTTCTTGACTGGGATGGTTGAATACTTTTCATCCATGAAGCCGACTTTGCCTAATGCCACTGCTTCTTGATATCGTGAATATGATTGAAGACTTTTAATATCATCATTGAGAAGGCAGTCTGTCAGTACTACACCTTGTTTCTTTGTTGATGAGTCTTTGAATCTGACAACATTTAATGTAGCCTCAAACAACGCAGAATGATAGTTGGGGTCATCA
Organism: Chrysanthemum lavandulifolium; assembly: GCA_022545495.1. NCBI lineage: Eukaryota > Viridiplantae > Streptophyta > Magnoliopsida > Asterales > Asteraceae > Chrysanthemum > Chrysanthemum lavandulifolium. The sequence continues at coordinate 233,992,341 of CM040239.1, read as the reverse complement.
AGTCTCAAGGGAATGTCTTGATTATTCCAGAGTATCCTCTGGATTAACAATTTAGTGTATCTGATGAAAGGGACCTTAGTGCCTGGTTTCTTGAGGTGAGACATCATGTCTTCCCATATTAGACTTGCGTAGTCAATGTTCATTTTGTTGACCATGCCCCAGAAGGTTGGTAGGTGCATTAGCTTAGGATGCTCATGACCGCTGTCTCTTCCGGAAACAGACTTTGCGATCATGATGTATAAAGTTCTCCACGGCTGAGGAATATTCTTTAAATCGACTGAAGAATGTTTGGTAATGATTCCTGCAGCTTCATCATAGCCAATATCGACCATGAATTGTAGAGTAGCTTCTTCAGTTGGAGTTGGCACATACTGAGTAGGCTGGATAGGAGGGAGCAGAAGAATTGCTCGTACATCAGCAACAGTGACGGTGACTTGTTTATCGTTGAGTGTCACTGTAATATCATCTTGACCATCAATTTTCTTCATTGTATGCCAGAACTGATGAATATAAATCTCTGGTACAGTTGCTGTGTTGGTGAGCATGTTGTTGTAAGGATGAGTCTTAAGAATATCCATGGAAATTCGGCAAGAGGATTCAGAGTAGGTGAAGTTATCAAAGTCAACCCTGAGGTTGTTCTTTCCAAGCTTCATACTGTAACCAGTCGGGAATATGTCTTCTATTGTGAGCTCATTTGGTGCGTTAACATTTTCCATGGTGATGTCCATATCGTGATCAGAAAGACATTGAGCCAAAAGAACCAACATATCGAAAGACATTACGTTAGTCAAAAGTTGATTTTATTGTCCAATTATTGAATTTGTTATGTTAATGAATGTTACGAGTCCAATATCACTTGTTGTCTAACAGTCCAAAGTAGTCGTGATAAGTTTCGTGAGTATATTAATTTTGAATTTTAAAGTCCAAATTTTCACTTATTCACACAACATTTTAACCATTATAGCTTATTAGTGACATTTTGGTCTTGTGACGTTATGAGTAACTTATTTACAAGTTTGTACACGTAACAATTCATTGATAAAGTTAAAGTTTAGGCTTAAGCGTAAGAATGCAAGCTTATGCATAAACAATGTGTAACCATACACGTAGACCTAAGCTTATGCGTAGGAGTCCCTCTTACGCTTAAGAAATCTTACGCGTAGGAAAAGGCTCTTGGCATAAGGCTTATGCGTAAGCATATGTTGGGAGCTTATGCATAAGGTTAACTCATAAGAGTGAACCTTATGCGTAAGACTTCAAGTTTACGCATATCCTTCACAGGATACGCGTAGTCCTTTTGTAGACCCTTACGCGTAAGAGTTACGCGTAAGATTTCTCTTACCTGTAAACATCTACGCGTAAGGTAATCCTTAAGCGTAGAATCCAATTTTACCCTTGATTCTCAAATTGTACGCGTAAAACCTGAAAATAAATTAAACATAGAATCTTCATTAGCACTTAATTCTATCCCTTTCACAGTCACATGTCATTAAAAGTAGAATCTGGTTACGCGTAAATTTTGCTTAAGCGTAAAGATAAACCCTAAGGATTCAAATCCTACGCCTAAACAATCTAACCATGCAAACACAACCAAATGATTTTTGGGATATGTTAGGACCCACATAAGATGAATGAAGCAAGTTTTAACATCTAACATCACTTGAATCAAGAATACCCAAACCAAATTGTTCATAAACCCTAAAGTTTAATTATGCAGTTTTGATGTTTCTGGGTTGGATTCAATGGTGTATTTGGTTAATTGAACATGAAACAAACATATTTCAAGAACTTAATAGACTTAAAACACTCACAATAGGAAATACCCAAATCCACGCATAAACCCTAAGTCACGATTAAGATCAAAAACATTTTCTGGGTTGATATTTTTGATGAAAATGTTCATAAAACTTGTTTTTAAATACTTTGATACAACCATTTTCATCAGAAACACTCCATGGTGATTTCATGTTCATACGCTTATGCTTAGAACACAAAATCATCCCTAGTTTAAAATCTAACCGTTAGATTTGAATAAGATTTAAAACCAATGTTTTTAATCAATCAAAGAAGCTTTTAACACTTACAAATTTGATGATTAAAGCACAGATTTGAGAATCGATTGTTAGCCGTAGATATAGTAGTTGAAAAAATTTAATATGTGTAATAAATGAGAAAATGAATTAGGTGAAGAGTTTTTGTTAAAAATTAGTTTCTAATTTTGACAAGAGTAGTCCCTCCACCTCAACCATTTTCATCCACATCCCATAACTTCCGTTTTGGTTAAGCAAAGCATAATATTTGGAAAGAAACTTAACGACACTCCCCTTCGACTTTAAAAATATTGAAATTTTATAAATTTGAGTCTGAGGAGTGTTAAGTAGCAAGAAACGTATCCACCATTATTAAAGATACTACCACAATTGGGAAACATGCAAGTACAAGGTTTTATGAAACAGAAAATATTTACATTCTCCCCCTCAACACTTGACCGTGAAAATATAGAAATGTTTGAAATAGTAAAGTGTTGACGGAAGAAGTGTACTTGCAATGTTGAGAGAAATTAAGATAGAAGAATATTTTTGTATTTTATAGATTTTATATTTTTGTATTTTGTTTTTGATAAAGTATTTATAAAAGAGGTTTTGGTGTTTGACTGGTTTTAAGAATGTGTCAAAAGTTCGTCCAGTTCCTCTGGAGTCAAACACCTCATACCAATCCGGTGGATCAACTCAGTAAACCTAGCAAGAGCTAAGGCTTTGGTGAGAAGGTCCGTCAGTTGGTGTTCAGTACCCACAAAATATAATTCAACAGTACCCTTTTCCACATGCTCATTTATGAATGATATCGAAGATCGATGTGCTTGGACTTCGAATGTTGGACGGAGTTGCACGAGATAGCAATAGCACTTTGATTGTCGCAATACATCGAAATTCTGTCAAATATGTAACCATAGTCTTTGAGTTGTGTTCTCATCCATATGATTTGAGCACAACATGCCGACATGGATACATATTTTGCTTTGGTTGAAGACAACGATGTACAATCTTGCTTCTTCGATTGCCATGACACCATTTTATCACCAAGAAATTGTAGAGCACCTGAAGTACTTTTCCGAGAATCTAAGCAACCTGCGTGATCAGCATCTGAAAAAGCTATTAGTTCAAAACCGAATCCTTCGGATACGGATCCCCAAATTAATGGTTCCTTGATGTATCGGAGGACTTCTTTTAGCCTCGGATAGGTGAGTTTCAGGTTGGTCTCGATTGATAACGGAGCAAAGATATCTGACAAATACAATATCAAGTCTACTTGTTTGTTAGATACATGAGACCCAATAATAATTCGGTATTTGGTAGGGTCAACCAATTTCCCATACAAATCAGCATCCAGTTTCTTGGTATGTGCCATAGGTGTGGCATAGGTATCACAGCTTTGCATTCAATGTTTGTTTAAAATTTCAAAAGCATATTTGGACTGACTAAGGAAAATACCACGGGGTGATTGATGAACTTGCAGTCCTAGAAAGAATGTAAGTTCACCCATCATGGACATTTCAAAATGTCTTTTTATAAGTTTTGAAAATTCAATTGAGTACTTTTTATGTGTTTACCCAAAAATGATGTCATTCACATAGATTTGAACGATTAAAATGTGAGCCCTGTGATATTGAAGGAAAAGTGTTGGATCGACCGATCCTTTAGTGAAATTATTGGCAATGAGAAAGGATGATAACTTATCATACCACGCCCGAGGGGCTTGTTTGAGACCGTAGAGAGCCTTTTTTAGTTTGAAGACGTGATTCAGGAACTCTTGATCAACAAATCCTTCCGGCTGACTTTAGTTGACCATTCATAAAAGCGGTTTTGACATCCATCTGATAGACCATGATGTGCATGTGAGCCGCAAATGCCAGAAAGATCCGTACAGCCTCAAGTCTAGCAAGCTGTGCGAATGATTCCTCGTAGTCAACCCTTCTTCTTGTCTATAACCCTTAGCCACCGGGCGTGACTTATTTCGATAAGCGTACCTTGACATCCAACTTGTTTTTCCAAATCCATTTAAGACCAATAACATAAACCCTCGTTGGTTTTTCAACCAATTCCCATACTTCAAGACGTTTAAACCGATTAAGTTCTTCTTGCATGGATTCAATCCAGTTGTCATAAGTCATTGCTTCTTTAATGTTTTTGGGTTCAGATTGGCAAACAGTAAGTGCATAAATGCAATGTTCACCGTCAGTCTGAAGGCGTTGTCTAGTTATGACTGGTTGATTCGGGTTTCCAATGATGTTCACAATAGGATGGTCTTTAGTCCAACGATGTGTGAAGGGTTGATGCTGATAAACATTGTGCAGATTAGGAGGATTCAAATGGCTTGTGGATGATTCCGCAACATTAGAAGTGGCAGATTCATTAGCAAAAGGATTGAAGAACGCATTTGGATCATAATCTGCGGTGTAGGTACTTCTTGGTTCGAAGATCATCACCGGTTCAACGTCATTGGATGCGGTTTGTTCTACCGTTGTTGTAGAATCAATCGGAGGTGCTTCGTCATGATTGTTGTTGTTTCGTGTATCGGTATTGGATTATTATCGGGTTGAGCGGTGGAAACATTTGATACATCCGAGCACGTTGATCAATATCATCGCTAAACAGTAGGAGCAAATAAATTTGCTCCATTTGACGTCCGAGTGAGCTGTAAGCTTGGTTCACCGATGATGGGTTTTGGGAAAGTTTAGACGGTTATGACCGGGTTCCAAGTTGTTTGCTCGTGGCCATTTACGTAAGCTCATCGAAATTTGCATGAATCGTTTCCATAATCTCCTCAGACGATGATCTCTGTTGAACCGTCAAGTTTTCTTACGCAAGCAAGAAACTTAAAACAGCTTAAGCACAAATGCAATGAAGATCTGAGGAGTATAGGGTTTCCCCGGGTCGTTATGTCCCAGCGAGCTATGCAATGGATTATCAAACGTATAGTGATCGCGAGATTTGAACGGAAAAGGAGATTTGGAATATGATTATAACTACGGAAAAAGGACATAAACTACAAGGGCTAAAATGAAAATTAAAGGAAATTAAAAAGATTAAAAATATTAAATAAACGCTATCACTATTTTTAAAGTGATGAACGTTTAAAAAATTAAAACTAAAAACTTACGTTTAAATAAAAATACGTAAACGTACAAAATAAAAAGTGAAATCTGAGAAATAAAAGTCCTAAAAATATGAAAAATACATTTTTACAATCCTAATGATAAAACAAAATATTTGGAAAAAGAAAATTATTTTTATAACTAATTAATTAATTATTATAAATTAAAAACTAATTTTAACTATTTAATAATTACCTAAAATACAAGAAATTAGGAAATAAAGCTAGAAAAATAAAATTATGAAATGGAAAAGTCTAAAATATCAAACTAGACTTTTCAAAACTATTTTGTAATTTTCGATTATTTTTCTATTTTCTAGGAATTTTAAACTATTTAAAACTAATTAAATTATTTAAAAATACAAATTTAACTAAGAAAATATGGAAAAATACTTTTTGGCTTTTTATATTTATCTTAAACTATTAAAATTGAAAAATTATTTTTGGAACTTTTCTCAATTAATTGCAATAAATCCTATTTAAAATCATTAAATCTTGTTTTTAATCTAGAAAATAGTAAATGGTGACTAAAAATTATGAAAATTGCAGGGAAATTCTAAAATGTTATTCTAAAGCTGAGAAAAATATAAAAAGAAGGGCTTATGTGGGAGAATCAAAAGCTGCAGTGTAAACTAGTGATGGAATAAGCACTTGGAAATAAGCTATCAAGCACTACACTACACCAAACTGCTACAGAAGCTACTAAATGCTAACTCTACTCTAAAGCAACCAATTACATCTATTCCTAACACCTAATGAGCATATAACCAGTGATTTAAGAAAACTGATATATAAGCAAATCATGAAGCTGACCCTACTGTTTAAGCCCTTCTAACAGCTTATCTAGAAAGCTACAAAGAAAACCACAAGTGAGGTTCTCAAGACAACCTAGCAGAGAGCATGTGTACCAATTTCCAGCTTATAAGGACTAGAAATGAAGCAATTAGAGATCAAATCAAAACTGGCCAAAATGGGATAGCTACTGCTGATGCACAAAACAGATGAACAGGGCACCTACTATAAGCTAATGTAACAACCGATCCAATAAGCTAATGCAAAACTAAAATGTGGAATTTAAGACTACATAGCGACTACAATTTTACCAAATCGAGATCCTAATTAGATGAAATGAAGAGAGTGCACTAGTCGCAAGTTCAAAGCCGGTCGATCGACTGAGTTTTGACTTGTAAAAGCAGATATACTACTTTGACTTTTCTGAGATTCAGATGCAATTTAAAGAATGAAATAGATGAAATATGGTGGAATGGAACTGAAACAAGCTAGCTCATTAACTTCTAAACCTATCAGCACATTTCTACCCACTGATTCCAACAGGTAAGAACATAAGAGCAGATGCAAATATACTTTGACTATTTATGAAAGCTGAGGCAAATAGGTGACTGATATGAACTCAGATATCTATACCAAACCTAAAGCATCTAATCTAATCCATTATACTAGCCTCTAAAGCAGTTTTAACAAGCTAACCAAACACTAGTTTATGAACCCAAGATGCATTTAAACTAATGAATTTTCGCAAATCCTAACTCAACCGATTTCCTATTACTCAAATCAATCTAAAACCAAATTTTAAACACAATGAAACCGAAATTAAATCAAGAACAGATTGACTTATGATTTTTGACCACGCTTTGACTTTTCTTGACTTTTGTGAAAACTTGAAATTCAAAGAAGGTGAACTGAAGATAAGCTCATAAGCTTTATCAAGCTTATGTGAGCTTGAATTACAGGATTTGAAAACTTTTAAACACAGTAACAACTATTATGAATTAACAATTATTTAAAAGGAAGAAGGTAGATTGCATTAATAAAAACTGAGTTTACAAATGAAAATCTGAAATTACAACTGATTAACTACTCAAATATTAAGAATGACAGAAAAGTAAAAGATCAAAACTCCTCTAATACATAAGGAATTGGATTAAAACTAAAAATCTAAAACAAGAAACGAACTCATGACTACTCACTAACTACAAAACTAACTACTCTTCAAAGTTGCTTCTTTCTTCTCTTTTATAGCTCCAAGCTTTCTCTCTCATCTCTCTAAGAAAATCCCACCATTAATATTGACCCTTGGATTATTTGGGATCATCTTAGCCGTTTACAAGGTTTTGGCGCCAAAAGATGTTTAATTTGTAGCTTGAGTGTTAGGTACAAGGATGCATTAAATGCACCTTTGGCTTGTTGTGAGGTGGAGGGGTGTAGGGGTGATGATGGTTGAGTGTGAGCGGATGAGTAGCGAGGTGATGATGGTGGAAATGGTGTCTCGTGAGGGAGAGAGGGAAATGGTGGTCAACTTGGGCATTTGACTGGGGATTATTTAATGGTGGGGTTCAAAATGCAATTGGCAGGGTCACAAGGCTTTGGCAAGGGGTCATTTGCAATTTGACAAGTCCAAGTGATAGTATTAAAGGGTTTAGAATACAAGGGCCTAAATTGTAATTTCAAACTCAGGGACCTAGGTGCCAATATCTCAAAGTTGCTCCAAGGACTGAATTTGACAAGTGTTAATAGTACAAGGACCAAAGTTGCCACTTTCACATTTTCCGTGGACCATTTCGCCAATTTTCAAAGTTGAAGGACTAAACTTGTAATTTTCTCAAACTTTTATATTTTTCACCAAAGGGCTAAATTTGACAACTTATGATTTTAAAAGGACCTTTGGTGACTTTACTTTTGAAATTATGTGCTCGTGGACTGCTTTTGACAATTTTGAAACTTGGGGACTAAACCGCAATTTTGCAAATTTGATACGTTTTCATCGATTTTGATATTTTGCATTTAAAACACATAAAACAACGATTTGTGATATTTTCATCATTTTGATGTGTTTACGAGTGTTTTCGGATGATTTTGCAGTTTATATTGTACAAAATGATGAGTATTTACATACTCATCAATCCCCACACTAAGATATTGCTAGTCCCTAGCAATGATTTGAGAAAACATAATGGATTTTAATCTCTTTACCAAAAGCCATTACTCGGAGTAGCCAAATGTTTCAGTTCAAATAAGAACCATGGTACAATCGATAACCATGTGATTTTGAGCAAACCACCGACTTTCAACGGATTTGATTTTGTCTTTACCGAAGCCGTACCATTCCGGACTAGCCAACTCTTAGATAAATTATCGATATTATCTTTGGTGAGTGATTACCAATTATGGTTTTTCCATCGCCTTTACCACAAGCCATAATCTTGCGGCTAGCCAACTCTTCACTTTTTAGGATATGGTGAAATGAATACCATACAATTTTGGGCAAATTGCAAGCCATATAAACGGATTTGAGAAATCTTTACCAAGAGCCGTTTGCTCTGGATTAGCTAATCCTTTAGTCTTACGAGACATGGCGGATCGATAACCAAATGAGTAAGTGTAGAACACTTACTCCAAAAAAAATTTTTGGCCAAAACGGGAATTGGTATAATTATATGATAAAATTCGTGAGAATTCCCCACACTTAGAAATGAATATTGCCCTCAATATTCAAAGTACCGGCGGTTATGCCGAAACAAAGAACGTAAAAGGGAAATACTACGGCCATTATTTAGAAAGAAGATTTTTTTTTTTTTTTTTTTTTTTTTAGAAGACTTATATACACAACATGTGGGGCAAACCCCCCACACTAGGGTGGTACACACGGGTGAAAACCCATGTTAAGCTACTGTTTTTGATTACCGAGTCGCTAGCTTGACTCGACCCCGAATTCATTGGTTCATGGGGAAGCAAAGTGGAAGAAACAATCTCCATCGGACTTTCATTCAAGATGTTTGGATAAACATTGAAGTACGTGAAAGTTCCACACCGATGAGATGTACATAGAAAGAACCGGCTCAAAAATGATGAATGAAAATGCCGGGATCAAAGATAGTGTCCTCACTCCCGAAGGAGTGAAGAAGAGAGGAATTCACATCATAAGTGAGGAATGGAAGAAAGATGTTGATAACAATCAAGATCCATTCTTCATCCTCAAATGTAGACATGTCGGGAGGAAGGGTGAAGGTAGTATCATCAATAAGCAAACTCTTATGATAGAGTAAACCTTCCTCCGAGCCAATATCATCCTCAAGATCAAAATGGAAATGATCATATTCCGGAGGAGATATGTCATGAGAGAGTTCACCGGAGAACTCTTCATGAAGAGAATCATTGGAAAAAGCCTCAAGCTCGGGCTTGTCCAATGTAGAGTCACTATCCACAACGGGATAGGAGATGAAGTCGACTTAGCACGAATGATTCGATCTTAGAAACGAGGAGATTTATATTGAACAATTGTTCACGAAGTATCTCGTCCTCAATTTCCGGATCATCGAATTTCTCACTTCCTCTAAGCTAACTAGCTCGGAAGGTAGCTCCTCGACATAATCGATGTCTCCATAGGATAAAGAATCGTCAAACAAGTACAATCGTTATCGAATCGGAGAACATCTCGACATGATCATATGGAATGTCAAGAGGAGGAGAAGAATCATCATTAAGAGGCTCATCACACATATTACGGAGATAACCTCGGACTCACTTGGGGTTGGAACAAGGCTCAACACTAGACGATTCCATTTACGGAATAGTGCTAGAGGCTCGTCCCCATTATGAGAGAGTCTTTGGAAGCAATAAAAGGTAAGATAGGTGTGATAGCAATAGATCGAGGAGTTGAGAAATAAGATCGTTCAATTGAGTAACACTCTCCTCGTCGTAATCATAGTATTCCTTCATTTGAATACTATCCTCATCATCATCGTCATCATATCTCGATTCTTATATTCATCTCAAGCTTACACACCATTCTTTTCATTTGCGGTTTCTTTTGAATGCGTATTTCTTGAACTTTGAGGAAGATTACACTCCTCGTAATCATTGAAATGATGTGAAGGCTCGGAAGTCGATGATGATGGAATCTTGTGGGGTTGGAAATTGTCAAAACCGGAGAATTGGAATTTTGAAAATTTTGATTCATCGGTTGACATTCAAAAGTCTCATGAGGACCCCACAATTCTCACAATGAGATAATTGGGAAAATAACTTTCACCAAAGTTATGATTGTAACATGGTTCCGGCTCATAGACAAGCGGGACCTGTGGTGGACAATCAAAACCGTAATGAGAATCATTCCCACAAAACTCGCATGAGTAGGATTCGTACTGGGGTTGTGGAGGTAGGTAGGAAAAATCGGGTGCTTCATTATTTGAAATGGGATCGGGATTACCGACAAACTTGTCTCCGAAACCCACATTGGTACATCGCCGACAATTTCCACCGTTAAATGGACCTCCACACCAGGAACATGTCCAATACCATGACATAGAGAATTAAACGGATAAGAAGGATAAGGAATGGAGAATTAAACAGGTTTAAGGATAAAGAAATGTAGAATTAAACAGATTAGAGGATAAAAGATGGATATTTTTGGATTTTTGAAAAACATTTTGCAAAAACAAAGAATGAAAATCTTTTTGGGTTTTTTGATAAAGAAAATATAGACACATACAGATGGTGGTATGAACAAAGAGTGAATGTCCAAATTACTAATCTGCTAGACGAAAGATAATCACCACAGCTCCCCGGCAGCGGCGCCAAAAATTTGATCTCTGCTGAACCGTCAAGTTTTCTTACGCAAGCAAGAAACTTAAAACAGCTTAAGCACAAATGCAATGAAGATCTGAGGAGTATAGGGTTTCCCCGGGTCGTTATGTCCCAGCGAGCTATGCAATGGATTATCAAACGTATAGTGATCGCGAGATTTGAACGGAAAAGGAGATTTGGAATATGATTATAACTACGGAAAAAGGACATAAACTACAAGGGCTAAAATGAAAATTAAAGGAAATTAAAAAGATTAAAAATATTAAATAAACGCTATCACTATTTTTAAAGTGATGAACGTTTAAAAAATTAAAACTAAAAACTTACGTTTAAATAAAAATACGTAAACGTACAAAATAAAAAGTGAAATCTGAGAAATAAAAGTCCTAAAAATATGAAAATACATTTTACAATCCTAATGATAAAACAAAATATTTGGAAAAAGAAAATTATTTTTATAACTAATTAATTAATTATTATAAATTAAAACTAATTTTAACTATTTAATAATTACCTAAAATACAAGAAATTAGGAAATAAAGCTAGAAAAATAAAATTATGAAATGGAAAAGTCTAAAATATCAAACTAGACTTTTCAAAACTATTTTGTAATTTTACGATTATTTTCTATTTTCTAGGAATTTTAAACTATTTAAAACTAATTAAATTATTTAAAAATACAAATTTAACTAAGAAAATATGGAAAAATACTTTTTTGGCTTTTTATATTTATCTTAAACTATTAAAATTGAAAAATTATTTTTTGGAACTTTTTCTCAATTAATTGCAATAAATCCTATTTAAAAATCATTAAATACTGTTTTTAATCTAGAAAAATAGTAAATGGTGACTAAAAATTATGAAAATTGCAGGGAAATTCTAAAATGTTATTCTAAAGCTGAGAAAAATATAAAAAGAAGGGCTTATGTGGGAGAATCAAAAGTCTGCGGTGTAAACTAGTGATGGAATAAGCACTTGGAAATAAGCTATCAAGCACTACACTACACCAAACTGCTACATGAAGCTACTAAATGCTAACTCTACTCTAAAGCAACCAATTACATCTATTCCTAACACCTAATGAGCATATAACCGGTGATTTAAGAAAACCGATATATAAGCAAATCATGAAGTCGACCTACTGTTTAAGCCCTTCTAACGACTTATCTAGAAAGCTACAAAGAAAACCACAAGTGAGGTTCTCAAGACAACCTAGCAGAGAGCATGTGTACCAATTTCCAGCTTATAAGGACTAGAAATGAAGCAATTAGAGATCAAATCAAAGCGGCGAAATGGGATAGCTACTGGCGATGCACAAAACAGATGAGCAGGCACCTACTATAAGCTAATGTAACAAGCCGATCCAATAAGCTAATGCAAAACTAAAAATGTGGAATTTAAGACTACATAGCAGACTACAATTTTACCAAATCGAGATCCTAATTAGATGAAATGAAGAGAGTGCACTAGCCGCAAGTTCGTGGCCCGATCGACACGAGTTTTGACTTGTAAAATGGATATACTACTTTGACTTTTCTGAGATTCAGATGCAATTTAAAGAATGAAATAGATGAAATATGGTGGAATGGAACTGAAACAAGCTAGCTCATTAACTTCTAAACCTATCAGCACATTTCTACCCACTGATTCCAACAGGTAAGAACATAAGAGCAGATGCAAATATACTTTGACTATTTATGAAAGCTGAGGCAAATAGGTGGCTGATATGAACTCAGATATCTATACCAAACCTAAAGCATCTAATCTAATCCATTATACTAGCCTCTAAAGCGTTTTAACAAGCTAACCAAACACTAGTTTATGAACCCAAGATGCATTTAAACTAATGAATTTTACGCAAATCCTAACTCAACCGATTTCCTATTACTCAAATCAATCTAAAACCAAATTTTAAACACAATGAAACCGAATTAAATCAAGAACAGATTGACTTATGATTTTTGACCACGGTTTGACTTTTCTTGACTTTTGTGAAAAACTTGAAATTCAAAGAAGGTGAACCAAAGATAAGCTCACATAAGCTTTATCAAGCTTATGTGAGCTTGAATCTGATTTGAAAACTTTTAAACACAAGAACAACTATTATGAATTAACAATTATTTAAAAGGAAGAAGGTAGATTGCATTAATAAAAGCGAGTTTACAAATGAAAATCAAATTACAAGCGATTAACTACTCAAATATTAAGAATGATGAAAAGTAAAAGATCAAAACTCCTCTAATACATAAGGAATTGGATTAAAACTAAAAATCTAAAACAAGAAACGAACTCATGACTACTCACTAACTACAAAACTAACTACTCTTCAAAGTTGCTTCTTTCTTCTCTTTTATAGCTCCAAGCTTTCTCTCTCATCTCTCTAAGAAAATCCCACCATTAATATTGACCCTTGGATTATTTGGGATCATCTTAGCCGTTTACAAGGTTTTGGCGCCAAAAGATGTTTAACAGTTGTAGCTTGAGTGTTAGGTACAAGGATGCATTAAATGCACCTTTGGCTTGTTGTGAGTGGAGGGGTGTAGGGGTGATGATGGTTGAGTGTGAGCGGATGAGTAGCAGGTGATGATGGTGGAAATGGTGTCTCGTGAGGAGAGAGAAAATGGTGGTCAACTTGGGCATTTGGTGGGGATTATTTAATGGTGGGGTTCAAAATGCAATTGGCAGGGTCACAAGGCTTTGGCAAGGGGTCATTTGCAATTTGACAAGTCCAAGTGATAGTATTAAAGGGTTTAGAATACAAGGGCCTAAATTGTAATTTCTGAAACTGTAGGGACCTAGGCTGCCAATATCTCAAAGTTGCTCCAAGGACTGAATTTGACAAGTGTTAATAGTACAAGGACCAAAGTTGCCACTTTCACATTTTCCAGGGACCATTTCTGCCAATTTTCAAAGTTGAAGGACTAAACTTGTAATTTTCTCAAACTTTTTATATTTTTCACCAAAGGGCTAAATTTGACAACTTATGATTTTAAAAGGACCTTTGGTGACTTTACTTTTGAAATTATGTGCTCAGGGACCTGCTTTTGACAATTTTGAAACTTGGAGGATGAAACGCAATTTTTGCAAATTTGATCGTTTTCATCGATTTTGATATTTTTGCATTTAAAACACATAAAACACTGATTTGTGATATTTTCATCATTTTGATGTGTTTCTGAGTGTTTTCAGATGATTTTGCAGTTTATATTGTACAAAAATGATGAGTATTTACATACTCATCATACGACGATTCCAGATCCGGTATCCCTTAGAGTTTTCACAGTATCCAACAAAGACTCCAATGTCAGCTTTAGCCTTGAGCTTACCAAAGTCATCACGATCATTATTTGGGTAACAAAGGGATCCAAATACATGAAAGTGTTTGAGATTCGGTTTATGGTTATGGATAAGCTCATAAGGTGTTTTGTTGTGGCGTTTGGTAATCATTGAATAGTTCTGAGTGTAGCATGCAGTTGACACGGCTTCAGCCCACAAGTAATCTGGAAGTTTAGCATTAATTAACATTGTTCTTGCAGCTTCCTGATATGTGTCTAAAAACACATATATTTTACCTTGTTTAAACCAACAAAAACAGTCAAAAACACACAAATGACTATATAAATGTTACAAATATCAATAAAATGTGTTTTTATATGAATCAAGTATAAAAGAGTGAAACATTTCGATTACGATGATGATGGTTTCTGCTTTGAAGCTATTTTGATTCGCTAAATCAATGGTTTCTGCTGAAGTTATAATGCGCTGATGGTTTCTGCTGAAGGCATACGTTTCAGCAGATACTTCCACTAAATAATATATGGTTCTTAAATAATATCTGGTCAATACCAGTCAAACCAAACTTCCTGTTTTCCCTCTCCTCACACACTGAAACTTACCACTGCTCAAAACCACCACCACTTGGCTTCCACCTTACCTTATCTCCACAGCTGTCTAACAACTCTCACCACCCTCTCCTACACACCTATACCAGCCCACAACTACCATTAATGCATTCCCACAACTTTACCTTCCCCTGTACCATCACATACCCTGCTTTTGCTATCAACTCCACCACTTGACTTCTAAACCTACCAAACATGTCCCCTCCACTCTACATGTGAACAAGAAGCATTAATTGCAGTGAGCGCCTCGATCAACTAGTACCACTTTTGGCGCCAAAAGTGAATTCAAAGGCTAGGATCATCTCTGCTCAATCAATGGTCAAGATTGCAAGTGGGATTTGACTGGAATGCTGGTGGGAATTCAGAATGTTATAAAAGAGAAGAGAAGGAAGAAGAGAAAATACCTTTGGATTAGCCTAGGTCACATAGTTAATGTAGTTTACTGCTTTCTTTAAATTCAAGTCATTTTAATGCTTTAATGTTGTAATCTTTCTTAAATTAGTGTAATGAAACTTTATTTTCAGTTTAATTTCAAGTATCTTTCAGTTTCAAGCTTTTGCTTAATTATCTTTAATTTTTATGTCACTTTAATTTCTTGTTAAGTAGTTGTTTAAAGGACTCAATAAGCTCAGATAAGCTCCTGACAAAAGCTTTAACGCTTTTAGAGACCTTAAAACAAGTTTAGTCTTTAAAATTCAGAAACTCTAAAAAATCAAGAAAAACAATGAAAACCCAAAAATAATAAAGTGATCTTGGTGAAACTGCATGGAGCAAGGTTAATTGTGGATTGACTTGGGTTTAGAAGCTTTGTGGAAAGCCTTAGGATGTGTTCTATGACCATGGTTCTCAGTTTTAAGCAGGATATCACTTGTAAGCTCATTTTTACCACTTTTTGCATTTTACTGTTCTAGTCTTTTATATGCTTTAATTTTCATGTTTCTGTGTTTCTTTGCTGTTTATTAATGATGTTATAGCTTAATCTTAGGTTGTTATGCTTTGGATTTGATTGTGGGTTGATATTGCATTTGGACTGTCACTATGCTTGTTTTTGATAATTCTAGGTTTGAACATTTGTGACTACTTGTTTATGCTTAAAAGGGTGCGATTTGACACATTGTGACCCTGGATTTGATGAAATTGGTTTACATAATCTTACGCTTTGAAAAACCTCAAAACAGTCCATTAAAGGTTGTTTGGATTTAATAATGAAACTGTGAAAATGGTTGTGAATGGTGTTGTTCCTGTTTGATTTACACTATATGGAACCTATTTGACTCAGTGAAATACTAACCAAAGGGTTTAGCATGTTAGAAAGTCAAATTGACACTTGACAATCTAGATATGAGAACTTTGAGGTTGTTAGATCTAATAATCTTGCATATCTGTTTTAATGTTGTTTATCTTTGTTTATTTCATGTTATTATAGCTTAATATAACATATTAAGTTAGTAGATTAATTTCAAAGTTCATCAAAGTCAACTTTGTAGTTTTACTCAAAAAGTCAAATTTTCAGTTTAGTCGTTTTTGAATAAACTAGATAATTTTCTCTAGGTTTTAATATTGAATTTCATAATCTGTGCTTTTAGGATGTTTTAGTTTTGTTGCTAATCTTGCTTATTGCATTTTTGTTTATTTTTGTTTTCCATGTTTAATAACTTATTTATCTGCTTATTTTAGCCTGTTTTTCTCTTGTGCACAGCTTCAGCTGTCAAATTAATGAGCTTGCAGAAGCTTCATCATTTGGCCCAAGCTTGTATACTTGGCATATTTGTGTAGCCCTTTTGGCTTATTTGTTATGTTTATTCTTATTTTCAAGTTTGTAGCTTATTAGATAGCTTAATCACTTTCACCCTTTTTGTGGCAACCAAACTCACCACACAGAAGCAAACTGTGTGGTTGAGTTGTTTTCCCAAGCTCATGAAAAGTTCCTCATTGACCTTGAGCTTGTGATCTTTGGCTTCATGTGAGGCTAACCAATCATACTCAGTGTTTCAGTGTTTGTTGAGCTCTCATGAGCTAATTTGATAAGTTAATTTAGAGCGTGTTGTTTGCCCATTCTCAACAGTTCATTGAGAACTCGGTGAACTTACACCATTACCAACAGCTCTTAAAAAGCTCCTTAGTGATCATGAGCTTAAGTGTTTCACTTTATGTGAAGCTCATCCACCCAACTTCTTGATCCAAAGACTTAATTTTCCCATCGTAGCCTATTTACTAGGGCTGCAAGTAGCTTATACTTATCAGCAGTACCTTGCAATGGTTCAGCAGTATTCTGGATTCTGCTGAAATACTTATTAGCTTATTTGATGAAATCCAGTACACATGCTTGTTTATACTTGTTCATATCACATGTACACATTTTATTTTTCTTTTGCTTTTCAGTGTGGAGCTTATACTAAGCTTTTTCAAGCTTCAATTCCATCCAAGTTAAGCCCAAAAAGCTTAACTGTCTAAACCATAAGCTCACACTATCACAGTCCATTCTCTTGTTTATATTTATCCATTGGACTTGTGTTTATCTTATTTCATCTTCTGTTTCATGTTTATAGCTTATTTCATCTTTTGTATAATATCAATACATTTTTAGTTTCAAAAATTATTTTATAATATTTTAGATTTTTCAGATTCTTTATTTCATTTATTTAAGTTAATTTTAGAATTTCCTATTATTTAATTCATTATTAAATACATTTAATTCATTTTTAATTTATATTAATGAATTTAATAGTGTAAACATTTATTCTCCAATAGTTATCTTCTTACGTTTTTAGGTTTCTGATTGCACGTTTTTTACGACATAGCTGTGACAGAGCTATGACTATTCACATTCCTAGTGTTAGTCAATCAGATTCCTGTTTTTGTATATTCTATATTCATTTCAGCACGCACAGTCGTTGTATTACAGTTTTCACACCTCGTTGGGACTTAACGACCTGGGGATATAATTCTATACTCCCATGGATTTTAATTGCTTTTGGTCCTAGATTAGTTTGACTTTTATGGTTGACCATTCACAAGTGGTCAACTTGTGTAATAAAACTGACCGTCTGGGACTCAAACCACTTCCACTAACGTACAATTTCGTCTTTCAATAACTCCGTTTTGTTCTAGTGTTCGTGCAATTGATGTTTGATGCTCAATTCCCACTTTCTCATAATATGCACGAAGAGTTTGATTCACAAATTCAGTTCCTTTGTGCATTACGATTTGTCATTGTGTTCGGAGTCGAAATTGAATTTTCGTAAGAAAGGTGATGATCATCTGTGGAGCTTGATCTTTACTTCGAAGAAAATAAACCCAAGTACATCTTGAGTAGCCATCGACAATTACCAAAATGTAGCGTTTGCCATTAATCGTCTGCACACGCATCGGACCACACAAATCCATGTGAAGAAGATGAAGCACATGCTGTGAGCTGTGTTCCACCTTTGAAGGAAAGTGAGCACGAGTGCTTTTCCCTTGTTCATAAGCTGAGCATAGGTGATCTTTAGAATACCGAAATCGTGGGAGACCTTCAACAAGTTTGTAACATACAATATTGGTTATGGTTTGAAAGTTTAAGTGGGAAAGACGACGGTGCCATAGCCAAGATTTTGTAGATGTTGCCTTAGAAAATAGACAAATGGGAGATGAAGCAATCATGTCTTGCATTGAGATTGAGTAAAGACTTGATGTGCGTTTTCCAGACATAAGATCGTTTCCTTGTAGATCACGAATGAAACAAGTTTTCTCCCGAAAAGCAACTTCCAAATCTCCATCACAAAATTGACCGACTGAAAAGAGATTATGATCGAGACCTTCCACATAATAAACTCTGCTAATTTCAATGTTCCCATTGATTTAATCTCCGTAGCCCATGATAGCTGCGAAGTGATCATTCTGAACCTGACAGTGACAATGAACTTTGAAACAAAGTTTGATATGATTGAGATTGGTCATCATGTGTCGGGAACATCCGCTATCAACAATCCAGAGGATGATCTATGTCACCGCATTACACAGATGACACGGGTGGAATAGAAGTAGAGGTGGAACCGAAGAGTTAGAGGTTACATTACGATTCTGACGACACACATGTTAATGCTTTTGGGAATCCATTTAAATCCAAGTGTATTATGTAACCATTTCTGCCATCTCTAACTAGTCTTAGCTTTGGTCTTAGTGAATGCACTAGGTGATAAGTTCTTCCTATGAGGTGTAGGGGGTTCTATGGGTACATCAATGATTGAAGCATGAACACTAGTAGGAGGGTTTACCTAGCACAGACTTAGAAGCATTAGTAGGCCTAGAGGTATTCCGTTTTCTATTGTTCCGCTTACAAGATAAGATAGCATTAGCAACACATTTATCATGACAACCAGAAAACATACTTTTTTGACAACCAACACAAGATGCTTCAAACATAACATTCAAAGTACTTAAAGGTTCAACATTCGTTACATCACTTTTCTATTACATTTGTCTAACGCAATGTCTAAAGTGGGTGCAACTTGAGTCTTATTCAAAGTCCTAAGGCGTTCTTCTACTTCAGAGGTCTTTATTGTTCCTTTCTTACGTCGCAACTTCCTATTCTTTCTTGATTTGCTCTTAAGCTGTGAAGTGCTAGCGTTGGGAAAAGAGGCAACTATTCGTGTTTCAGTGGAAGGAAGCACATTAGTATCTTGTGATTTGGCATTAGTCGTTCTAGTGTCAATTTTAAACATTCTTGGGGCAAGTGCATTATTGTTACTAATCTTATCTTGCTTAAGTTTCACCAACTCCGCTTTTAAGTCATGGATAGTGTGTAATAAATCTTGATTTTCAGAGCGAGTGTTTCCATTTTTTCGTAAAACTTCTTTTGTATATGCAAGATGATCATCAGCATCTTTTGACGCTTGAGCACGAGTCTTTTTTGAGTAAATCAAATATGACACCATATTCAGTTTTGACTTTGGCAATTTCTTGTTCATATTTTGAAATTTGACACTTTAAAGACATGTTTGCATCATCCAGTTGTTCTAGTTTTGGATCAAGAGATTTTTAACGCAACTGGTTGATCTTATTTTGCAAAGCAAGTTCACGATTTTGACAATCTTTTTGACAACATTGAAGACGATGTTTTGCGTTGGAAAGCTCATTTAACAATCGCTCATTTTCAATTTTTAAAGACTTGATTTGTGACACATTATCGGTATTCTCAACATTTTCAACAGAATCAACAGCGATATAATCAAATGCATATGCAGCAGAATGTAATAACACAACATTTATGGTATCGACGAGATAACATCTTCCAAGAGTCGGTCAACATGATTTCTTAACATTTTTTCGTTTAGTATTAAAATCGATGTTTCGCTTGCTCAAAACTGTTTTCATAAGCCCAATCTCCTTTTGAAGTTCCGTTCCCAATAGATTGCACACATTTTAAATTTCGGACATGTGGTAAAAGTCCTTTCGAAAAATATCTCTTTGTTGTCGCGCATATGGTGATTGAAAATGTTCACTTTTATTTGAGTTAACTTCAATTGCATGTTCCAAAAGTTTGATGTCGGACATGAAAGTGTCAAAGTATTTAAGAACGACATCGTTCACTAATGGCTTTATTTCACTAAAAGAAGGTAAAGGACCATTAATTTGTGCAACATTGGATCGGGGACCATCATTAGGAGAGGACTCGGGAGTAGGCATGATAACCCAGGTGTGTTAGAATTATCTGTTGTGCGACAAAAGTTATGGCTTTTGAATAGTTAAATGGTTTGCAATAAACAACATTTTCTATTTTGACCGACTCGCCTTCGCATCTAATTCCTCCATACGATTATATTCAACAACACTCATTATTGAGTCATCAATTATATGTTACTTTCGACTTGAGGATTTGGTTTGAATGCTCGATGTAAAAACGTGGTTTGTAATCGCAAGATTCGGTCCATATCCATTTGGATTTGGTTTAAAAGTAAACTTTTGAATAGTTGTGATTGACTCACCATGTTTGTAGACAACATTTCGAAACTCTTTGATTTTATTTTGTAAGTCGACAATTTCCTCAAGATAGTCATCTATTTATTTCTCGAATGCTTTTGTACTCACAAACTGTTTTGACAAGTTAACAACTCGGACTTGGCTTTTGAGTTTCAGTGAGGCGTTAAGTTGTTGTTTATGATCATATTTCGCTTGTTCTATTTGAGACAATAAAGCATTCTTGGATGCAACTAGATCACATATCTGTTTTGCCAAAGATTTTTCATTTTGGTACCATTTAGCAAATGTGACTTCAAAACCTTTTTCACGTTTCTCTTTAGTTTGAAAAATGTTAAGTTGGAACTTATAGCATTCATTATCCTTAGTCAACAGTGCAATTTTATCTTGCAATTTCTTATTGATCTCATTGCACTTTTCCAGTTGAGATTGGTTGGTCTGATTTAATTTGGTCATGAGTTCAAGATCTGGATTAGACAAAGGTTCATCTTGTTCAACTTGAATCTCAACATAGTCATTATTTAAATCCTCAAATATGACCACGAAGTCAACTTGATTATCAATATTAACCATAAGGTCATCTTGATAGTCAAATATAACTACGAGATCTATTTGATTATCATCGGAATGAGATGTAGAAGGTTCATGTTGAACACTCTGATCCTCGTCGGATGCAGATATTGGCGGAGATATCGGATCGATGTGAGTATAGTTTGATCCGGACTGATACAAGCCGTCGGTGTCATACACCGGGCTTGTGTCACTCATGTGGAGCTCTTGCATGTTTGCCATTAACATCACAAATGCATTAGCCGCAAGTCCTCCATGTCATCATCGAATCTGCATTAGCCATGAAGCTCATTCCTTGTTTGTAAGAGTTCCACCGACTTCATCCTTGAGAGCCAAGAGTAACGCCTCTTTGTGATAAGCGCCTCTTGTCCTCGGCTTGGGGCATGCATTAGCCGGATGACCCTTCACATTACGATTATAGCATCGAGACCATTAACCCGGTCGAGCATTTCTCGATCAACTACTTGAACCCGTTGTGGAGCACCCATGTTATTCCTTCCATTAACATTAAACCTTGACCACTATTCATCGGCGACCATTTCCATGATTACGAACCTCAACCCTTCCATTGTTAACAACGACTTGATTCCTTGAATTTGACGAGGTGCGGATGCGATTGTTGGATTTGTTAGCAAATCGTCAAGGCTCTTGCAAGCATAACAAATCCTTGATTCATTGCATTGAAGGCATCGCATCCTCATTTGATTCAACTCAGAGTGCACGATCATTGTTGTTGTTGTATGGAACCAATTGAGTTTCTTTTGATTGTTGTTGTGAAGGATCATATGGTGTAATCTGCACACTTGATTGTGGAGGGTTTGTGAAAATAGTTTGTAAGGTAGAGAATTGAGGATAACATGATTGAGCCCACAAAGCAAGAGTTTGATTATACGGGAGTGATGGTGAAGCAGGGACTCCACGGATGATCCTTTCTCTGTCAACTTCCTTTTGGTGAGGCTTCAAATAGTCATACAATAATCCTTATGTAGCATGATGAAGATTCTTCGCTTGTCGAATGAAAATAACATACTTTTCCCAATCAGGACCAAGTCTGCTCAGGAACTTTGTGTTGATTGCAATCCTTGGCATAATGATATTATGTTTTTGCAAGTCATTGATGATGTCTGAGAACCGATGATGATATGACTCTAATATCTCCCCTGGTTCAATCATGAAGTGTTCATATGCTAAGTAGATTTTTGATTCCATGTCCTCTTGATTGAGTTCTGTGCCTTCCATTAGAAGATGAATGTGCTCCCACATTGCTTTAGCGATCTTGAGCATCAACACTCTGATATCGGTTGGGTAATCCCAAAAGGATATATTGCATTGCAAGTTCATCAGCTTCTAAGTGAAGAAGTTGATCAGTAGTAAGTTGATCACGACCGACAACATTGGTAATATCATCTCTTGGTGGATTAGCATTCGGATCTCCAGGTACAGTGAGAGTAGGCATCTGAAAAGGACCTTCAAGGATGACTAGGGGTGTAAATGAGCCGAGTCGAGTCGAGTACTGCCAAACTCGAACTCGACTCGATTAGTTAAACTCGAGCTCGAAACTCGACTCGAGCTCATTCGAGCTTTGGATTTCAAGCTCGAGCTCGACTCGTTATCTCAAACTCGAGCTCGAAACTCGACTCGAGCTCGATTATTGCCACTTTTAAAGCTCGAACTCGATGAAAAATGGGCATATCAAGCTCGACTCGACTCGATTTTATGTAACTATATGTATATAAAAGGGTAAAAGTGTAATATCATTGAAGCTCGATAAGGGCTTGCGAGCCTCACGAGCTGAGTATATTCGAGCTCGAACTTGGCTCGAAAGTGTACTCGAGTAGCTCGAGCTCGAGCTCGACTCGTTTATATCGAGTCGATTTCGAGTAGCTTACGAGTCGATCTCGAATGGCTCGCGAGTTGTCTCGTCTCGTTTACACCCTTAAGGATGACCTTCTTCAAGAACTTTCCATGTGGCTTCTTTAGATCACAAAACCTAAAGAACCTTATGGTATATGTAAAAACATGTACCTTTTCTTGATCAAAACCGGACCAAAAAGACCAAAAACTAACCACTAAAGCCATAAATATTTGTGTTTTTGTGTTTATGTATGTGCAGGTAAAGGATATTGTAAAATAGACAAGAAAAGACAAAACAACGCAAAAACGAGCACGAGAAGGGAAGGAGCACGAAGTTACGGGTCTAATGATAATTTTATTTGGAGCATCGAGGCAAGAAAAGAAAAATTTTAAGACTAAACGAAGCCCGAACGAAGATTGCAATTAATTAAGAAGTTTAAAAAGAAGAAAAAAATATATCAGCAGAAATATTGGATAAAAGGAATTAAATGCAAAATATATAACAAAAGTGCAAGTGGTCTAGTGGTTGGGGTGTTGCATGTTATCCAAAAGATCAAGGGTTCGAATCCTCTTATGCCATTTTATTATTTTTGTTTACCACAAGTCCAAGCCCAGCTGTGTCCTCAAGGCCCAAGTCCCCCAACCAAGATCGAAGCTCAAGACCAAGCTGCCCCATTGAAATCCAAATGATAATCTGCTACTCGTATAATGCATTTGTAAAAGTTAAACTTGGGGAGCAAGTTTTATTAGAGGATTTTGTACCAAGATTGAATAGTTTAGGGCCATTATGAAAAATTATTAGGGTCAAAGTGTAACTTGTGGGTTTATAAAACCCACCTCCTCACCTCATTTAGGATATCTTTTATTTGTATTTTGTCCCAAACTCTTGTATTTTATTTTAATGCTCTTTAGTTTTATAAATGTTTTATTTATTTCTTGCATCTCTATATTCTTCTCATCTCTTAATCCTTTTTATTTCATTTTATTTTTATAAAAATATGCCATGAAGAGTTGAGTTAGAGTAAGATTGTGTGAGTGTATTTTATACGCTCCGTGCACACGCTCAACATATCATATTTATATTTTTATAAAAGTTTAGTTTTTATTGTTTATTTTCATTAAAATTTTCCTTTTTTATTGATTTATTTAGCTTAAAAATAGTAAAAAGTCTCTAAAAATCTTGTCTTTTTTACAAAAAATCCAAAAATATATTTTATTTTCATCATAAAATTTTCGTATTTTTCTGAGTTGTTTTAGTATTTTTAAAAAATCAAAAGCTGTTTCTGTCCTTTTTCTCAAAAAAAAAAACTGTTTCGAATTTCATTTTAAAAAAATAGAAAAAAAAGCAAAAAAAAATATTTTTAGATTTTCTGGTAGCTTTTAATAGTTTTCTTAAAATAGTGTGAATTTTTCATATTTTTTTTTGAACAAGTTTACTATTTATTTTGATTTATTTGCTATTTTAAATATACAAATCGAAAAAAAATACTTATTTAATTCCGAAAATTCTAAATTTTTTTCTGTGAGCTTCTATAACTTTTCTTACGTTGCTAAAAAATATTTGTAATTTTCAGAGTTCATTTAATATTTTTCCTTGATTTATTTCCTTTCCTTTAAAAAAAAAAAAAAAAAAAAAAAAAAAAAAAAAAAAAAATCTTTGTATTTTAAATCCTTAACCTTAATATCCAATCTAGTTTTTTGTGGAAACATATCTCCTTTAGAGAGTTTGGTGGTTAAGATTTGATTTATTAAGATTAGTTTACCTATTATTTTAGCTTTTTATTATAAAAAGTTTATATTTATATAATTGTGCTAACCCTTAAAGTTTTGATTTTGTTTGTGTAATCCGATCCTACCTCATAAGGCGTGGAGTTTACGGGTCTTATAAGCTTAAAAATCATTAAAGTTTACAAATTTAATAACTTTTATTAAGTTATTTAGTTAATAAAGTTCAAAACTTTATTTAACTAATTAGCAAAATTAAAGTTAATAAAGAAATAAACTTTAATAATTTATCTAGTTTATAAGATTGGGTGGTATTTCTCTCGTAAAAATCATCGGGTTCTATTCTCTTATTTTTTTTTAGCTTAGATTCTTAGTTTACCGTTACGTTTAATTATTCGTATTATGCTTGTTAAGTCTTTTTAGTATCATACTCTTAGCTTAATATTCATCGTCACTAGTTGTAGTTTGCCATTTAAATTTTAGTTTAAATTTTAATTAGTTAAATTAGTTTTTAAAAAAAATCTCTTAAAAAATCCTAAAAACATAAAAACCCGAATTTAGATTTTAATTCAAAAATTAAAAAGTCAAAAAAATATATTCCGTTTTTTAAAAAAAATCAAAAATCCAAAACCAAAAAAAAAATAGCTTTAAATTTTAGATAATTTTTAAATCACATTTCTAGTTGTAGAAAATATTAGATCACTTTTAGGGGTTAAAATAGATTAATTTGCATTTTAGAATACGTTTTTTTGGCATAAAGTAATTTGCGTCTTTAGTTCTATTTACGTACTTAATTGAGATTACTTGTTTGAACCTTAGGATTAGTAGATTTATATGCCTTTTATTATTATTGCTTGCCCCGTAGTTTAGAAATCCTCAAAATCCTTTTAACACATTCAATCCGATAATCGCGACGTGAGTTGAAAATTCCATTCAACCCTCGTTCGAACGATCTCGGTGCTCAAACCTAACACGTTTGAGTTACCCGTAATACTACACTCTTCTCATTATTGATTTTATCGAATCAATTTTTGGCGCCACTGGGAGGGCTTGTAGCGAGTTTTCGTATTCGTCTCGAATCGCGTGCATTTGAAGATCCTTCCCGAGTGAAGTTACCGTCGTTTTGTAAATATAAATTTTCAAAACCCAAAACATCTAAAACCAAAACATTCTTCCTAGAGTGTTTACAAAACAATAAAAAGTAAAAATCAACAAAACAAATCGAAGCGTCAATTGTTACGTCGGCTCACCTTGAGAGTACAACCTATACACGGGTATAAGCAAGTCTTGACATTAAATTGCGGTGAAGAAAGATCCACTCTTCTTTCCGCTCCGTCATGCAGTACTTTTGAGAGCTACCGAGCACCGGTTGTGCGACGTTATCAAAAGATTGTTTTTCAAAAATTTCTTAAATATAAAAACCAAAAGATTTTCCTTTTTCAAAATTATTTTTCACTTTTTGATTTTGGATTTTTAGTGCATGCTTTTCGTTCTCGATCACGACGTAATCGTAATCGTAGAATAGGCGTGCAGAGTTACGTACTATCGTTGAAGAACCCGTCGTCATGGCGGATACTCGAGCGATGATCGAATTACTTCAAGCTCCGTGAGCGGCTACGGTGATGCTATCGTTGTTCCACCACTTGATGCCGAGAATTTTGAACTAAAACGAACTTAATTCAATTGGTTTCAAATAAACCTTTTGTGGTTTAGATCTTGAGGAGCCCCACGCACACCTCCGTTGGTTTAATCAAGTTGCGTCTACGATAAACTTTCGGGCATCACTCATGAGTCGATTAAATTGAGATTGTTTCCATTTTCCGCTCGAGGGGCGGCCGGACTTGGCTAGAAAAGAACCCCTCAATCAATTACAACATGGGCCGATCTTTCTAAGAAGTTTGTGAATCAATTCTTTCCTCCTTGAAAATTACAATGTTACGAAATCAAATCATTAATTTTCAACAAAATTCGACGAAAGTTTTGGAGAAGCATGGGATAGATTCAAGGAACTTTTACGTAAATTCCCAAATCATGGTTTTACCGATCTTCATCGATTGATCGTTCTACAATGCTTTAACGCCGCCGATCAAGATTAAACTTAACGCAACCGCCGGTGGCAACATCTTGAGTCGTATGCCGCCGATATTAGAACGATAATCGAAAACAAGTCAAAAGTTTTCTCGTCTAGAAACCGTCCGGTTGTTTCTAAGATTGCTTGAATGATAACTATGTTCGGAGGAGTGAGTTGGTGATCTTACTCATGCTATTACTTCTATGATGAGAGAGTTTAAGAGTCAGAAATCCGAACAAGTCAAAGTCGTTACCGAAACATGTGTTATTTGCGGTGGTCCTCATCCGTACTATAATTGTCAAGCCACCGATGGCGATCTCAGAAATGCTTCCGTAGCATCTGCTAATCCGGTTCAAAATCAAAACCAAGGATACCGTGCCAACCAAATGGGACCACCCGGTTTTGCACCCATTCCTCAACAAAACCAAAACCATAATCAAAACCGTTATCAAAACCAATCTTACAATCAAAACCGAGGAGCTAATCTCAATCATGGTAATCAAAACTACCAAGATCCTCCACCTCAAGTTTATCAACAACAATATCAAGCAACTCATCAAGTTGCTCCGAACAACGAGTTTCTAACTTACATGAAGAATTCCGATAACACCATTAAAAGTTTGCAAACTCAAATCACCAGCATGAGGAATGATTTCAAAAGGGAAATGGAAGCTACGAGTAACAAGCAGATGATTGAAATGAGGAATATGATGGCTAGTTTCTTTCAAGCCAATCAAGCTTCGACTTCTTATTCTCAACCCTCAGGTTCTAGTACTCTTCCAAGTAACACGATTCCCAACCCGAGAGGTGACATGAAAGCGATCACTACCCGAAGTGGTGTAGCTTATGATGGACCCACGGCTCCTACCACTATTTCTTCTTCTCCGTCTCGTGTGGTAGACCGTGAGACCGGGGTGACAAAGGACCCGGTGCTTCCTACTAATAAGGGGAGTACCGAGAATTTCCAACCCACGGTTGTCCCGACGTCTGAGTCCAAGGATGCTCCGGTTAGTGCTGAAAAGACTAATCGGAAAACGACACTTCCGTACCCGTCAAGGATGAATGATCA
The DNA here is from genome assembly GCA_022545495.1 of Chrysanthemum lavandulifolium. NCBI lineage: Eukaryota > Viridiplantae > Streptophyta > Magnoliopsida > Asterales > Asteraceae > Chrysanthemum > Chrysanthemum lavandulifolium. The sequence goes on along the minus strand of CM040239.1, from coordinate 233,964,434 downwards.
AAAGCAACGTGAACAAGCAAATCTTCAAATGGAAAAATTCTTTCAAATATTTCAAGATCTTCACTTCGAAATTATCTTCGCGGATGCTCTTCTTCTCATGCCTAAGTTTGTTTCGACACTAAAAGGATTGTTAAGTAACAAAGAAAATTGTTGATTTGGCAAAACGTCTTTGAATGATAATTGTTCGTGGTTATTCTCAAGAAACTTCCCGAAAAGTTAGGTGACCCCGGCAAGTTTCTCATTCCGTGCGATTTTCAAGGAATTATTCAGTGCTCCGCCTTGGCCGATCTTGGCGCGAGTATTAATTTGATGCCGAAATCAATCTATGAAAAGCTTTCATTGCCCCCACTTACCCCAACGTGTATGACCCTCGAGCTAGCCGACCGTACTACGACAAAACCAATCGGTATAGCCGAGGATGTTTTTGTTAAAGTGGGGACGTTCGATTTCCCCGCGGATTTTGTTGTCGTTGATTTTGATGCCGACCCCAGTACCCTTATTCTCGGAAGATGCTTCTTAAGGGCGGGCCATGCGTTGATTGATGTATATGAAGGAGAGATCCCTTTAAGAGTTGGAAAAGAAGCCGTCACGTTTAACGTTAATCATACTTCTAAATCTCTAACCAACCAATATGATGTGGCCAAAATTAATGACACAGAGGTGACAAAGGACCCGGGAATTCCTACTAATAACGGAAGTACCAAAAACGTCCAACCTCCGGGGGTTCAAAAAGTTGGGCCTAAACCATCGAGAATTGATCCGACCCTTTCACGTTTTACGGTTAAGAGTTTATCGACGATACGTGCTGAGCAAAAGAAGAAATTAGAAAAGGAGACTACAACGGTTGTGGTGGGAAATGCTAGCTCTAAGAGCACGCCACTTGTCCCACCTCCACTTTCTGTTTGTTGTGTTGAACTTAAGAACGTCGAGTTTTCTTTGAGTGGCAATCCCACTCCTTCTTCTGAAATTATGGAACTTTCTTCTAAACAAATCATTTCTGATTCTTCCTCTTCCCTCACTAAATCTGAGGAGGATGATTCTATCATGAAAGAAATTGAGGCTTATTTGAAAAGTGATTCAGTTTCACTAGAAATTGATAATGCCGACATCGACATCGAGGGAGATATTCGTTTAATTGAAGAAATGCTCTCTTCACTCTCTCCGAAAGAAAATGAAATTAAGCCATCTACTAATCCTTCGGAGCCCGAGCTCAAGGATTCTTCTATTGATTTACTTCTCGAGGAGTTCGCCGATGAACTCGCTCGCATGGATACTCTTCCACCGGGAAATGAGGATGACGTCTTTGATTTTAGAGCCGACTTACGCGAAATTGAATATTTGTTATATCAAGATCCGTCGATTTACTTCGAGAAGTTCACCGATGAACTTGCTCCCACCGACTCGATTCTTTCCAAGATTAAAGAAAACGAATACGATTATCCATTTTACCCGAAGAAAGCAAAGAAAGAGAAAGTTTCTACTGATGAGCTTGTTGCTACTGAGATCCCACAATATCTTTTATCCGAGAGTGATTCCTTTTCTCGTGAGGATTTTCACGTAGATAATACTTTGATTTCGTTCCTTTCTGAGGACAAGATTTTTAACCCTGGGATACTCATCGAAGAAGACATTCATAAAAAAAAAGTTTTCTGGAAAAAAGGATCCTCTCTTGGATGCCTTCATATTTGAGCCTTTAAGAAACACCTCTCTTTACCATGGACTCCCTTCTTCTATGGAGTTGTTTCTCTTTGATCCGTCATCCCGACGTCCGCCCGTAAAACCGCCGGATGATGGATCATTCTTTCTAGATATACCTTATGTGAGTTTGGGAGAAGTTATCCCATTTGTGCTTGCGCCCGACATTTTCTTTCCCTCCCAACCCACCCATTCTCTTTCCCTCCGGAGTGAGGATATCATCTTTGATCCGGGTATCCCTTCCGCTTGTTTCCCCAAGGACAAATGAATTCGGGAACGAGTCAGGCTAGCGACTCGGTGATCAAAAACAGTAGCGCTTCGTGGGAGGCACCCCATGCTTATCCTTTTATTTTATTTACGTTTTCTAATAAGTAACGTGAGGAGGTTCGCCTCTTCCATTTCTCGTGTTTCGTGTTGTTGTTGTTTATGTCCAGGATTCTCCTCGATATATGAAGACTCTCGTGCTCGAAGTTTTGTCTTTTCTCCACTCGAGTTTCATGTTTTGACGCTCTTATGGAAATCCGATATCCAAAATCTTTATCGATTATCGTTTATCTATTAGCATAACTAACCAATGGCTTTAGATTTACGTTGAGAACCCTTACCTTTAAACATTGAGGACAATGTTTGATTTTAGTCTGGAGTGGGTAATCTTCGATTTGATTTGACCGCACTTGTTTGTTTTTTGCCGTGTACTCTCGCAACCCCGTTTTTCCTTAGAAAATGAAAAAATTGTGCAAAATTGAGAAAATTTAAAAAATTTTGTAAGCTTTTGTTAGTTTTATGATTGAAAAGTCTTCGCTAGTCTCTTAGAAGTTTCTTTAAATATGCGTTTTCTTGAAATAGTCTTTGCTAATTGCTTAGACAAGAGGCTATAAAATGCGATTCTATCTCACAAGGCCAAGAATTTGCAAGTCTCCCTAAGTGATTTTAAATATGCGAAGCTTAAACAAGAATTTGCTAGTTTCTAATAAGTGATTTTAAAAATGCGAGACTTGAGATTATTTTACGAAGCATTGGCTAAGTTAATATATGTTCGACACCTTGTTGACTTTCGGTGGTGAGAGTAGGAATGGAATTCGACTTGACCGGGCGTGTTGAGCCTAGCTTGTTCCATAACCATAGATAATCTAAAATTATCGGCTAAGCATCCGCAGATCTCATTATTTGGGATTTTAAATTTGCGGAGATCGAGGAATGATAGAGTTACTTATGAGTTTAGATGCTAAGCGTGGAGTAGTTGGTTCTCTTTAGAGCCCATCGAAGGTACTTATGGCTTTTTGTTCCCACAAGATTGTTTCACCCCATATCTATGAATAAATAATTAGAGATGTTGAGTTTTTGGCGATAGTTAGTTCTTTATCTTCTTAAAAGAATCTTTGTTTTAAAAATTGGGTACACATCAAGGACTCGCAATAAGTAATAAGTAATGAATAAAGTTATGAGCTGCGGTTCGAGATCGGACCCTTGGATCTCTAGCCAGGATTGGGTGAGGTCTTTGTCTAACCCACTGGGATCCTCATTTCATGAAGCCTAGAGTCTTGGAATTACCCCGTGAAGCTCCGTGGTTCATAGCTCATATAAGTAAAAAGTATAAGTGCAAAAAAAAAAAAAAAAAAAAAATGATGATGAAAAAAAAAAGATGGAAAAGTCAAAAATATAAGTGAATAAAAATTCCTTGATGTGGACCTCATTTTTGAGACAATGGTTCTTTAGAGAAGATGGATAACTAATTATCGACTTAGCTTCATATCTTTATTGGATTAAAACTATCGAAACGAGAAACTTGAAGAAATTCATTTCTCACAAAAAATAAAATAAATAGAGGAAAATAGGAAAATGGGAGCAAAAGGTAACTACACAAGTAACTTCCATGGGTAGTGTTAGCATCTAGAGTCATATTTAACAATGATTTCGATTTTACGCTTAGTTTGGGGACTTGTGAAAAATCAGGGACGATGTATTCTATCCGTATGGTCACTTCACGCTGTGTTGTGTTTCCTACTTAGTGATCCTAACGTGTCGTTTGAAAAATGTTGGAGTTATTGATCGACATGAAAGTTCAATAAACCGTCACTCATAATTGGAATGTGCTTAACCGTAATATCTATATGTGAATTAAAAGGTAAACGGGGCGTTTTTAGAAATACGGGTTTCTTAATCTCTTTTGAGGAATCTTTGCTACTTTTCATAGGTTTAGTAGAAAGAGATTGAAATCTTTATTTTTAGAAGCGTGAATTGATTACATTGCGTGAGGACACGGCAATCTTCTCGTCTGGGGTATTTTGGTATATGTAAAAACATATACCTTTTCTTGATCAAAACCGGACCAAAAAGACCAAAAACTAACCACTAAAGCCATAAATATTTGTGTTTTTGTGTTTATGTATGTGCAGGTAAAGGATATTGTAAAATAGACAAGAAAAGACAAAACAACGCAAAAACGAGCACGAGAAGGGAAGGAGCACGAAGTTACGGGTCTAATGATAATTTTATTTGGAGCATCGAGGCAAGAAAAGAAATTTTTTAAGACTAAACGAAGCCCGAACGAAGATTGCGATTAATTAAGAGTTTAAAAAGAAGAAAAAATATATCAGCAGAAATATTGGATAAAAGGAATTAAATGCAAAATATATAACAAAAGTGCAAGTGGTCTAGTGGTTGGGGTGTTGCATGTTATCCAAAAGATCAAGGGTTCGAATCCTCTTATGCCATTTTATTATTTTTGTTTACCACAAGTCCAAGCCCAGCTGTGTCCTCAAGGCCCAAGTCCCCCAACCAAGATCGAAGCTCAAGACCAAGCTGCCCCATTGAAATCCAAATGATAATCTGCTACTCGTATAATGCATTTGTAAAAAGTTAAGCGTGGGGAGCAAGTTTTATTAGAGGATTTTGTACCAAGATTGAATAGTTTAGGGGCCATTATGAAAAATTATTAGGGGTCAAAGTGTTTACATGGGTTTATAAAACCCACCTCCTCACCTCATTTTAGGAATATCTTTTATTTGTATTTTAAAGTTAAACTCAAGTATTTTATTTTAATTGAATCTTTAGTTTTATAAAAGTTTTATTTATTTCTTGCATCTCTATATTCTTCTCATCTCTTAATCCTTTTATTTCATTTTATTTTTATAAAACTTTTATAAAAATATGCCATGAAGAGTTGAGTTAGAGTAAGATTGTGTGAGTGTATTTTATACGCTCCGTGCACACGCAACATATCATATTTATATTTTTATAAAAGTTTAGTCTTTTATTGTTTATTTTTATTAAAGTTTACGTTTTATTGTTTTATTTAGCTTAAAAATAGTAAAAGTCTCTAAAAATCTTGTCTTTTTACAAAAATCCAAAAATATATTTTATTTTCGTCATAAAATTTTCGTATTTTTCTGAGTTGTTTTAGTATTTTAAAAATCAAAAGCTTTTACATCCTTTTCTCAAAAAAAAAAAATGTTTCAATTTCATTTTAAAAATAGAAAAAAAAGCAAAAAAATATTTTTAGATTTTCGGTAGCTTTTAATAGTTTTCTTAAGATAGTGTGAATTTTTCATATATTTTTTTGAACAAGTTTACTATTTATTTTGATTTATTTGCTATTTTAAATATACAAATCGAAAAAAAATACTTATTTAATTCTGAAAATTCTAAAAATTTTTCTGTGAGCTTCTATAACTTTTCTAACGTTGCTAAAAAATATTTGTAATTTTCGGAGTTCATTTAATATTTTTCCTTGATTTATTTCCTTTCCTTTAAAAAAAAAAAAAAAAAAAAAAAAATCTTTGTATTTTAAATCCTTAACCTTAATATCCAAATTAGTTTTTTGTGGAAACATATCTCCTTGAGAGAGTTTGGTGGTTAAGATTTGATTTATTAAGATTAGTTTACCTATTATTTTAGCTTTTATTATAAAAGTTTATATTTATATAATTGTGCTAACCCTTAAAGTTTTGATTTTGTTTGTGTAATCCGATCCTACCTCATAAGGCGTGGAGCTTACGGGTCTTATAAGCTTAAAATCATTAAAGTTTACAAATTTAATAACTTTTATTAAGTTATTTAGTTAATAAAGCTCAAAACTTTATTTAACTAATTAGCAAAATTAAAGTTAATAAAGAAATAAACTTTAATAATTTATCTAGTTTATAAGATTGGGTGGTATTTCTCTCGTAAAAATCATCGGGTTCTATTCTATTATTTTTTTTTAGCTTAGATTCTTAGTTTACCGTTACGTTTAATTATTCGTATTATGCTTGTTAAGTCTTTTTAGTATCATACTCTTAGCTTAATATTCATCGTCACTAGTTGTAGTTTGCCATTTAAATTTTAGTTTAAATTTTAATTAGTTTTTAAAAAAAATCTCTTAAAAAATCCTAAAATCATAAAAACCCGAATTTAGATTTTAATTCAAAAATTTAAAAGTCAAAAAAATATATTCCATTTTTTTAAAAAAATCAAAAATCCAAAACCAAAAAAAAAAATAGCTTTAAATTTTAGATAATTTTTAAATCACATTTCTAGTTGTAGAAAATATTAGATCACTTTTAGGGGTTAAAATAGATTAATTTGCATTTTAGAATACGTTTTTTGGCATAAAGTAATTTGCGTCTTTAGTTCTATTTACGTATTTAATTGAGATTACTTGTTTGAACCTTAGGATTAGTAGATTTATATGCCTTTTATTATTATTGCTTGCCCGTGGTTTAGAAATCCTCAAAATCCTTTTAACACATTCAATCCGATAATCGCGGCGTGAGTTGGAAATTCCATTCAACCCTCGTTCGGAACGATCTCGGTGCTCAAACCTAACACGTTTGAGTTACCCCGTAATACTACACTCTTCTCATTATTGATTTTTATCGAATCACCTTATCACCCATTGATCGTAGTTTCCGGGAGTGAGCATTGGAGGTCTGTCAAGGGATCCAGCTTCATGAATGGATTGTTGACTACTTAAAGCTTCACACATCTTTGCGAACCAAGACAGTTCCTTTGGTGTAGTAATATTCATAGCATACTTGGCGGGATACTGATTTTGAAAGTATGTGTAATGTTGTACATGTTGACGAGGGTTTGGTGGAACCATTTGAGGTGGAAGAGGGTTTGCTCCTTGAGGAAAGTGATGAAATTGTTGTTGAAATTGTTGCAATTGTTGTGGAGATGGTGGAGGATATTGTTGATAAGATTGTTGTTGTTGTTGTTGAGGATACTCATGAGGAAAATAGCTAGAGTATGGTGGTTGAGACATCTTGAAACTTGTGTTGATGATGGATCTTTGTAGTCGAATGAAACAATGTTGATGAAGTAACCTTATGCGTAGAAACCAGCTTAGGCGTAGAAATCACCTTATGCGTAAAAAACCTACCTTACGCGTAAAATAGAAAGTTACGCTTAGTGAAAGCTTAAGCGTAAACTTGAGAAAAAACTTAGCTTAGGCGTAAACCAAATACTTAGTAGTAGAATCCTTATGCGTAAGATTTGCTTAGGCGTAAGACAAGCTTAGGCGTAAGAAAATGCTTAGGCAAATAAAGATGCTACGCGTAAGTTTTTAAGCTTAGGCGTAAAACTAGGGTTTTGCCCAAAAATCCTTTACACTTATACCAGTGTAAAAGATATCCAAAGTCGAAGTGTTTTCAGGCTTATCCAAGCAAGAAAATACTGAGTAAACCAGCAGCACTGAAGATCAAATGAAGAGAAGCTTATGTGTAACAACTGCTTAGGCGTAGACTTTAGGGCTTACGAGTAAAACTAGGGTTTTACTACGAGTAGAAAGTGCCAAACTTTACCAAAAACTGATTTTTATGCCCAAAAGTGTTTATAAACCTGATTTTTATGATGAAATAGCTTCAATATCACCAAAATAACACAAAAGTATGAAACTTGATGATCCAAAACACTTTTTCACCTTACACGTAGAAAGTAGTACACGAATGAAATCAAGCTCAAAAACAATGCTACACACGTAAAGTTTCAAACTTGATGCTAAAAACTTAAACTTTAACACTAAATAAACCTTAAAGTACAAGAATCTTGAGTTTTTAAGTGTAAAAATTTGAGCTTTTATGCATATGAAAGTTTAACATACAAAACCCACGTGTATAGTTAAAAAACTTCAAAAACAAAAGTGTTTCACCCAACTAGATGGCGAATGATACCACTGTTAGGTCACCATATTGTAACACAAGCATCAATATGTAAGAAATATAGATAAGGTGATCGGATGAACACTACACACACACACACGAATGAAACTAGAGAAAAGGTATGCGTAGGATATATGTGTGAAATGAACAACCAACCTTCTAAGGAAGGTTTACAATACTATTTATAGGGAAAGGAACTAGGGCAACACACAAGTTCCCTTCATTTCCTTATTGGATATGGGCCAAGGCTTATGGGCTTTCTACATAAGCCTTGCCATTAAAACAAACATAAAAGCCTAATTAAGCAACCTATTACATATTGATTACAAACACTTGAAATATAGTTTAGGAGTGATTCCAACAGTCCATAAACCCTTTTCCAAAAGTAAACATTTTTTGTTAGACCCTTTCAAACGATAAAATTTTCATACGAGGATAGTTTTATAACTAAATTTAAAATTTTAATGTTTATTACATCCCAGCTTACGTAAAAACCCCTCTAATGATTAAATGTTTTTATAAAATATTCTCGAAAGACGTGCTTTTATAAACAAAACTTGAATTTTTATTTTTCAACCTTAACTATCTAATAAAAACAAAATATTTTGAATGTATCATCCTATTTTTTTTTTAATAAAAGAAAAAAAGAAAACCCAAAATGAAACACAACTAGAATGAACCTAATACTTTTTTAAAACACACAATTTGTTAAACATTTAAGCTCATACGGGTTCTATTATTACAAAATTTATCATTTTTACATGATTTCAGCCTCAATTATCAAATAAAAACCAAATAATTTGAAAGCATTGTTCGAATTACACGAATACAACCATAATAAGCATAATATTCTCTTAAAAATAACCCGTTGCAAAGCGCGAACACCAAATAATTAAAATGAGAAAAATACACGTTTTAAATACACTTACAAAAATATATGCATTTTTCATCAAATTTCCCACATAATTTAATTATTTTTCCATTTCTACTTAAGAGTTAAGGGGGCGTTTGGTTTATAGAATGTTTTTGAAGGAATTGTAATCTTTGGAAGAAATGTAATTCAAGGAATTGGAATGTGTTGGAATTGTAATGCGTTAGAATTATAATTGATGAAATCTGTCATTCCGTTTGGTCGACTCGCAACGTAATATAATTCAAAAAAACATTAATAAATTAGTAAAATTATAATTTGATAAAAATTAATAATAATATAATAACTTAATAATAATAATAATAATAATAATAATAATAATAATAATAATAATAATAATAATAATAATAATAATATTTCCAGCGTCGAATTCCAGCATCACTTAGTTGGTTGTAATCCAATTACATTTCTTTACGTAATTGGTATACAAACCAAACAAACAATGTAATGTAATCTGAATTATAATTACATCTATCTTGCCAACCAAACAATAATATAATGTATTCAGATTACAATTACAACAGATTACGTGAAATTCCGATTATATTTCGTTACAAACCAAACAAACAATGTAATGTAATACTCCCTCCGTCCTAAATTATAAGTCAATTTTGACTTTTTCAAAGTCTTTTCTTTTCCACTTTGACATTAATTATTCTTTTTCGTGTTATATAATATTTGATGAGAAGTATACCAATGAAACGCATTTAAAACACAGTTCGTTTATATATTTTCGTCAAGTATTATATAACAATAAAAATAATAATTAAGGTCAAAGTTGATATAAAAAGACTTTGAAAAAGTCAAAATGGACTTATAATTTAGGACGGAGTGAGTATGAATTCAGCGAACCAAACGCAACTTATGGAAAGAGCTTAACCAACAACTTCTCAAGTGTCACGTATAAAAAATCAAAGTAACCACCATGAAAATACCGCTTCTGTCTCTCTCAACCAATATATTTATTCCGGCGGCGCAAGCTTGTCACCGCCGGAGACACGTGAGAGCTTCATCTAATGATCATCGCGTTGTTGTTACACGTGAGCGTGGTAAAAATAACAAGCTCATCAAATCACTCGTAATTTCTTTCACTTTTGAGGAATTCATATAAGATGCTTGAATTTTATGTCTATTAGCTGTTATTATCACAATAGTTAATACTATTTTATTTAGTATATAGGCTCTGTTTTCGTTTGTAATTGTTAGATAAATGTTGTCCGTTAGGCATTTGATAAAATGTATTAATAATAAAATAATTTGTATATTGGGATATACTGTATTTATTGTGTTGCACTCCGATTATGTTTGGCGAAAGTAACTGTTGGAACCAGAAATGAAGATGTAGATGCAACTTTAAGCTACCTAATTTAACTTTCTAAAAGTTCTTATAAGTTATGTCTCTCAAACAAAGCTTAAAGTTTATTTTATTGATATTGACATGCAAGGGTTTCCTTTAATTTTTGATTGGCGCTGCATTAACAAGGCAGTCATCGTAATTACATGTGTATGAAGTAAATGTGAATCTTGTAAAGCTGACTATGATAGTGAATCACTAGGCATAGAAATGATAGATGAATAGAATGCTAAGATCACGCCAATGGTTAATAAAGTTCAGTGTTCAAATATCTGTCGAGGAGAGGAATTGACAGCCTTTTCATCCCTAGTTTTACAGTTTTAATAGCATTTGGGAACGCAAAATGATTGCATGCCAATTAAGCGTTCTATCTTACTGCAAGAGGTCATTTTCATTCTTACAGTGGAGCATAGACATGACCTTGAAGGATTGGATTTTAAGCGCTTGGACTGTTTATGTAACAAAAAGGGATAAAGTATATAGTATGACGTACCAAATTGAAACACTTATGTAAAGTACATTGCTATTCTACAACTTAAAAAAAGTATATGTACCAAAACGAGACACTTTAAAAAGTACATTGCTATTCTACAACTTAAAAAAAGTACACGTACCAAAACGGGAAACTTTGAAAAGTACATTGCTATTCTACGACTCAATCCCTAACAAAAAATAGTATTTCTTTTTAAAGAAAGGTATATGCAGCAACTTTTAGCTACTATAGGTTTGCCATGCAGTAGCCTGTTAGTTTAATTACTTTAATATAATTTCCTTCATAATGTAAGAGTAAAAAGTAATCTATTATACTTGGCATAAATAATGAGAGTGCGTATACAAAAAAGGGGCAATTGCATATATACCCACTAAAACTTGCATATTTGCATATATATCCGAAACATGCTTAAAATGCATTGTACATCGTGCAATAAAAACTTGTATTATGGGGAAATATGCAAGTTTTTAAATTTTAGTGGAGATAGATTAAGTATATATTGTGACACTTCGAATGGCTCTTTACGTGTTGGGTGCTATATACTTAAATCTGTTTGTGTAAGCAGCACACGGGGTCAGTTGTTTGGAGCTTCCCCTGATTCAGCATACACATTTACCTGACCTGGACCGACTTGCTGTTCTATTGAGTGGTAAATCCCTCTTCTTATGATTCAACTTTTAGTTGCCATCACGTCTTCTTTGTCTGATTACATAGTGCGTTGAAGGTGTATAAGAGTGGCTCTATATTTCACTTGTTCTTCATTTTCTTCTACCATTCCCCCTCCTGTTTTTTCATCTTCATAGCTGCGATGTAGCAATGCGAACAATTCATGCACACATGATCGTGGCACTATGTTTTGCAGCCATTCTTTAGACATTGGAGCTTGTGTTCTTATTAAGTAATTAATCTGAATATGTATTGAATCATTGTTGCACGGATAGATTACAGAGTATGCACCATACAGTTTATCAGGTTGTTTCTTTACGTAGTTGAGCTTACTTCACCTAGTAATCAAACTGTAGGTGTAGGGTTTCAGGTATGAACTTTTTATTGCTTAAGAAAACGGTAGATTCTCTCGTAAGAAACATTCCTTCACAAACTTATCTTACCTTGATAAATGGCAGGGTTTGATGTGGTAAGTGTGAGTCTAATGATTCTCTACTAGAATTAGATCTGCAGAGTGTAATGATAAAGATATATGAATGAACTGACTGAAAACATGAGGTTCGGAACTGTGTGGTAATAAATGTTCCTGTTTTCTTAATGATTGATAGGAAAAGAGTGTTCATAAAGCTTGACTTGACAGTTTAATCACTTATTGCAGTATGGTGCACTTTTCATCTACTTGCCTCTAAACTAGTAGGTAGAAAATATATGGGATTTAATACATTATTGTGCATTCAAAAATTCCTGTCCTAGAACATTTAAAGGTTCAACACCGATAAATTCTTATGTAAATTTTTGTGGTGATTCTTATGCTTTTATGGTGGCAGCGGCTACTTTTGATTGGATCACCATAACTTCACCTGAAGCGGCTCTGGTTTTTCTTGATGCCTGGAGGTACGTATTGAACTTTGCTGCATATAGTATTAAGCTACTACTTCTCTTATGATAACTTCTCAGATAATGTTTTCACACACAACTACCATATGAACAGTCTGTCCTAGTTGATTGTGTAACATTCAACTCTTTATGCTAGATAATTTGCGAGTACTTATATATTCTGAATTCAGTTCTTTCCACCCTACCCATCATGTATTTTCTTTTAATTTGATGACCAAAAAAGGATAAATATAATTACCATAGAGGCAAGCCTTTCATTGTTTATCCATCCTATTTGTTAGTTTTAATGTCTTATACTCTCCTTCGTCAATAATCCATAGAGCTGCTGGATCCCCATGTGTAAAGATAGCTGTGGTTGGAGCTGGTACAGCTAGCATTTTCAATGAAGCTAGAGTTTCATCTAAGCAATTAATTGATGTTGCTTTTGTCCCATCAAAAGGTATCTGTACATGTCTTCCCATTGAAGTCTGGATCATTTACTGATCTGCATATTGTGGTTTGCTTTGATGTAGCTCGGCAGCTATACTAGATATTAATTTTGAATTAACGTGTTCTACTTGGTGAACCTTTGCAGCAACTGGTAAGGTTCTTGCTTCAGAGCTGCCAAAGCATGGGAATGATGGATGCACTGTTTTATACCCTGGCTCTGCAAAAGCTGGTCATGACATTGGTATGAACTCGACTTTCTCTCTAGACTGATTTAGCAATTGCATTCCCTCGCTTCTAAAACTGAAAGTGCAAATTCTGTTGTAAATGTGATTGGCTTGATACATATAACAAAACTATGATTCATAAGCTGTTTTAGGTACGAGTCAAGAAGAACTTAGATTTCCTATAATCTATCTGTTTTGTAAATTGATGGCGACTTTATGCTTTATCATGTATACTAGTTATCCAGTTGGAACCTTAGCAGACAAACTTGATGGATAAGCATTTTTAGAATTAGGGATAATCGGCCATGGAATCAGTTTATTTACCTTCCAAAACAGTACATATGCTATCCATTTTTCAAAAAAACCTGAAGACTGAGGTCACTAATTTTCAAAAACTCTGGGGTTGGTGTCCATGTGGAAGTATTAAATGAAAAATAAATAAATTGGCAACACGAAGAAAAGTTAGTAGATGGTTATCGTCCTTAATTATTTGTACATGACTCAAAAGCTTCTTCACCATTTATCAACTTTTGCACATATGAGTTGGACATATTGGTCCCTGTCACATCTTGACTCAATTTTTTGCACTTTCGATAGGATACTATAAATGTAGAGATACCGAGTGCGTTGTGCACACAATGTTTCATATTGGACCATTCAACATCTTAACTCTTTGGTCCAAACTTTTTTACTATTGTAGTAATATCGTTTTGGCAATTTTTCAGCTGTAATATACATAACAACAATTCATGTAAGATTATTTGATCATAAATATTCCTTATTTACCTAGTAATTTATAGATCCTGAGAGTTCTGGCCACAGTGTGGTTAGTATTGACAAGATTGTGTACTAACATTTTGAAGAACAATTCCACGATTAGTAGATATAACCAACCACTTGATAGTAGTCATTATGTCCCTCAGTTATCTAGCTCATGTTTTGCACTTTTTTATGTCCCTCGGTTCTTATGGTTTGAAAGGAAGTATTTTGCACTATTTTATGCTTCTGATTCGTGTATAAGTTTCTTTGCTATTTGTTGTTTCAGCAGTTACTTACCAATATACTTCACACTCTTTTACTTTCACAAATTTAAAACCATGATGACTGTGTTTCAGAGGAAGGTCTTTCTAAGCGAGGATTTAAGGTCATGCGATTAAATACTTACACAACGGTACACATCTATATTTGGTTCACAATAGTTGTTTAAAGATAAGGTTCACGATCCACAATATTCATTGTAGAATGATATAATTATATTATGTGTGTTATTCAATCTGATGCCTAATACTTGGTTTATAGCTGCAACTTCTATCTATGTAAGACAATTTTTATGTGAATAATTATCCAGAATGAAATCGTGAGTCCGCAATTTTATTTATGCATTTCTCATAAAGAGCACTAGGTCCAATTAAGTCTTAAGTAATACAAGATTAATGTGTTGTGGGAGCCATCCAAGTTTTCGTAGTTCTGAGTTTATGTGTGATTCTCCTTGGAACTTTCTTGAAATATCTAGGAATCCTAATGGTAAGTTCTTCCAGGAAGCTGTTCAACACGTGGACCAGATGATTTTCGAACAAGCACTTTCTGCTTCGGTCGTTGCAGTTGCATCACCTTCTGCAATCAGGTAATTTTGGCTTCATTTCTTGATTAGATCACTTAATATTTTTTGGAAGCTGTGCTGTTTATCTACTATTTTCTTCTGCAACAGAGCATGGGTCAATCTCGTAGCTGAGTCAGAGCTTTGGGGCGGTTCTGTTGCATGCATTGGTGAGACCACGGCTTCAGCTGCAAAAAGAATGGGTTTGAGAAATGTATATTATCCATCAAGCCCTGGTATTCAGGGGTAATTATTCTTCTCTCCAGTGATATTGGGTCAATTATACTTGTGTTAGTGTTTTTTTTAGCAGACTTCACATGTAGTTGGGCTATGGATGCATGTTTTGAGACTTCAAATTACTGTGTTAGACCCTAATTGAAGGATAACTAGTTGATATAGGAAGGTTAGTATTACCTTGATGCATAAGATAAATGCAATAGTAATTAAAAGAAACATATACATCTAAGATCGTATGGAAAAGTAGAAACCATATTATTACTTTGCTACCATTTTGCCCTTGCACCTTATAAAGATAACAAACATGAGTAAAATTGGTGCAAGGGCATGGTCAAAACCAACTTCTTTGTGCGGTTTATATAGTAAAAGAGGTGGTCTATAAATCACCTCTCTATTACCATAACCAGTTACCTTGATATACGTCCGATTAAATAGATGATATGCTTGATTTGATTATTGAACTAGGGTTGAGCTAAGAATTATTGGGAGAGATAGCGGCCTCTCGAAATCAGGAGACATGTCGATATTGTCACTATGTATATTGAATGTATCATTCGGTTTATACTAGACTATGATACATACATTTTTAATTTACAGTTGGGTTGATAGCATCATTGATGCTTTAGGCGTCCATAAGCAAGTCCAGAAGGTCTAGGAGCATCACTCTTCCGTTTTCAGGTAACCTGTTTGCAAGTTGTCTTTGACTTTTTTTTTCCCTCTCCCTTCAAAAAGTTACTAATTGTTTCTTTCTTTTTTCTATGCAAGATTTCTGCTGTTGCTGCACTAAAAGAATGAGATGAAAATCATGTAAAAATTGCTTCTGTTGTAAACTTTTTCTGAAAATCAACATGAGAAGTAAGTAGCAGAAGAACATGAATTTTGTTGCAAAATTCGTGAAACGAGAAGAAATGCTTCCCGAACTTGTAAATATGTTTTTCATGTTTGTAGATGTCGTGTTTTCTTGCTTTCAATTGTTACATGTAATACAGAATAATCTATTACGTAGTAATATATACTTGTAATGAATATCATATCTTAAATCCATTCTTTAATCTTCTAATTTCCATATATCTAGTTCTTACACCCGTGCTGTAGTTCAATTATTCATCCAAAACTTATTAGCATCATATCATAGTGCTTATGCTTATATTATCCATTTATGTCCATTACCAGGTTACCGAACTATTAATCTTTTAGTGAAATAGTGCATACCCTTCTCCGGATTCCTAGATCCGCCACTGATAACCAGGTAAGACACTTCGACACTTTACTCGGGCTTCAGTTTTCGATAACATACTTTGTATGCGTGCGCACGCTCTTCCAAAAGGCCATTTCGTGTAATCTTGTAACTAAACAGGGTGCAACACATAAGATGAAAAAAGTCAACTTGTTCAAAGTTATTGGCATGTCTGTTACGATGTCAATATTTTCATCAGGTAACCGAGTCATACCTTGAATCAAAATTATTTAAGTCGAGTTCTTTTATTAAAAGGTTTCCATGTTTGAGGTGTTACCCAAAGATGGATACCCCAAAATGAATCACATTAAAGTGTTATATGCAATTTGCCCCAATAAAATCAGCTAAACCTAATGGAAAAACAGGGTAAAAGGGGCTTGGACCAGAAAGAAACCCATATCCAAGACCGCCACCTTAAATGTACAAATGACTACGCGTGTACATTAAGCAATGCACACTGGTCTGCCAACAAAATATCAAAGGGTTTATAAATCGCTTGATTGGTTTGTCTTAGCAAATTCCCTGAAGAGTAGCATTTTGGTTGGATATAAAATCGAATCCACTTATCTGTCACCTATATGGAGTTTATTTCCTTTAAAAATAGCTAACGTGGTCAATCTCACACTCGAGACAATATTTAAGGCGTGCATCTAACTAGGAAGTGATTAAAGTAGATGAAAAATAGCATCAGCGTACAAGAACACAAATCATAAAGAACCAAAATTCCAAAAGAAGTTTCTTGACGTCTACCAAACGATACCCATCGGTCGGGCTGTATTTGCCTGTACTTGGTTCCTCTCACTTGTGATCATAATAAGCGACCCACGGTAGTGTTGTCACTGTCTGAGAAAATTACCATAGATACTTCTAAAATAGCAAGTTATTGTCATGGTGTTGACACTTGCTAACATTATTGGCACGCTACTAGGGACCCATATTTATAAATGTCATCCTTGATGATATGTGCGGCTGTCACATTTCTACCCCATGCACGTATTACTCTCTTAAAAAGGTTCTCTTGAACTAAACCTACCCGTGACTAGACTAGAATACGACATGTAGGCCAACCGGGTGTAGAGCATGGACAAAATGGTAACGGGTTGAAAGGGTCGTTTACTAGTAAATCTTTAGTTTGGTTGGCTAGTAAACACATTTTTTTTTTCATTTTCTATGGACTGGTAATTTATAATACCGAAGCATTATTGTTACACTCTATATACGCTCATCTTCTTTGCTGTACGACGTAGTATGTCACATTGATCTACTCCATGTACATCACTATGTTCTTGTAATCTTTTTTCTTTATCCTCGTGTGTTTTGCATAACATTTGGATCAAAATGATTAATTTGTAAGAATTTGGGTTTGCGTGTAGGTGTCGACCATGGCATACCAGCTGGACCATCTCAACATAAATAAGAATTACTGCTTAAATATTGCATTTCGGGTTGGTTGGACCATTTTTGCTATGCAACAAAAATGTTTGATGGACAAAAGTCTTGTGAACAAAAGGACAGTGGGGAAGTAGTGGGGATTTCTGAACAACTATTTGACCATTGGGCTTTTTAGGTGATGCAAAAGAAGGGGCAACTATGTCACTTGTTGTTTTGTACCATGTGGTTGCTTTTACACTTTTTTATCATGGCCACCAGCACCATTAGGCTCCACCACCCATCACCACCATATCTCCATTTTCCGATATGGTCTCCAGAAACCTATGGTGATGGCATTTCTACTTTTTCTTACATTATATGATTACTTTACACACTTCCCATCTTTTGTCTTTCAGGTAAACATCAGTAACTTAAGTTATGTCAAAGGACTTGGATATTAACATTGGTGCAAATCATAAAGAAGGAGGAAAAAAAAAAAAAAACCTTTAAACTTTATAAACCAGCAAAGTTTAAAGTTGGCTAGTTTTCTCATTATTAACTCTTAACTTAATTCTTTTGGCTTACTAATGTGTTAACCATCTTAAAGGCATATTAGGATGGGGGTCACCATCGCTCAAAGCTAGAAAGGTTTGCGATTGCAAATCAAGAATTTTATTGGCCATTTCATCATAATTAGAAAATCAAACAAGTTCTAGTTGCACTTCCATTAAAAAAAGAGATTTAGAATATCATACTAGTTTTTCTATAAAATCTATCTTGGTTTTTTAACTTCCATATATAGTAAGTTTCTAGTCACACTTGCATTCCAAATTTAAATTTGATGAGCAATATGCCATTATATGACAAGCCGATAACATTTTATGGTCATCTGTGGATCAAGATTTCCACTAGAAATTTAGTTATATCCGGTCGATTCAATTTTTCTCGTAGTACCATTTCAAACATGTGAAAGTCAAATTTAACTTCTGGACAGAAAAAACTTAAATGTCTGACAATATTATCATATATTTGTTCCATACAATATTGGTGATATGTCGCTGTGACAATTGAATGAATGTCTTAAGTACGATTGTTCGAAACATATACTTGCAACAACCTCATGAGTATCTTGGAGTTAAATTGTTTCATTCTACACCAATACGTTTCTTATATGATTATCTTATTCAAAAGACGTGTTCTCTTGATTACAAAAGACATTAGTATTCTAGTTTTAAAACAATGCTAAGCACATTAGTTTAACTAATTAGTTAACTCTATCATAAATTGAAAGAAATGACAATAAGCTTATGTATATATGGTGAAACATCTAATATCATTACTTACCCACTAGTTGTCTTTTTATCGTATAACTAGTTAAGTTTCTCGAGGAAGCACGGATACCGCACAAATCATGTCTGCGAGTAGACATTCTTCTTCTTTCCTTGAGGAATATGGGCGTGTTCATGCACAGAATTTAAAGCATAGGCAACTCCTTGAATATTACTGAATCCTATCAGAATTATCAATGTTATTATCATACCAACTATTTTGACACATCTAGACTATGCCTATAATTTTGTATTTCACATCACCAGAAGTATAAGCAGAATGTGCATTTTATATAAATGCAGTTTAACTGATTGATTGGATCATAAATGGCAATAAAGTCAATGAAAATAAATAAATAATAATGTTGCAAAGGTAGGGTAACCATGGGTTAAACAAGACAATTGGATGACATGGTAAATTAATCTTAAGGAAACAAAGGTACAATCATTCGGAGTGGGCCATTGCCTCCACTTTCACTTTAGCCAACAAAAAGACAGCCCCATCCTCAACCCTATATATGGCAGATGGGTTTTGATGGATTTTGATTGGATCATATATTATTCAGTTATCAGCAAACACTAAACAAAAATTAGTGGTCATGTGTGGTAATTGAAAGAGTTTTATTTATTGGTTAAACTATAGTACGATGTATATATATCAGCTAGAGGTGGAAAAAATGGCGGTCGGCGATGCAGGCGGTCAAGGTGAAGCTATTTCTGAAATAAACAATTTGTAAATTTAGCAGGCTTAAACCAAGACGGACGGAAACTAGTACGTGTTATCTGATTCGCTTTTAAAAAGTCCCAAACGACGAAATAAATTCGCCGAATGTAATCCTCATTTATATTTAAAAGTTAAATATAAGTTTTCATTAAAAAATCTAATGTTCGAGAAAAACATGCTCATTCGCCCATTTAACTTAAATGGGTAATACATCCCATTTCAAAAAAAAATGAAACCTAAATGCTTCAAATCTTTAAAAGTTTTATTTAGTCTATTTTTTAATTTTTAGACAAATTAGTGCTCTAATATCACTCAAAAAGACTTAGGGATCAACTCGAGGTGTTGAGATCGAATATCTTAATACCAAATCAATACCACAAGTAATTGCCGAAAGAGAAACAATGAAGAATAATACGGAGTATACCAATATTGTGTGTTGGGACTCTTACTTGTGTAGTGCAAAAGTTGGTTAAAAATATCAAATTTCTCATAAATGCACATTTTCTATTGTGTAATGCAAGAGAAAAATGCTACATTCATAGAGTTCTTATAAAAAAATTCTCACATACACATGTGACAATAATGAATTACACTTGACACATGCGTATTAATAAAAAATTAATTGTGTGAATATAGCATTACACAAAACTATAACTTATAACTTAAATGTAATGCAATGCACCTCATTACTGTGGGAGTCAATTGCAAAAATCATTCATGTGGTTTGGCCAAACACTACAACAATGAATGCAATTGGAGAGGATATTTTTTTGTTTTCGACGGGGACATGTCCCTCCAATAACTTTCAGCGGGGACATATCCTCGCCAAAACGTCCCCGCTAACACCTAGTCGCTGATACTTTTGGCGGGGACAATGTTAGCCTTTTGGCGGGGACTAGTGGGACCCACGACATTTGGTCTGGTCAAAGATTGTCCAGCGTGGTATTTCTTTTAGCGGGGACATGGTGAACTAAATGAACTCGAAAAAACACTAAAATGGTGATTAAGTTAATTAATCACACTTTTCGGCAGGGATTTGTCCCCGCTAAAAAACACTAAAATTGTTGAGAACTGCTATTTTGGCGGGGACATGTCCCCGCCAAAAGTTTTTATTAATTGTTGAGATCTTCCATTTTGGTAGGGACATGTCCTCGCTAAAAGCGTAGACCATAATAAACTGTCTAAACTTTTGGCGGGGACATGTCTCCGCAAAATAGATAATTTCCAGATTTTATTCGGAGAAAATCTACACAATAACAACCTGTTTTATGCTACAATATCATCAAATTCGCTAAACATAATATCATACATATCCAAATTCGCTAAACATAATCTTATGTATTCAAATTCGCCAAAAATGGTTCAAAACCCGTGATCACATGATCATCTACAAAACTATACATAACCTAGCTATCCGCAAAATGGTCCAAACCTATACGCGTAATCCATTTAGCGGGAATCCTAACACATAATCTACATAAACACATAATAATCCATGTAAATCTCCACAAATTTTTCCATAACCCCAAAAAAAATATAAAACGACCCATAGGACCCAAACAACCCATATGCTACTGCCCACTCCCCCCACTCCCCTCCCCGGTACCTCAAGACTCACCCTGTGAAGCATTATGTGATCTGATGTCCCCGGCATGCCATTCGCTAGCCGATCGGCCCAACCCGGCTGAGACCTTAAAAAGTCCATCATAGTATCAAGTTGGGTCCCTTGGGTCTGTAGCTCCTCGGCTTGCTTCTGCGCTATTTCATGCAGCGAGGACACGGAGGCTTGCTCACGAGCTCGTGAGGCGCTAAAGGTCGTCTTCCAACCACCGTCGGGTAACACACGACCTATGCTAGGACTATGACCGCGTCGCTTACCACTGATCACGTAGCACATAATATCGCAGTCAGGCATAGTCGTCCCCGCGGAGGTGCACTCTGTCCCCATCCATATAATCTGAAGTTTTCTCAGGTACAAAACTTTATATTGTTAAACAAAACTTTATTGTCCTTTTGTTATGCTCATGGTATACATTTGCATTACTTGGTATGTACAAATCTTCTAAGTAATTTTTTTTTAACCATTTGTTTAATAGGTAGATCTCATACATACATATTGTTAAACAACAAGTGTGAAGTCTTCAATGGTAAAATAGTGGGAGATAGGAACAAACCAGTCATAACCTTGCTAGAATACATAAAGGAATATTGTATGAAAATAATTATGAATGTACAAGCAGTTATTTTATTTTTTTATTTTTTTTTCTGACAGATTTTATAAAGACACTAGCAAGAAACTAGAAAGAAACTATTACGAAGAAATAACCGAAGGATTCTATAGCCAATCTACCCAACAAAAGTTTGTATTGCATCTAAACCTACACCAAGATTCATAAAAAATTTATAGAAACTATTGACAAGTGTGTTGGACCATTGACATCTACAACAACTAGAATCCTAGAATCCATAAAAAAGGAAGCACATTTTTTGACAGTTCAGTGGAATAGGGGTGTTTGGTACCAAGTTTCAGGGTATTGGGGTGACCAATGTGTGGTAGATGTTAGGAATAATTTTTTTTTAACCCTGATTTCTGACCTTTTGGCCGACTAATCCACCGGGTTTGAATTCACCGCCACATAGACACAAACCAGGTAAAGCCCTTATTTTTCAGGAGATTTATGTGACCACTTAAGGTTGTTTGCACCTAAGAAATTGAACTTGAAACCTTACATATTTTAGAGTGATAGTCACAAGCTTTTTTGTCACTAGACTGCCCTTAAGTGGTTATGTTTGGAATAAAACTTGTACATATAGAAAATGAGAAATCAACAAGATTATTTGCAAGCATGACATTGCTACATCATAGAATATTTATTATTTCAAAATGATGAAAATTGCCTCCACGTTAAACTCACTTTTTATCTTTCCTCAAAGTTTATAACAAAATTGTTATGGTGAAAGTTAAAGATACGCAACATATTATTTCAAATAAACAGGTCTACGTAATGTATTTTATAAATTGTCAAAGATACACAACATATTTTCGAATAATTTTCGATCTGTTAATATATTGGGATTCTTAGCGGTTAACGAGATTAAAGTTACACTTTTGGTCTTCAAACTGGAATAAATTCGCGTACTCGATTCTTTTTTGATAACGCTCGTTTAAAATTAAAAAAAACTTAAAAAAATTCTTAAATCCTAGATATATATTTTTTTTAAATTGTAACTTTAAAAAAAACAGATAAATTCTTTTATACTTTGTAATTTGGATAAAATTTTCATATTTATTTTAAAATCTTTAAAATTGTAATTATTTCCAGATTTTTTACAAAAAATAATAAAAAAGTTTATTAGATTTTAAAAAACTTTTTTCCATTTTTTAAAAAAACTGTTAGATTTTTGAATTTATAATTAAAAAATACAATTTTCAAGATTTTTAAAAGAATATAAAAAATTTATCAAGACTAATAAAATGTAAAAAAAAGTTTATTCAATTTTAAAAAATTATCTAGATTTTTCAGAAAAAAAATAAAAAGTTTTTTTTTTTTTAATTAACGAGAAAGAATGATTAAATACGGGAATTTGTTTCAATTTAGGGACCAAAGGTGTAACTTTTAATTCTGCTGTAACCTATTAACCTGATATAACCGGTCATATTAGCTAGATCGAAGATGATTTGAAAATATGTTGCTTATCTTTGACAATTACAAAGTACACTGCGTAAACATGTTTAATTGAAAAAATATGTTGCGTATCTTTAGTGTTCACCCAAATTGTTATTACTTTCAATTATCAATATTATTACAAACAAATAGCTATACTTTTATATTGAAATAGCAAGTAATAAAAAAATAAATTTATAATTTGAGACGAAAGGAGTATAAATATAGTGAAATAGCAAGTAACAACGATGGGATATGATTACTCGTTATATAATATTTACGGAGTACTCCCTTCGTCTCAATATAATTGTCCATATTTTCATTTTGAGATTTCTCAAAAAAATTGTTCATTTTTCATTTTTAGTAAAAACGAGAGAATATATTATGAGAATATTCACTTTGAGTGGTTGAGATTTATAATGGTCCCATTTTTATTAAACTTGGAGATTTCTCTCTCATGACAATTATTTTAAGACGGAAGGAGTATTAAACTAAAGAAATATTATATCCTTTTACATATCTCCCTACTTATTTGGTGTAATCATCTAGGGGTGGCAATTTTTGACACGACACGATAAACGACACGAACCCGACACGAAGTTAAACAGGTTTGGGGTCAAAAATGGGTCAACCCGTCTAACCCGTTTAACAAACGGGTCCTGTTTGGATTGAGTAAGTATTAAACAAGTCAACCCGTGAACCCGTTTAATTATATAAGATCTTAAAAATAAAATATATAACCTGGTCTTTATGTTGGGTGTGGATTAAATGTATTTTGTTATTTACTTAGTATGAGTGAATTATGATTTTATACCTTATATATCATGAAAATTGACGCTTGTAATTCAGAAAATTGTCGCATAGTTATTTGTATGTTATTCTTATCATATTTTAGATTCTTATATCATTTTTTGCGTTTAAACTAGTTAAATCGACAAACTACCAACTTTATTCACTGCTTGACCTATTTACTTAAATGGGTTAAACGGGTCACAAATGGGTTACACGTGTTATGCAGGTCTCGGTTAGGGTTGAGTTTCTTGACACGATTAATAAATGGGTCGTGTTTGGGTAAAGGATATAGTAACCCGCCAACACGCGAACCCGAATAGGTTAACACGAACACAACTCGATTGCCACCCCTATAATCATCTAACGATGAAAGAGAAAGTGGGGCATGTTTATAAGTTTATAGATGATTGACAAGTAAGTGATAGAAGAATAAATAGAAAAATGTGTAGAAGGATATAACATTGGAGTAGGATCCTCTCAGTTTAACAGATACAACTTGACTCAAGTTAGATGATTGTGAGCCATTGAATTTAATCCAATAGTTCAAATTAAAAAAAGTTTTTTTAATTTAAGTCATTAAATCAAATCCAATAACTCATAATATCTCAACTTAAATCAAGTTATATCTTATAACTTATTTAAATCAAGTTGTATCTTATAACTTGAGAGAATATCATTCCCACAACATTTCTCGCTATGAATCCAAGAAGAATGGTCAATTTGATAGTGCATTAATTATATGCTAATTATTAATGGAGTCGATATCGCTTTTCATATAAAGTCCTTCAATATGTATCTATAATTGAATGGTACTGTATAGTTAACAAGAGGCACTTTATTTTGCATACTCAAAAATCCTTGCATACTAAGGGATAAATCCCCACCTTCCATCTAGTTTGATCTAATGGTGGAGATTAACCTAAGATTTAATATGTCTAAATCTAAGTCCATGTTTTTTCTTATCTTTTTCTTGTCTTTTTATTGTCTTTTTATCTTTCTTATTTATTTTCTCATTATTTGTAATTTTTTTAATTTCACGTTTTTTTGTTTTTTGTTTTTTTTTTCGTTTTCGTTTTCGTCAGTTTTCATACGTTTTTGTCCGGTTTTTCCGCTTTTTATACGTTTTCATCTGTTTTCATACGTTTTCTTACGTTTTCGTCTGTTTTCGTCCGTTTTCTTACGTTTTCGTCTGTTTTCTTACGTTTTCGTCCGTTTTCGTCTGTTTTCTTACGTTTTCGTCCGTTTTCATTCGTTTTCGTCCGTTTTGTTACGTTTTCATCAGTCTTGTTACGTTTTCATCTGTTTTCTTACGTTTTCATCCGTTTTCTTACATTTTCGTCCGTTTTCTTACGTTTTTGTCGGTTTTCATACGTTTTCGTCCGTTTACATACGTTTTTGTCCGTTTTCATACGTTTTAGTCCGTTTTCATCCTTTTTCTTACGTTTTCGTCTGTTTTCTTACATTTTCGTCCATTTTCATACGTTTTTGTCTGTTTTCTTACGTTTTCGTTCGTTTTCTTATCTTTTCTTACCTTTTCTTATGTTTTCTTACGTTTTTGTCCATTTTCTTATGTTTTCGTCCATTTTCTTACGTTTTCGTCCGTTTTCATACGCTTCCATCCGTTTTCATATGTTTTCGTCCGTTTTTGTCCGTTTTCTTACGTTTCGCTATTTTCTTACATTTAGTCCGTTTCCTATGTTTCGTTCGCTTTCATCCGCTTTCTTACGTTTTTGTCCGTTTTCATAGCTTTTAAATGCTTTTCTTACGTTTTCGTCCGCTTTAATACGTATTCGCCTGCTTTCTTACGCTTTTGTTCGCTTTCTTACATTTTATCGGTTTCATACGTTTATATATGCTTTCGTCCATTTTTTACGTTTTCGTCTATTTTTAGACGCTTTCGTCCGATTTTAGACATTTTCATCCGTTTTCGTCCATTTTCCTCCGTTTTATCGTTTTCGTCCGTTGTCGACGCTTTTTCCGCTTTGATACGCTTTTATATGCTTTTCATTCGTTTTATCGTTTTGTTCGTTTTCATACGTTTCGTTCATTTTTGCGGTTTTATCGTTTCGTCTATTTTCATATGTTTTCAAGCTTATTATTAAACTTTATTATGTTACATGTCTAATATCAATTGTGATATTTTATTATAAAAGTTAATGTCTAATATCACTTGTGATATTTCATAAACAAACAAGTATGTTTTTAACCTTTAATATCACCCGAGATATTTCATTCGCTCTGTATATTTTATATATTATCACCTATGTGTTTTCTAATATTTTTATAATTTTCGATTATAAGATAGTTTTTGTGCCTTTCATCGCAATTGACAAGCGCATATTTTGTTAATGCAATCAATGTATTATACTCTTAGTAGAAGTAAAAGGGTTAAAGTCTCTTTAGGTGAATTCTTATTTTGTTCAAAAAATGCAACACTTGTTTGATTTTGAGAATATGTCAAGTCTCTATTTTCATAGTTTGCTTCCTTTTTATTCATTTTGATATTTTTAAGTGACACTTATTCATCTCTTGTGATATAACACTGTAAGAAAGATGAAGAGTATTACACTATTCATCATATATGTGTTATCAGTTGTGATACTCAACTAATAATGTGAAATATTAAATTCATACCAAATGTGATAAGAATTTAGTATTTTACCAAGTATATATGAAAAATTGATAAGAAACATCACTTATTATATTCTTGTGATGATTACATTCATTTTTTTTTTGTTTTTGAAAATATTTAGGAAGATTTTGTGCTTTTGATAATATGAAATATTAGAAAATGTGTTAATCGAAAACAAAGATGTTATGAAACTTTTGTTAGACTTGTGGTGGATTTTCTATTTAATGGATACGTTGTGCATGTTTCGATAGGTTTTATAGCGAATTTAAAATCTATGGTTGAATCATCAAACTAAAGAAGTTATGGTTGAAGAAAGCACATCTTTATAAACAAATTGAGTAAGCTCAAACACCTGTGATATCACACAAGATATCACAGGTGATATCACCTCACAGGTGATATCACAAGTGATATAAACTATGATATCACACATGATATCATAGGTGATATCAACGGTGTTATCACACATGATATCACGTGTGATATCACAGTGAGTGATATCACCGTGATATCACGAGTGTTGAGCTTCCTCTATTTGTTTATAAAGATGTGTGCTATCTTCAACCATAGCTTATTTAGTTTGGCGATTCAAGATGATATTTTTAAATCCCGCTTATAAAACCTATCGAAACATGCACAATGTATCCGTTAAATAGAAAAATTCACCACAAGTCTAACAAAAGTATCATAACATCTCTTGTTTTCAGTTGAACAACTTTATAATATTTCATAATATCATAAAACACAAAATCTTTCTAAATATTTTCAAAAACACAACCATCACATTCTTAGTTGAGTATCACAACCGATAACACATACATGATGAAGAATGTAATACTTTTCATCTTCCTTACGATGTTATAGACAAAAGATAAATAAGTGTCACTTACAAATATCAAAATGAAACCGTCTGAAACGGACAAAACGTTTAAAATCGAATGAAAAGCGATGAAAGCGGACAAAAACGTCAAAACGAACAAAGCGTATAAAAGACAAAACGAATAAAGCGGAAGAAAATGTATGAAAGCGGACGAAAACGTGTAAAACGGATGAAAATGTTCGAAAATAGACGGCGTCTAAAATGGATGAAAACGTAAAACGGATGACAACGTGTGAAAACGTGCGAAATGGACGAAAACGTATAAAACGGACGAAAATACATGAAAACGTAAAATACGGAACAAAAGCGTCTAATAACGGACGAAAATACATGAAACCTAAAAATGGACAAAACGTATGAAATGGCCGAAAACGTAAAAGCGTGAAAGCGTAAAGCACATCTAAAACGTATGAAAATGGACGAAAACGAAGAAAACTTATGAAACGAACGGCGTAAGAAATGGACGAAACGTAAGAAAACAAACGAAACGTGTCAAACGTATATAAACGGACGAAACGTCGAAAGAGATGAAAATGTCTAAAACGGACGAAACGTATAAAACGGAAAAAACATCTAAATACATACGAAATGTATATAAGCGATGAAAACGTCGAAAACGGACGGAAACGTCGAAAACGGATGTAACGTCATTTAAACGGATGAAATCAAACGAAACGTAAAAACGACGAAAACATATGAACACGAACGAAAAAAAAAAAAAAAAAAAAAAACTTGAATAAAAAGCGTGAATTTAAAATTTAAAAATAATGAAAAACGTGAACTAAAAAAAAGTCAATTCCACACAAAAAAATAAATAAAAAATAAAAAAAAAAAAAGTCATAAATTTAAAAAGTAACGTGAATTCAAAAAAAGAAAAATAAAGAAAAATAAAGATATGAATTTAAAATAGCAACGTGAATTCAAAATAATAATAATAATAATAATAATAATAATAATAATAATAATAATAATAATAATAATAATAATAATAATAATAATAATAATAATAATAATAATAATAAGAGTAACAAAAGACGAAGAAAAAGATAAAAAAACACATGACTTGGGTTTATATTAAATTTTAGGTTTATCCCCACCATTAGATCAAAATAAATAGATGGTGGGGATTTGTCACTCTAAATCACTAAAATAAGAGTAAGCATTTGAAAATTCCTCTAGTTAACAAATCTCTTCGCTCAATTATTAGACTACCTCAGCCTTGTGGCTACCCTCGATAACAACCCAACTCTTATCTTTCTTGTCACATCAGTTTTTTTACTTGCAACTTACAAACAATTTTTTAGACACAATAAAATGACTTACACTATAAAAAATATACCTAACAAAAATACATTTTAATTATTAATACACACACAAAAACAACCATACAACCTGGGTTGTCTAGACGACCCTCATACCCAAAACCATGGCCGACAACCTTCGACAACCTTAAAGCCACAACAAGGACGACCCTCACCAACCTTGACAACCCAGTAGGTTGTCACCCTTATTGTGCCTAGCCTCATACCACTTCACCTTCTACCTCAGCGACAAATCAGCTTTCTCTCTCATTCATCACCATCTCATTTTTCAATATCTTCATGCCTTCACTTTTCAACACATTTTTTTATTTATTAAAAATACACATTTTTATAAAAACATACTTCACTAAATATCTCACACATTCATCAAATAATAAATAATAAAACATAAAATGTGGCCCACACATATACGATTTCACATAGGTGAAACCTTCACTTTTTACCACTACTTTTGCTATCAATCACTCACACCCAATCCTCAACTATTCTTGCTGCGTGAAGCAGCTTCGTATTTGCTCACCATAACCCCGTTGGGATAATAGTATCGTCGTTTGCAAAATGTTTCATATAAGCAACCGACTATAAAAACATTAGACAACTTCGAGTTTTCGAATTTGGTGTCATCAATCATTTACACCAAAAATGTAAAAAAGACTATCGTACTATTTTATTCAATTTTACATTTCTAATTTCTTAAATTTGTATGCTCGTATTTAAAAACATGTTTAAGTTAAACATACATGTCTTCTTTTATCCATTCTTAATGCAAACATATCACATCAACTTGAAAGTTATGTTACTTTACTTAATTAGTGACGTTATTTTTGTAACATGTAAAGAAGAAAGCCACTGCACGGCACCTGATTTTTACTAAACAATTCACGTCTTTACGAGGCTGGAGTTTATTGTCAAACAAACTCAAACTAGATAAAAAAAATTTCTTCACAAAGCTTAAGGTGACCGGGTTATGTGGCAACTCTATGTTCCTTTGCATCAAATTAAATATGCATGTTCCAACATCATACTTCTCACATTGGCAAAGTGGTAATAGTAGCAAGTTTTTCTCAGCTCGACTGCACCTTTATGGTTATTAATTATAGAGAAAGAGTTATATTTAAGCATTGCATCTTTCCGTGCACGGAGAGAGCAATGTCTGTAGCGTGCTTCTTAATAATTATGAACACGAGTCATGCCACATACTTGTCTTCTTTCTCACGCTACAATATTAACTTATAATCATATGCAGCCTCACCCAATAGAATAATGCTAGATTTTCTAAGGAGGTATTTTCAAAACTAGTCAATTCTTTGTTTTTGAGTTCACTTTAATGTAAAAAAAGAAAACGAAGTTTTCAAATTTAATCTTGTGCATTGTGTAAGCGAGAGACTATGCGATCTCATACAATTTGGCACACGTGTCCAAGTCCAAACTTAAGTGAGATGATTTTTGCTAGACTGAAATGACATTTTGTGTGTTTACTTTTTTTCGCTTGACCGACAAGATTTTTATGTCTTATTTAACAAGTGGGTCCCACTAGTTTTTGACCTTTTTGCGAGACTAACGACAGAAAATTTTGCTCGACTGACGGTGGAAAGTTTTTTGTGCGACGTTGTCAAGATTAAAAAAGTCAACTAGTAGGACCCACTTATCAAATAAGACAAAAAAGTTCTTGTGGGTCAAGAAAAAAAGTGATCGCACAAAGTGTCACTTCGGTCCAGTAAAAAACATCACCCAACTTTGAATATGTGTCACGTTTTGTATGAGGACGCATGATCTAGCAGTCACACAAAACTAAATTTAAAAATAAAAATAATTAGTGAACTCAAAAACGAATGATATGCTACTTTTGAAAATTGCTCTTTTCTAAAATGCTTATATCAAAATAATTTTATTGCCTTTGGAATTTTCTTAATTATTTTTTAGTGATGGACAAGGTCACAAAATAATATACACATAAGATCGAAAATGAATTGTTATTTTTGAGATTTTATATTTGCATAAATCTTCCACGCGAGTAGCAAGTTTTGTATGTATTATTTTTCATTTTTAAAAATTATTGTTACATAAATGATTCATTTTGTTGTTAATATCTATGGCGTTATTGATAAATTTATTAAACAAATTTGGTATCGACCTTGACACATCAGCTTTCTTTTTCCGACGACCTGACGACGACCTAGTTGCCACAGTGATAACCTGAGATTTTTTCTTTTATTATTTTTTTTTCAAATATTTTTAACAACAAATTTAAAATTCATTAAAAATAAAAACGTTACAATACTAAATAAAAACATTAATATATTAAAAATAAAAACGATACGAAATACATAAATCATAAATCATAATCTGAATACTCCCCGAATGCAGAGTCATACGAGGGAGTCCAATAACTGGCAAATTCCTTGATGCGAGCCAAACGTTCCTGGTCTAGCGGAGATTGCCCAACAAAGCTAGCAGACGAAGTTGATGCACCTACACAATCGTTTTTGTTCTCCCGATAGCTCCAACTGATTTTGGTGCTGATGTTGTTCGATATCTGTTGAGCACACTCCCACAACTTGTCAGCAATGTCGTCGTCTTTGCGGGTTTCATCCATCAAAAAATTGTCGATCACGGCTTTTCGTTCAGGCGTAATGTCGTTGCACGTCGTGTAGTCTGCTCTCATACGTTGCTTCTCTGCCCTTGCCTGCTCAAACAGATTGATAACGTCTATAATAGCGTTTTTTCGAGCCACATCTTCTTCGCATTGTTTGTTAACGTACATTTGCATATCCTCAATGGAATGGAGGAGACGGCAAGCCATAATAAATCTTGTGTTGAGAAATAGTTTGAGGTTGAATTGTGTTTGAAATTATGTGTTTAGAAGTGTGTTTGAGTTAGTATTTAGAGTAAATTACACCGTTCGTCCTTGTGGTTTGCGTTGACCGCAGGGTTTCGTCCTTTGACCAAAAAAATTGCACCGGTCGTCCTTAAGTGTGAAACCTTATGCGCCGTTCGTCCTTTGACCAAACGACGTTAAGTTTGATTGTTAGACTCTCTCATGAGTTGCATGAGGGTAAAATGTCATTTCATCTACAACCCTACCCATGCCCCATCCCTTTCGCCTCTTCTTTTTCTCGCTTCCTTCCACACTTTTCGTCGCCCCAAAAACACAAACCAAAATCAGTAATTCTCCTTCTTCTGCTTTCCAAACCAACAATTGATCAATCACTTTCATCTTCTATTTTGAGCTTCCCGCCCCTCAAAGCTACTCCACGAGGCTATTGGTGAACACGCGTATGGAGATAAAAGCCGAGAGTAGTTAGTCATCATCTCAAGTCTAAGAAAGGAGAATTGGAGTCTTCCCATTCGTTTATCTACATATAGGGACGAGTTTCCACAAGTTTAATTGTTATGTTTCCCAAAAGAAAACATCACTTCAATTAGGGTTCGGTAAATTAGGGTTCATGCAAATCAAGGGGTTTTTCCCAATTGAGTGAGGGGTTTTGTTAATTGATGCATAAGGAAGATTCTTCAAGTATTTAATCGTACCAATTCGTTTCTAGTCTCCTCCGATGGAGCTCTTGAGTTTCTGTGTTTATAGCTACTCGACCCACTAATGGGTTCAATGTAAGAACACACTTCTTGTCATCCTTTGAAGCTATTGTACTTTTAATATTTGTCTATATTCGAATTTATATTTTTTTTATATATATTGATTTATGTGAGATTACTGGATGTTGTTGTTGTTGATAAAAATGATAAAACAAGGAAAATAGAAATATGAAAATTTCATAATGGCTTATCGTAACTCTCTGCGTATCTTTATCCTTTTTCAGATTAGTTCTGGCGTACTCGACTCAGGGTATTGCTTATTTCTTTTGACTCATTCCTGCTGGGTCGACCCGTACAGTCCCTCACCACGGGGGTGACGGATCGGGGTTGAAGTAGTGGTAGCAACTGCGGCGGATCTGAGTGGTGTGGCTGCGGATCGGGGTTGTTGTGATGGTAACAAGATGATGGTTGAGTACTTGTTGATAAGAATGGATAGATGGTGTGCTTGATGAAATTCTATCTTAGTGTTTGTAAATTTTTTTAAAAAATGAGCATTTTGTTGTTTGATTTGATGAGTTTCTATCTTCTTAAAATGGGTTTTGTTGTGTTTGATGAAATTCTATCTTCTTTAAATGTTCTTAATGAATAATGGAACGGGTTTGTGATTTTTAGTTCATAGTTGCCTGGGAATTATTTGTTTGTATGTTAAATTGGTTGGAATTTTTAATGTGTTCTATGTTTGTGTTGATTGATGTTTGTGTTGATGACGTGTGTTTTATGTTTGTCTGTGTGTGGTAAGTGGTGATATACCACTTTGGACGATTTATGTAATCAATTCAATATTACTAGGTAGTTTGTGTCAATTTTGCAAAGAAGAGGGGCGCCGTGTAACTTAAAGCAGGGGTATTTCCGTCATTTTACCCTCATGTGCAAGTCATGAGGAGTTTAATCATCAAACTTAACGTCGTTTGGTCGAAAGACGAGCAGCGCATAAGGTTTCACACTTAAGGACGGCCGGTGCAATTTTTTGGTCGAAGGACGAAACCTGCGGTCAACGCAAACCACAAGGACGAACGGTGTAATTTACTCTAGTATTTATAGGATGTAAAAGTGATAAAGTATTTTTTAAAAAGTTTTTTTTTTTTTTTTTTTTTTTAATATCAAGCGGTAAAAAAATTGAATTTATGTGTGCATGGAACTCGGTTGAAGGCACGAACTAGTTTGTCAAAATGTCCACAACCAACCGAGCCCAACCGAATGTCCACAATGGCACAACCGAATGAAATGGTCGGTCGACCTCATGCCCAACTGAACCATTGTCACTAGCCTTACAAACTTCAAAAATTATTTTCATAATCCTAATATTAAGTTCTTCCAGCTATATGACATAACATAAGATGACTTGCAATCTTAATTAACGAGTATCACAATTATGATATCTAATGGCAATATGTTACACATATATGTCTGTCTAGAAAACGACTTTATTTTTTTCTTCTGTTTTTGATTGGTTTTGTAGTTGGTGATGAGACAGTGATTATTAAAGGAGTGGGGTTTCATGATTTGTTGGTGAAAAAAATGAAAAATGTATCACCGATATGACCGCCCATCATAACGTCTACCTCCAAAAAATGTATAATCAATCTCACTTGTTTTTCCTTCTCATGGTTAAACATGGTAATGTCGATTGATACTTAGGGAATAATGATACAAATACTTACGTTGTGTTTAGTTAGAGTAAAACACCATGGTTTTTACAAAATGTTTTATACAAAGAATATTAATAATAATAATAATAATAATAATAATAATAATAATAATAATAATAATAATAATAATAATAAATAAAAACCAAAAAATAAAAAATCAAGTTTAAATTGCTTTATTTTCAAAAAACTCTCCACAAACAAAATTTCTCTATCTTTTATCTTAACAAAGAAAACTACAAAATAAATTCTTGTTGTTTTCTTGTTTTCCTTTGTAACCCACCCTTCCCTTTTTCAAAATACAAAATACAAATATCAACTAAACGCGTTTTTTATATTTTCAATTGTTTGTGAAGATAAAGTTTCTTTCTTATTTTTTACAAAACTAAAGATAGAAAATAAGAGAATTTTTCTCCAACTAACGCACCTATAAATGTTTTCTCCAACTAAACGGTACGTTTCCCTAGCCCGTTTCATGATATCCAACTCACTTTACCCACTTTTTTCATAACATTTTGAACGTTTGTAGATCGAGTTGAACTTTTGGCAATCACGGTTCAACGTTTTCCACTTGCTTGTTAGCATATCTTTGTTGCGTAGTTGAAAATTGAGTTTATTGAACTCGTTCATAACTCGTCTCCAAAACGTTCGGCCCGGTTATGAAAGACCGACTTTAGGGTCCTCGGTAACGGTCATATAACATATTGCAAGTAGTTTTTCCTCACTTCCTTGCCAACGTAATGGCGTTTCAGACACGTTAGGGTTCGGTTCGTAAATTGGTTTCGGTTCTTTGGATATTTTGGACTTTCGTTTACCACCTCGTTTGTATGGCTTTGCAGGAGACGTAGGTGCTTCGGAAACTTCATTTATTCCGGTTTGTGTATGTGATGATTGGGATGGAAGTTGTGACTGGTGTTCGAATTGTAGATTTTGGAAATTGGTAGTTAGCATTTGTTGGTTTCGTTGCCACATTAGAAATTTGTGGAAAACTAGAAGGGGGGGTTGAATAGTTTTACCGATTAAAACTTCGTTTTCAAATATTTAGATCAACTTATGTCAATCTATTTAATGTGTGTGTTGGATGATGATAGATAAAGCATATAAACAAGTAATGCAAAGATAAAGATTAAGGAACACAAAACCACGACACGAGTGTTTATAGTGGTTCGGCTACAAGGACACCTTCCTTGCCCTACTCCACTCCCCGAGTTCCCACTCGGGAGTTCGTAAGCACTACTGTTAGGAATTGGAAAATCCATAGTGAAGAGTCGGTCACCCCAACTCTAGTCTAGCATATGTTAGCTCGTAGACATTACGTTATTGATTAGTTATTTAGTTTAGAGCAACACCGTGGAGGACTGACGGTCTTTACCCATCAGATGCACGATCCACGATCCGAAGGAGGACGTGTAGTATGTAACTATAAATACTCTCTACTCCCAGGTAGAGGTTGGACCTTTCACCAATCTAACCTTTCTTTCTTTGTTTACTTTCTCTCTGAAAGGCTCCCACCTTCTACTTTCTCTCTCTAAACTCTTAAACCATCGCCTAATATTATTATGTTATGATGTGTTTGTGAAATCCAATATCCTACAATTGGTATAAGAGCCATGGTTTGATCATCTCTTACATATCCTTGGATTTCTAGTGGTTTTAGATGGTTTTTGAGTTTGAATAAGTTTAGTGGTTTTTGCATCATATGGATCATTTCTAGTGTTAAAGTTTGAATTTTGGGTGTACTTTTGTGTTTAGAACCATTGTAAGTGCTTGGGTTTTGATTTGGTAAACTTGAATCACTGTGGTTGAGCTTGGTTTGGATTGAAAAGTGTGTTTTGAAGTTTTTCTTGCTAGCGACTTGGTTCTCGTAGTGTTTTTCATCGTAGCGACTTGCTTCAGTAAAAGGTAGCGAGTTGTAGTGTTAATTGTTAGCGATTTGGTCCTAGCGACTTGTCTATTGAGACAAGCCGACAAACAGTACAACTTAGTGGATTCTCCACTACGGCTAGCGACTTGGTGAAGTTAGCGACTTGCTTTCAATTTTGTTAGCGACTTGTACTTAGTATTCTTAGCGACTTGGACCTTAGCGAGTTGCTCTTTAGCGACTTGACTGTGTAGCGACTTGGTTCGTTAGCGACTTGGTTCATAGCGACTTGTGTTTAGCGACTTGGTGACTTAGCGAATTGTCTTCATAGCGTTTTGTCGACTTTTCCCGCTAAAACTTCAAACAGCCATAACTTTTGAACCGTAACTCCGTTTTCAGCGTTCTACCCATCAAAACGACTGTGAGAACGAGGAGAATGGCACGCCGAATAAACTTCAATCTTCGAGGCCTAAATCCGCTCCGAATAGAAGTTATTAAGGTTTTTATGTTTTTAGACCTAAATTTTTTAGTAAAAACGGGCATAAACCAATCCAAATCTCAACCAAACAACATCTCTACTAATCCTAAAAACAATCATATGTCCTAACACACAATTGTCTATCATTGTATCGATCCATCAGTCATCTTAACACATTCCATTGGTCATTGCTTAACGGTTTGGTCTTGATTTTAGTAAAATCCCGCGAAAGATTCTATTTCTCGGTTTAAATCATAGACTTGTAAAATCCGTGCATTCTACCACATCATGTCTTACTCTCACCGACCTAGTGATTTCGAAGTGCTTAAACCGTATGATACCGTGGACAACAATGATAATGTATGCTAATCGATCGATTAAAGATGATTGAATTAAGCAATGAGGATGTGAGATCTCCGTGTTCGAGAATCTAAAGAGAGAATTGCACCGTTTAGGCTACAAAATGCCATGCTAATGGAAAGTAACATTGAACCTTATCGATTACTTCACTCTACTTTCGCTGACTTTTGTCCACAATTAGGGATCGAACATGTAGTGCCATCTTCGTCGGGATTTACCTACACTAACTAGAAACTTCTTTGTTGAACTTAGAAAAATTGGAACAACAACTTGATAAAGAAAAGGTTCAAAAGGATAGTTCCATCTTTGCGCTTCGGGTGATCCACAAACAATTTTAGTCGGTCATCGGTGGGGAATTTACATCGATTATGATCAAGACATGGTCAAGTGTCTTTCAAGAAACACACTGGAATGGAAATTAAGCGTGTTCATAGAGACACTTATCCATCTCATGGATAATGTGGAGAAGTATATTGAGGAAGTTACTCGAGACGGATGAAAAAGTGGATGAGTGTCCAGTGCGATTGAGAGATTGTTGTGATAAGTTGGGTAATGTATCCATTGAAGAATCGGGTGTTCTTTGAATGCGAATGTCGAGACAACAAATAATGATGAATCGGGTAAAGCACCGGATGATGGATCGATTGACACCGAATACAAAGGCTCATAGATAGATAAGCTTGACACGACCGGTCCGGTGACTCTTGTTACACATGATGTGGATGCGGATATCGGACCGAAATTGAGCGGTGTCATGTGATGAGGTACCATAACTGCTCAACATAGTGCATCGCTAATGTACCTAAACATCTTGATCTTAATCTTGAACATGATTCGATAAATGTTCCTTGGTTGAGGCCGAGTCTAATAATTTCAAAACAAATGATATGGTTGACAAAAGGCTTTTGATGAACTTTCAAACAAATTCTCAAGACTTGAAAAACATTGCATTTCACTTGAAATTGCGATCTGAGTAAAGAAGAAAGTTTTCAACAACAAACCATGTAAAATCCGGAACTTCACGAATTCCGTGAACTTTTGAAATTAACACTTTGAAAGCTCGACTTCAAGACAAAGAGTCAACTATCAACAATTTGAAGAAACATATTTCTAATATGCATGTGAAAAGTAATTTGGTTACAAGTAATTCGATGTTAATACTATTGATGATATTCAAATGAGAAATGATGAATTAGCGGTTTGTGTGGCCAAATTACTAAAGGAAAATGAGTCGTTGAGAAAACATCACATAGAACTAAGTGACTCATCAAAGAAGCTAGAGCTAAGTCAATGGAGCAAAGAAACTCTTTGATAGCAAAATTGATGAACTCAAAGCTCAACTTGAGAAAAGAGTTTCGCTATTGTTGCCTTAAAAATGAGCTTAGGAAAATCAGGGAAAAGTGTGAACACTAAGTTTACAAAACCATCAACCTTGGGAAACCGGTTTACGATCCCATTAGAAACCGGTCCATTGTTAAGCGACCTCTGCGTTTATATCCGAAAGACCAAAATTTTCAAAACACGGTTTGCCTCCCAAGTTGATGAGAAACAAGTTTTGTCAAAACCGGTCACTTCACGAGTTACCTAAGAATAAGGCTTCTAGCTCTGTTAACTCTCAACATGTAGCCACTTCTACTCCTCGCACCTCTAGGATTAGTTCGAAACAAAGTGTCAAAACCAAGCATTAAAACCCGAATTCATATGATATGAATGACTTGTGGAAGAACTATTATCTAGAAAAAGCTAGGAAAAGGCACATATTCGAAAAGATGTAATTTTAGGTGCAAGACCTAGGGTGAGGAATTCTACGAGATTTCAAGGCACTTGCTAGTAGTTGTAAACCACTACCTAGGAACACTCAAAAGACTAGGGATTGGCGTGCATCTAAGAGTAGTTATGTGCATAAGAATGCTAAGCATGTAGAAAACAAAACTAGAAATTCGAGTCTTTTCCACATAAGAAACATTTTCCTAATTCACATGCCAAGGTACAATCCACTAAGACTACCTACATGGCTAAGGTTCAACATGTTATGATGCAAAACAAACCTAAAACTTCGCCTAGATGGATCCAAACGCTAAATCTTTGGAGTCTAGGAATAACGATAAGTCTTCCAATTTGCATAAGAATATCAACAATCGTAGACCTTGCCATAAGTGGATGCCGTCCGGTAGAATGTTTAAGGATCTTTGGACTTAGGTGGATACCTACCGGAAAGTTGTTTACTGATGACAAAATCAAGGTTGACCGTGAAACCCCAAAGGGTTTGGATACTAATGTCACTAACCAAAATATATGCAATCAAGTTTGTAATATTAGTGCGGTAGTCCTTACTCATTGCGTATACTTCAATCCTTCACTACATGGGTGGCTTAAAGTATGGATTACAAATGGATTGATATCTCATAACTCACGGGTTCAAGTAACTCAATCTTGATATTCTTTCGGCTATGACGCCTGCTCACATCGATTCGGGCCTCGTACTTCACCATTATGGCGTCAGATATCACTTGAGCCCCGTTCCTCAAAGAAAATAAAAGTGTGCGCCTCGGTCGCTTTATCTTCGAGAAGAGAAATCTTCATTTTATGACCATTCTCATCGACATTCTTCATCAACAAGCTTCATGTTTTTCCACGCTCTTTCAACTCTCAAGTGGATCTACGTTCATTGGTGTATATTCTTATTCGCTTGTTCAAATCAAAAATGGCAACTTCGGATGCAATTTTTGAGGGGGAGAAGAGTGCATATACTACATGTTGATGAATGTTTGAATTATGGTCATATGATTCTCCTTCAAAGCCTAATGCTTCACTTACTAAGGATAACTGGGATACATTGTTTGGGATTCATTGTTTTTCAAAGATATGTTTGATGAGTACTTCCAACCTCCAACGAATGTTGATCATCCGATTCAAGCTCATGCTCCGGTTCCCTCTTGAATCAATCGGTTCACCATCTAAGAAGTACTTCTCAGAATTCTCAAGAAACCTTATCTCCAGTTATTTCACAAGGCGTTGATAATGACTATCATAATATTGTAGTTGCACTATTGAATAATGATCCGCTCTTTGGTATTCCTTTGCCAAATCTTCACGGATTATTGTTCCTTCCAATGTGCACTCTGTAAATCAACCACATGAGCATTATGGAAAATGACTTCCTCATCCGCTTTAAGACATTAGTGATGAATCTTCTAGATCAGTCTCTACATGAATACCTTTAGGAAGAAGGCATTGATGTTGATAAATCACTTGTTCCGGTTCATTCAGTGGATCAATGTACATCCGATTGTATGTTTATTCACATGTTGGGCATTTGACACAAGTTGATTATTTCGGAGTTAATCATTTATTACTTAGTTGAGATTGAAGTTGACTTTCACAAAGGCATGTTCTTATTTGATAACTTGCTCGGGCTTAAGAATTTGAGTTGAAGACTTGTTTTATCTAGTTACCAGCAGTCGGGGTGGATGGTTGAAGACCTGGTTAACTATCACTTTAAGGAGTTACGCAATTTTACTCAGTGTCACACGCAAATGTCGTTGTGGATAATCGCAAGAGGTGTTAATGTCTCATACTTTGGTTGAGTATTGAGTACTTAGAGAGTTGCTTGGAGCACAAATTCTCGACACCGTTCTTCCAAAATTAGTGCAAGATTAAGATACAAATGCGGGGAATTCTACTTCAGTTTCAAGTTTGGTATATCGGGTTTTCTTCGTCACTGGTCACTTCAATTTGTCCACATATGGGTTGGTAAAGATAGTCAGGGAGAGTTTCCATAGTTGTTGATTCTCACAAGATACATTTAAGCTAAATTTTGTTCTTCTCTATTTCATGTATATTGGGTATGTATAATGTGTTGCTGATTACGAGGTATCAAAACCAAGAAGGAGGAAGAGACATACATCTAAAAGCACAACGAGTACACATGATGAACTTAACACTTCTACCTGATTGAAGTTATCCCGGGAAGACAAAGGTCATAACCGTAGAGAAACTCAGTGTTTAACTCGTAGCCTTTGGTGTATTATTCCAACTATCTGGGGGAAGTGGTCTCTGGAGACCTTTGGTATATGTTACTTCAGCGTTCATATTGGAAGAAATGTGAGATGATACTGCCTATCGACATCTTCTATACGGTTTATGATAAAGTGCTTCCGGTTATTGACTCATGTACACAATGTAATGATGATTCCGATGAGGTCGCAACCATCAGGGGAGAGATATGTGTACATCAGGGGAGAGATATGTAATGATGATTCCGATGATAAAGTTACTATGATGTCGTTGTTTCTACACTTGTTGGGTACATGTGTACATTATGGGCTGATTGGTTATATGTAAGATAACTGGAATGCATCCGGTGAAAATGAAGATGTTGATATATTGCTCTCCCGAATTGACAACTGCTCAAAACCGAAGAGTAATGTGTACATCGGGGACGCTCAACAGGTTTATGTGATCGAGCTTAATTATCTATTCCGGGTCTTATATCCGCAGAGAGTATCACTGGTTCAACTTGTTTCTTCGGTGTTATCATGTTCTTTGGGTTCTTGAGCTTCATTCAATGAGACTGTTTTTCTTCACATTCTACTTCTTGGGGGAAATGGTCTTAATTCGAAGATTGTCGGTTTTGGGGGAAGCTACCAAAGATTCTCATTTAGAAGGCTCATGTTCAGACGATTTTCTTAGAAGCCTTGAATGCTTTGGTAATGAATGTTTAAGAGATGATGACTTCTATCTTCTACAACGGGGCTGCTCGATATCCTTATATCGGTACTCGTATCATCATCTTCTTAAACTATATCATCCATTCTATCTGTAAATATTTATCAAAAACAAAATACAAAATTATAAAACCTACAAAAACCCATAAAAAATCAGAAAATTAGAAAAAGACAAAAAAAATATTGTTTTTCAAGACATGTCTTCTGGTATCGATAACATCTACGGTCTTAGAAATGTCATTCAATAATGGCACGGGACTTTAGATGAAGTTCGAGCAGGAGGTGTAAATATTTCTTTCTAAACATGTCTCTAAATATGGCTTGCTATTATTTCAGATAGCAACCCGTTCTTCAAGAAAGGAAAGTGCTGCGCTAAACCAATTTTCTATAATTTCTTGCACTTATCCTAAAACTATTTGAGGAAAGTATATCGAAGGATTGCTGTTCCTACACAAATGTTTTTCCGTCTAAAATTCTTCAGAAAAATATTTGTTGTTTTCAAAAAGTGGTGGTAAATGAGTTGCTTGAAAATCAATCAGTTTCAGAGTTTTTCGAAATTATTGAAAACTCAATCAATTACTTCAGCGCTTTTAAACTTTTCAAGAAAATAAGTCATTGATTGAGGGGGAGAATGTTTTCAAATCTATATCATCTAACGAGATTATCTAATTATCCTATATGCTTAATTGAAAATGATGTTAACCTACGTTGAAGGACTAGGTGCCTAGGATATGATTAGATGACTATAGTTTGATAAACATATAAATCCCATACCTTATATGAACTGATTGTTATGATGGATTGACTTTTATTAGTCGATTGTTGTTTGGGTGATGTCGACCACCATATATCTGTATGTGTGTTCACTAACGTATGCAGGTATCTTGGTTATAAGAATGTTCCCGATCCGGATGCCACAATAGAATATGATTGGATGCCGAAAGGAAAGGGTAACTATATCTTGGGTTGACAAATGAAGAAACGGAGCTTAATTGGACTTCTATGGAGAGTTGGCATGGAAAATGCAATGTAAGAGGTCTCATTGCATCGGCATATGGTTTTCTTCATCAGCAAATGAAGAAACGGAGCTTAATTTGACCTCAGTTGGCATTAAAATGCAACGTAAGAAGTCTCACTGCATCAGCAGACGATTTTCTTCCAAGCCCTACAGCAACAACATAAGCTTCTCAACCACCTAACGTATCTTTGTGCAGGATACCATTTTTAAACAATTTTGAAAAAATTTGAATAAATTGTTTTGAAAATGGAAAATATTGTTTTGAAAATAATTTGGACTTAATTTTGAAAATCACCGGACTTCATTTTTTCGAAACTTAAGTCACTCAATCATCGACTACTGTCATGGATTGAGGGTGAGAGTGATTTAAAATAAAATATTTTCAAACGATATTTCTTCACAAAAGTCCGGATTGTACAAAATAAGTGGTGATCTAAAGATTTAATGTTATGTCATGGTATGATTTTTGTTTAAGAATCAAGATCTTTCAAAATGAAATTTTTTCTGTTCTTGTTTGATTGTGAAATTATTTTATTTTACTTAAAGATCTCCTAAAACTATCATACCGACACTAACAATCTTTAATGTCTCGTTATTGGTCCTCATCATCATTTTTCAAAATTAAATCTTGCCACGTCTTTCCCTAAAATTTTCCAAATGATTTAAATCAATCGGGATCCAAAATCTCAATTGGTTTGAAATTTTTGATCGGGGGAGAGATCGTGATTTAAATCTCAAATCTGTTTTAGTTCTTTAAAGGCACTCCTGCCTCCATGTGCCAAACGATTTCATATATATGATGCACATGTTTGAGGAGGAGCACTTATCCAAAAACCAGAAGAGCTTTTAAATCAGGCACATTTTCTCCCATGTTTTCTAAACCTTGTTAAATCACTTGGGATCCAAAATCTCAAAGGGTTTGATATTTTTGATCGGGGGATAATTTGTGATTTAATAATGAAATTTGATAATGGATGATCGATTTGATTCAAAAGTGCTAGTTCTCTCTAATATGTGCTAAACTCTTTCATATATTGATGCACATATTGAGGGGTAGCGAATGGTTTTTTAATGGCTTGTGTGATCGTAATTGTTCTTCAAAAGAACTCTATCCTCTATGTGATAAAATGATTTCAAATATCCTATGCACATATTGAGGGGGAGTGTTAGGAATTAGAAAATTCCATAGTGAAGAGTCGGTCACCCCTAATATTATCTAGCATAAGTTAGCTCGTAGACATATCGTTATTTACTTTATTTAGTAGTTTATTTATTAGTTTGTAGCGTAGAATAGTTTAGTGCAACACCGTGGAGGAAGGACGGGTATTTACCCACTGTATCCCTGATCCATAGGCCGATAGGAGGTCGTTGTGTCTGTAAGTATAAATACCCCTTCCATCCATGGAAGGGGTGGTGCTTTTCAATCTAATATTCATACTTTTGTGTAAACCTCTAGCAAGAACACCCTCTCTCTCTAACTTTCTCTCTCTAATGGCAAACATGTATTTTGATCTCCCAAGACCACCCGAATCATCAACACAATAAAAATAACGATCCTTCAATTGGTATCAAGAGCCAAGGTTATTGTGTTTTTTTTATTTGTGTGGTTTCGTACCATGGTTGCTTGTGTTTATTGATTTATTGTGGTTTAAAGCTCGTGTTTATGCTGTTTTTATTCAAGTACTGATTGGTCGGAATATATGTTTTTGTTGATAACAGCTTTTGGTGATAACACTTTTAGTGTATTTTTGATTTGGTCAAAAGTTACATCCGGTCTTGTGTCTATGTCCTTAAAAAGTCCAATAGCCTTGTAACTAATATCTTTTGTGGCTTTGTACCAAAATGATAAGATAAGTGGTCATATGGTTATTATAGAGGTCAAAATGAGTCAAAAGGTTGCAACTTTATCATATGTTTTTCTGGTAACATCAGTTTTGTAACTATTGGTTCCAAACAAGTGAAAATAAGTGGTCGAATAGTCATCTTTACATGGTCAAACAGGGTCTAAACAAGGCAAAAAGTAAGATTGTTATGTCACTATTTCTGGGTATATCATGAAGATGAACGGAAAAGTAACCGGAAAACTCATCGGAAAACATAAAAAATCTTGCTAGCGATTTAACACAAAACTGACCAGATGCATTGCACCTCTTATAGCGACTTGTCTTTACAAGTCGCTACGACTTGGCCTAGCGACTTGGTCGTGGCGAGTTAGCCTAGCGACTTGGTCGTGGCGAGTTAGCCTAGCGACTTGGTCGTGGCGAGTTAGCCTAGCGACTTGGCCGTGGCGAGTTAGCCTAGCGACTTGGCCGTGGCGACTTAGCCGTGGCGACTTAGCCGTGGCGACTTAGCCGTGGCTACTTAGTCGTGGCGAATTGACAGAAATGTAGAAGAAGAAGTTACAATGACTATTTGACCTTGACCTATACCGAATACCAAAACTGACTCGACCACAAGACCATATACCATTTTACCGTGACTCGACACGACCTCAGTACCACCATCATCGGTCCAAACCTTCGACTACAACAAACAACAAATCCTAATCCAACTCCATCTC
Organism: Chrysanthemum lavandulifolium; assembly: GCA_022545495.1. Lineage (NCBI taxonomy): Eukaryota > Viridiplantae > Streptophyta > Magnoliopsida > Asterales > Asteraceae > Chrysanthemum > Chrysanthemum lavandulifolium. The sequence goes on along the minus strand of CM040239.1, from coordinate 233,919,576 downwards.
AACTGCCAAGACTCGATTCAAACAAGACTCAAACACTATATTAAACCATTACAAGACTCATCACAAATCGTCCTTTTGGAACTCAAAACTGTTGGTAACGCAAGATCTCATTTCTCATCAAGGGTTTGAAATATTTCTCAAGACCTTTATTAGATCCAAACAACCCTTATAATGATTTCATCACCGATCTTGACTCACATACATTCGAAATCGAAATACACAAAGATCTCGAGACGTTTAAGTTATAGTACATATCTTAATAGATCGTGTATACTCAAACATACCTCTTCATTGATCAAGACTCGAGATACATAAAGAAAAACGACTCATTCTAATACAATCTCAGAATAGGTTCGATTATGTGTCCAATCTCCACAAAACTTTGTTTGTGTGAACCGTTTTCATCATAGACCATGTTAATATACGATCTAAGAAATGGATTTAACAATCGATGTTAAAACATTTGTCTTATGATCGGTTATTTACGAGTTACAAACAAGTTATTCCTAAAGTTATCTTACCTCAGATCTGTGGATTAAATCTTGTAGCCGTTCTCATCATATCGTGCCATCCCTGTGGCTTGACAAGATCTAGTGATGCCCATGTGAAGGTTATGAGATAGGGGCTCGTGAGTCATGTTGCTATATCAATTAAGAGCCTTTATCTCTATAAGAATTGGTGGTATTTTTCTGTGAGGTGAGAATTATTAGGAGATTTGATAATATAAGCCATGGATTGAATTGGAGAGCAAGATTAGGGTTTTTTTTTTAATTTTTATTCGCTGATGAGATAATGGAGACTTTATGTTGTGTGAAGTTTTAGGTTAAGTGGGATACGTGTGCTTTTAAATACATCCGAAATATTAGGGCAAAACGTTTTTTTTGGCCGTGTATGTAACAGCTATCGTGGGCCAAGTGTTTGTGTTTATGGGCCGTGTATTGTTTGTGTCATCGTGGATTGTTTGGGCCTGTTGGCTCGTGGTTATTGTTTGGGGAATAAGCTTGGCCCAAGTATACACTCATTATCACGAAAGTGTAGAGATTAAGCTTGCACCATAAGAACGTTATTATTTAGTCTTGTGGTATATCGGCGTGTATGAGATTACTATTGAGTAACATATATACCATATCGGCTAAAATTATCATTTGATGGTTTGTGAGCCTTAGTTGGACATAATGGAGTGTGCACTTAAATTTGACAACCACAGAAATTGATTTAGATTGGATCGGCTATTATCTCATGAATGTTTTGGATTTGGAAATTATGCTTACTCAGATGAATTAGTTACTGTGATTTGATAATGATGCAATAATGATGAGATGATTTATTGAGGAGGTCAATGAATATTAAGATGGGCTTGGTGGACAAATGAAACAATGTTTGGTCATTAAAATCTCAATGAAAAAAAAATAATACATTTGTCTATGGCTAACATTTGTATTTCATTTGGCTAATAAGTTGAGACTTGTTATTGAGATTTGCTGATATGATGTGATTTGGTTATGATGTTTGGTACTTGGGTATATACATTTTCACGGGAATTATTACGTCACGGCTTAAATTATTTTTTAAAATAATTTGGTTGACTACGGTATTGTTTGTTCGGTATTTCTCATTTGAATTTGAAGTGATGTTTTCCGGGCACGTTTACTTATTTCGTCTTCTTTCTTTCTACCCATCCGCGAAGATGACTTGTTTGGGCATTTACATAGTGTGATAAAGACTTGGCTATTTAGTTACGGTTGTGATTCTTTCTCGCTTAACCCACAACGTAACTATCACTTGATGTCTCACTCAGTTGAGAATGTCAAGAGGTTTTGTACATTGGGTACACCGTTTCTTCTTCACAAGGATCAGTACAAGTTTAAGTAACAAATCTGGGGAATTTTACTTCATGTTCAAGTTTGGTATATCGGGTTTACTTCTCCATGTGGTCACTGCAACAGCTGACATAATGCGTGAATGTTGTGTTTACCAAAGTGTTTATTGGATGGTTGATGACTCTGTTGATATTGGATAATGAACGGTTGATGAACCGCTGCATATTCCCCTAAAACAGATATTCACAGAAACCAATGTTGTCACAACACATTCAAGCTGACATTGTTTACGGTTTTGTCTTGATTTTGTAAAATCCCGCGAAAGAACCTATTTCTCGGTTTAAATCATAGACTTGTAAAATCCGTGACAATGGAAACATCCCGTATTAGTAAAGTGCATTTCGGATCTATCTTACGGTTTATTCTTGGTTTTGTAAAATCCTTGAAAGAAACTATTTCTCGGTTTAAACCATAGAGTTGTAAAATCCGTAATGATGGAACCATCTTGGAGAAAGGAAAGTGTATTTCGGTTCTTATTTGATGCTGGTGCTACGGTTTCTGTTTCGAAGAAGAGATAAAAGGGTGTACTTCATGAATTGGATGTGTGTTTGGATTTTCGTCATGGCATTCTGGTTATTACTTGGTTTTACGGGGTTATGTGCTTTTAACCATGGTCGGGATGAAAATCATTATCAAAGTTCGTTTAAATGTCAAAGAAGGCTAAATTTGAGCAGTTCAGAGGATGTGACAACGGAGTTAATTCACTATTATTTATTTGAGGTTGAAGTGAATTATCACGGGCGAGTGTACTTAGTATCTGAAGATATCGGGGATGGATGGATGAAGATTCTTCGAGATCCTTGTTCGAACTTATTTTCAAAAACAAAGACTTGGAAATCTAGTTATTGTTGGGTGTCTTTTACCTTTTCTTTTACCACTTGGGGGAATTGGGCTCTTATCACCTCAAAATAACTATCACTTAAAGGAGTTACGTTGTAGTGCTCAGTGTCACATTCAATTGTGGATTTTCAAGAGGTTATATACGTCTAATACTCGATGGTTGGTTGGTTGAAGAGTATAGAGTACTTAGAGATTCAAATGGGCATGAAGTCTCGGCACCGCTCTTTGTTACATATGTGCAAGTTTAAGTCACGAGTTCGGGTTAGTTTACTTGTGGTCAAATTCATCATATTGGGTTATCTCCATCACCGTCACTACAAAGAGCCTCTTGAATGATAATGGTGATGATTACTTGTTTTGCTAAGAGAGTTGAAAAGAGAGATTATGACGCCTGCTCACATCGCCTCGCCTCGACTCCAAAGAAAAGAAATGTGTACGCTTCAGGTGCGCATTATCTTCCAAAGAAGAGAAATCTTCTTATGACGTATGAACACATCGCTTCATGCCTCGTCCTTAAAGAAAAGAAAAGTGTGCGTGTCGATCGCTTTATCTTCGAAGAAGAAAATCTTCTCATTAATGACCATTCTCATCAACATGCTTCATGCTTTTTCCGCGCTTTCATTTATCAAGTGAACCGGACTACCGATGATTGTTTTCTTATTCCACTTGCTCAACTATGATGACGATGGCAACATCACGTGCTAATTTTGCGGGGAGAAGTGTGAATTGACTACATTTGGATGATTTTCACTTGTTTAATCAAGAATGGCATCTCCGTATGCAATTCTTGAGGGAGAAGAAGTGATAATTTTACATGGTTGATTGATATATGAGAATAAATGGTCAAACGGCTCCAAACTCATGTAAGAACCGAGCTTCTTCTTATCGGATCATCTTTACATGGTGTTTCTTCAAGAGCCGTTGGTTGACATCTTCACTCGGATTGATGAGTTTATCGACAAAGTGCTTCCGGTTAATGCTTCACGATACATCAACATGATGATTCCGAACAATCTCTCGTTCTTGTTTGATGTGATTGGTAGTTTGGTGTTACCATCTTGTGTGTTCGTTGAGGCACGATTGTTTGTTTTTCTTGATGAACATCCTTCGTTCTTGTTTGATTGGGAGGATTTTAGCTAAGGGATATGCAAGATGTAAGTTAATTGGGATGCTTTTGGTGAGATGCTTTTGGTGTGAGTTGAAGATGTTAATTATCTATTCCCAACCGGACAATAATGAAGAAGGTCGAGTCTACGATGCATTCTACATTTTTCTGCGCATGTTAGAAGACTAAAGACAAGTTGCATTTGATTATCCAAAGACTTCTTCATATCCGGGCATTGTCGGTTTAGGGAGAGCACTAATTGGGGAAAGTGATATGTCGATTTAATCCCCAATTAGATTTGCTCACATTGTACTTCAAAGAAGTTGATTCCACAAGAGTTCAAGTGTTCTTCTCAAAAGATTTCAAGTATTTGGGCTTCAAAGAGTTGCCGATTCAAGTGTCAAAACCGAAGAGGGGAAGGAGACAAGCATCTAAACGCGAGTAAACTTGATGAACTTAATACTTCTAAGTAATTGAAGATATCCCGGAAGACAAATGTTATTACATGAGAGAAACTCAAGGTTTGACTCATGGCGAGTAAACTTGATGGACTTAATACTTCTAAGTGATTGAAGTTATCCCGGAAAACAAATGTCATGACCGCAGAGAAACTCAAGGTTTTACTCATCAAAGCGTTTAGTGTTCTTATTTCAACTATGTGGGAAGAGATGTTAGAGAATGTTTCAAGATATAAGAGGTACATTGGTGTGTGATGATCTCGATGTTATCGCAATCATCGGGAGAGAGAATTGTGTACATTGGGCGCTCGGCTATCTCACTTGAGGGCTTAATCATGATTCGTAGATATAATCACTTATTCGGTGTTGACATCCGCAGAGATTGTCACCCGCAGAGATAATCGATGATTCGGCCCGCTTCTTCAATGTTATCGGTTGTTCTCTCTTGGGGAATGTGTACTTGGTCCTTGAGCTTCATACACGATCATCGTGGAAGAAAGCCATTGTTTACCACAAACATTGGGAGGTGTTTTCCTTCCGGCATGATGTGTATTCGGAGAGTTCTTGGATATTGGTGTACTTGTGTTCTTGAGCTTCATACACATTCATCGTGACGAAAGATGTGAACATTGAGGAGTTGTTCTTCATTACCCTCATGATGTGTATTCGGAGAGTTCTTGAGAATTATACAAAGAGACCGACCGCATCAATTCAACTACTAGGGGAATTGTTCTCTTGACACCTTTTGGAATGGATCGCCGACGTCGGTTGAAAAGGAAATTTGAGAAGATTATTTATGAGTGGGATGATACGGTCTTTTTCTTCTATTGGATGATATAACCCGAACGATGAATCACGGTGATTATTCTTAAAAGGAGCAGCAAGTTCGATGATAATGGTGTGCTTCCTTGTGCACTGGCTAAGGAAGCTTGAAAGAAAGCTTTGAATCTGCTCAACATAAGGATTTTCGGTTTGGGGGGAAGCTACCAAAGTCTCACTTTCAAGTGGCTCAATTTCTCTCTTCGATTCAAGAGTCTTGGAAGCTTTGGTGGTCAATGCTTAAGAGATGATGACTTATCTTCTACAACGAGGTCGCTCGATATTCTTATCTTGGTACTCGTATCATCATCCTCTTAACTATATCATCTATTCTATCCTTGTATATATTTTTCGAAAAGCAAAATACAAAATATAAAACCAACAAAAGATAATATAAAAATATAAAACCTTCAAAACCATAAAATCAAAAAATTTCAAAAATACCAAAATATGTTTTCTCAAGACATGTCTTCGTATCGATAACATCTACGGTCTTAGAAATGTCATTCAATAATGGCACGGGACCATAGATGAAGTTCGAGCAGAGGTGTAAATATTCTTTTCAAAACATGTCTCAAACTATGGCTTACGATTATTTCAAATAATCAGTAACCAGCTTCAAATAATGGCTTGCGCTTATTTCGATCAGTAACCCGTGCTTAAAACTATGGCTTGCTATTATTTCGATAGCAACCCGCTCTTTAAAGGAAGGAAAGTGTTGCGCTAAACAATTTTCAAAATATTTGCACTTATCCTAAAACAATTTGAGGAAAGTATGTCAAGGATCTTTGCCCCACACAGATGTTTTTCCGTCTAAAATTCTTGAGAAAAATATTTGTTGTTTTCCAAAATGGTGGTAAATGAGTTGCTTTAACAACAATCGGTTTAGTTTTTATTAAATCGCAAACTCAATCAATGACTTCAAAGACTTTTAAACTTTTCACAATTTGAGTCATTGATTGAGGGGATAATGTTTTCAAATCTATATCATCTAACGGGCTTTCTTAATTATCCTAATATGCTTAATTAAAATGATGTTAATCTATGTTGAAGGACTAGGTGCCTAGGATATGATTGCTAGGATTAGATGATTAGAGTTTGATGTACACATTATTCCCATACATTTATATGATCCGATTGATATGTTACATTGACTTTTATTAGTCGATTCTTTGTTTGGGTGATGTCGACCACCATATATCTGTATGTGTGTTCACTAACGATGCGGTATATTGGTTATAAGAATGTTCCCGATCCGGATCCCACAATTGAAGATGATTGGATGCCGAAAGGAAAGGGTAACTATTTCTTGGGTTGACAAATGAAGAAACGGAGCTTAATTGGACTTCAATGGAGAGTTGGCATAAATGCAACATAAGAGGTCTCACCGCATCGCAGATGGTTTTCTTCTAAGTGATTGAAGAAACGGAGCTTAATTGGACCTCGCTTGGCATTCTAAATGCAACGTAAGAAGAAGTCTCACTGCATCTGCAGACGGTTTTCTTCCAAGCCCTACAGCAACAACGGAAGCTTCTCAACCACCTAACGTATCTTTGTGCAGGATACCATTTTTTTAAAACGATTTTGAACAATTTAATTAAATTGTTTTGAAAATGTAAAATATTGTTTTGAAAATATATTGGACTAATTTTTGAAAATCACCGGACTTCATGTTATCAAAACCTGAGTCACTCAATTATTGACTTCTGTCATGGATTGAGGGGGAGAGTGATTTAAAATAAAATATTTTCAAACGATGTTTCTTCACAAAAGTTCCGTCTTGTACGATAATAAGTGGTGATCTAAAGATTTAATGTTATGTCATGGTATGGTTTTCTTTAAAACTCAAAGATCTGTCAAAATGAAATTTTTTCTGTTCTTGTTTGATTGTGAAATTGTTTTATTTTACTTAAAGATCTCTTAAAAACTATCATACCTGACACTAACAATCTTTAATGTCTAAATCTGGTCATTATCTATCATTTTCAAAATTAAATCTTGCCACGTCTTTCCCCAAAACTTTCTAAATGACTTAAATCAATTGGGATCACAAATCTCAAATGGTTTGATATTTTGATCGGGTAGAGATCGTGTTTTAAATCTCAAACTGCTTTTAAATGGAATTGGTTTTAGTCCTTTAAAGGCACTCCCGCCTCCATGTGCCAAACGATTTCAAAATACATAATGCACATGTTGAGGAGGAGGATTTATCCAAAACCATATGAGTATTTAAACAAGGCCACATTTTCTCCCATGTTTTCTAAACCTAATTAAATCACTTGGGATCCAAAATCTCAAAGGATTTGATATTTTTGATCGGGGAGAATTTGTGATTTAATAATGAAATTTGATAAAAGTTGATCGCTTTGATTCGGTTGTGCAGATGCTCTCTCATATGTGCTAAACGCTTTCGAATCTCGAAGCACATATTGAGGGGAGCAAAACCATCGAGGTACAAAAGTTTTTAAATGAGATTTTAAAGTACCTTGATTGTGTTTTCAAATGGTTTTCTTAATGGATTTTGTGATTGTGGATGTGCTTCAAAGAACTCTTGCCTCTATGTGATAAAATGATTTCAAAATCCTATGCACATATTGAGGGAGAATTTTACCAAGAAAATCAAATGGCTTTTTCGTATGAAAATTGTGATCAAAGAAAATATTTCAAAGTCCTCTTGCCTCCATGTGCCAAACAATTTCTAAATCACACGCACATGTTGAGGGGAGGTTTTCTAAATGATCAAAACTATTAAGGTACAAAATGCTTTGATCTCGTATCACAAGTACCTTGATTGGTTTTCCAAATGATTTTCAATTGGTTTCGAAGGAATGAACAATACCAAAAGACCCACCAAATTTACTTTATGCATGGTGTTATAAGGATGGTTAGGTTAGGTATTTGTTCCCGTGATCCGCCGTAACCGGAGGGATCTACCTGTGGACAATCCACTAGATAGTGTAGAGTCCTTAGGTATATTGAAAAAGGAGAAAAATGAGAATATGGGAAGAGTGCGGATCGAGATGAGCTAGTAATTGGAATAAACCCAACAAGGTTCTAGTAATGAAGTCTCGGTAAGCACCGAAGGGTTGAAGAATGAAAAGAAATGAATATGAAAAGGGTGAAAAGAAATAGCCATCCAATAATTCAACCTTAGGGCGTAAAACGGGTTCAAATTCATATGCTACCGGTGTTTACTAAGGTAACATCGGTATTGAAGACAAGACGTCATGGACCCAAAGGACGACCGCACTAAACTTCCCAAGCTACTCAAGTTCCTCTTAAAAGGGCTTGTTTCATTCTCACGGGAACCGACATTATCTATCGACTTTCTCTTAGAGATTGTTGATATTGAAGAAGGAGACCCTCCCTAGTCTCCCACGACAGAACCAAATATGCACTATTGAGTCTAGAGCCAAGAGATCATCCACAATATCTCGTTAGGACACTAAATTCTTGAAGACTTGCTTTTCACACAATGTGGAAAGTAAGTATATATTAAGAGTCCCACGATTATCCTTGTGGTATTGCCGTAACATCCGAGTGATATGTAAAAATATTCATAATGAAGATGGAAATCCTTCTAGAGCCAACATCAAACAAGCTCTTGGTGGGTGACATGTGAAATCTTGCAAAAGATCAAGCTTGTGACAACCGGATAGAAACGATGGGAGATTCAATCTTGAATCAACCTTGGTCCAGAATGGAATTGACGAATACTTTTGAAAAACCGCTCGATGTGCAAACCTTCTTTTCTCTAACACGTCGAATGTGTACTTATGTTTTCAAATTCAAAAGTATCTCGATTGAAAATACTTTAGAAAACCGCTCGATGTCGAATCTCTTCTTTTCGCTAGCACGTCGAATGTGTACTCATTCTCTAATACAAAAGTATTTTGTTTGAAAATTGATCTTTCTCATAAAACCTTCGTCAGATTGCAAAACTCTTTCTTCAAGCAATACGCGATTGTTTTCAAATCATTTTTCATCAATCGCTGAATCTCAATTACCGGTTCACTCACTCCGTGTTGTCTTCTTTGAGACATTCGGTTTGAGAACAAATAGAACAACCGTGAAACCCTATCAAGGAGATTCTTAGGAATCCTACCGATCACAGGCGGTATTTGTATCGATCAACGGGAACCGTGGGCGTGTACTCAATTCAACGAAGTGGTCAAAGACACTTTCGTGTGTTTATTGCTAATCGTTGTTTGCAGTACATTTGACGATTACGGTGATCGAATTGAGGCGTCAATCCAAAGCCGCATGCTCACAAAGATCCACACTTAATTTGAAGAAATCATGACCGGTGCATATCTACATAACTCGGCTCGATATTTCATACTATGCTTATGCTTCGCCGCAAATATCATGAACCAAGAAGGCTTCCGCCACTCGATGGAAAGATGTCATGATTCAAAAGTGTGAGCATGTCGGTCCGAATGTCACAACCTCACATGAAGGCAACACAACTATGGATGATCCAGAGAGATTTGTTGTGGCTGATGATCTCAAAGAAAGCTCGAAGATCATCAAAGATGTGGATCAGTTCAAAGGCCTCCACTTAAAGTACTAATCTATGCGGACTTTGAAGTTGCACTACAAAAGCACAAAGATTGCGGAATTGAAGAATTGAAGTCTACGAGCTCAAGAACAAAGTCAAGAATAGAATGCTAGGATTCAAAATATAAAATATGGGGTGACCTCCCTTAGGGGGAGATTGTTAGGAATTAGAAAATTCCATAGTGAATAGTCGGTCACCCCTAATATTATCTAGCATAAGTTAGCTCGTAGACATATCGTTATTTACTTTATTTAGTAGTTTATTTATTAGTTTGTAGCGTAGAATAGTTTAGTGCAACACCGTGGAGGAAGGACGGGTCTTTACCCACCGTATCCCCGATCCACGTGCCGATAGGAGGTCGTTGTGTTGTGTAGTATAAATACCCTTCCATCCATGGAAGGGGTGGTGCTTCAATCTAATATTCATACTTTTGTGTAAACCTCTAGCAAGAACACCCTCTCTCTCTAACTTTCTCTCTCTAATGGCAAACATGTATTTTGATCTCCCAAGACCACCCGAATCATCAACACAATAAAAATAACGATCCTTCAGGGAGAATTTACCAAAGAAAATCAAATGGCTTTTTCTATGAAAATTATGATCAAAGAAAATATTTCAAAGTCCTCTTGCCTCCATGTGCTAAACAATTTCTAAATCATATGCACATGTTGAGGGGGAGGTTTTCTAAATGATCAAAACTATTAAGGTACAAAATGTTTTGATCTCGTATCACAAGTACCTTGATTGTTTTTCAAATGATTTTCAATTGGTTTCAAGGAAGAAATGAACTGCACTAAAAGACCGACCATTTTACTTTATGTATGGAGTTATAAGGATGGTTAGGTTAGATATTTGTTCCTTCCACCTGAATCGGAGGGATCTACCGAGGACAATCCACTAGATAGTGTAGAAGTCCTTAGGTATGATGAAAAAGGAGAAAATGAGAAATGGGAAGAGTGCGGATGAGATGAGCTAGTCTCGAACAAACCCAACAAGGTTCTAGTAATGAAGTCTCGTAAGCAGCAAAGGGTTGAAGAATGAAAAGAAATGAATGTGAAAAGGGTGAAAAGAAATAGCCTCCAATAATTCAACCTTAGGGGCGTAAACCGGTTAAATTCATATGCTACCGGTGGTTACTAAGGTAACACCGGTATTGAAGACAAGACATCATGGACCCAAAGGATGCACCGCACTAAACTTCCCAAGCTACTCAAGTTCCTCTTAAAAGGACTTGTTTCATTCTCACGGGAACCGACATTATCTATCGACTTTCTCTTAGAGATTGTTGATATTGAAGAAGGAGACCTCTCCCTAGTCTCGGCATAGGAAACCAAAGTGCACTATTGAGTCTAGAGCCAAGAGATCATCCACAATATCTCATTAGGACACAAAATTATTGAAGACTTGTTGCTTTCACACAATGTGGAAAGTAAGAATATATTAAGAGTCCCACGATTATCCTTGTGGTATTTCCGAACATCCGAGTGATATATAAAAATATTCACGATGAAGATGGAAATCCTTCTAGAGCCAACATCAAACAAGCTCTTGGTGGGTGACCTGTGAGATCTTGCAAAAGATCAAGCTTGTGACAACTGGATAGAAACAATGGGGCGATTCAATCTTGAATCAACCTTGGTCTCGGAAAAGGATTGACGGATACCTTTGAAAAACCGGTCGTTGTGCTCAAAAATTCTTTTCTCTAGCACTTCGACTGTGTATTATGTTTTCAAATCAAAAGGGTATTTATGATTGAAAATTGATTTCTTGTTCTAAACCTTCGTCGTATTAAAAAACTCTTTATCTAAGCAATACACGATTGTTTTCAAATCATTTTCTATCAATCAGTAAATCTCAATTTGTTGGTTCACTCACTCCGTGTTGTCTTCTTTGAGACGTTCCGGTTTGAGAACAATAGAACACCGCGAAACCCCGTCAAGGAGATTCTTCGAATTATACCGATCACAGTGCAAGATTTGTATCGATCAACGGGAACCGTGGGCGTGTACCTCAATTCAACGAAAGTGATCAAAGACACTTTTGTGTGTTTTATTGCTAACTGTTGTTTGCGGTACATTTAGACGGTTGCGGTGATCGTAATTGAGGAGTCAATCCAAAGCCGCATGCTCACAAAGATCCACACTTAATTGAAGAAATCATGACCGTGCATATCTACATAACTCGGTTCGATATTTTTATACTATACTCGCTACTCTGTGAAAATATCATGAACCAAAGAAGCTTCCGCTACTACGATGGAAAGATATCATGATCCGTAGTGTGAGCATGTCGGTCCAAAAGTCACAACATCACATGATGGCAACACAATAAAGGGTGATCCGAGATTTATCGCGGTGATGATCTCAATGAAAGCTCAAGATCATCAAAGATGTGGATCAGTTTAAGACCTCCACTGAAAGTACAAAAATATGCGGACTTTGAAGAATCGCTACAAAAGCACAAAGACTGCGGACATTGAAGAATTGAAGTCTATGAGCTCGAGAATAAAGTACAAAAATAGGGGTGTTTGGTTTAGGAGGTATAGTAGTGTTTGGCAAAGGTAGTTTTGTGGGAACTATTCTTTTAGGAATTGGTTTGATTGGTAGAGTTGGTTGTGATGGAATTCTAGTGTTTGGGGCTTTAACGGGTGATGATTCGGTTGAAGAGATTTCGTGAACAACTCGAGCAAGTTTTTTGGGAGGTCCTTTGGTGGATGAGTTAGCACTAGGAGCTTTCCTCATGATGAAATGATAAATGGATAGTGAAATAAGGGCTTTTAGTTGTTGAGAATGAGGTTGTGAATGGTGATTTGGAAGTACTAACAAAGAGGTTTATAAAGGGAAGCAGTTAATAAGTGAATTTAAAGCTTAAGCCACTAAGATCCTTCACATTGCAATGATTTGCATGCACAAGAGTCAACTACAGAGTTGCACTGATCTAGGAAGTCAATTAAGACAAGGTGGAGTGTTTAAGTTAACAAGAAGATCTTGAAATGATTGTTTTAGCTTAGTCTGTGATGATAAAGGGGAAAATTAACGCTTAGAAAATCAGGATTATTTGATATTATCAATCACACAAACACAAAACTACTTAGAAAGATCCTTTGGATCTGACGTTACAGATATTACAATACTAAGAGAGAGTATGTGTAAAAGGGATGAGTTGCAAAAGAGAAATGGCTCACTATTTATAGGAAAATTTCATCTCCCCCCCAGCATCCTCCCGGAGGATCCGCTAGTGCAATCCAAGGGATCCGCACCGGGCCACAAGTCCGGATTTTCGGTTGCAAACCGGGTTATGGGTTATGGGTTATGACCCATGGGTTATGGATACCCAACAAGATGCAATGTATCTAGACATTAGGTCATGGGTCTTGGGTTATGGATCATGGATAATACCCAACATGACTTCATGCATGATGTCATGCAATGGGTCATAGGTTTTGGATCAAGCTCCATGGGTATGGGTCATGGACTTTGGGTTTTACCCAACAATATTCAATGTATCTAGTCAATGGGTTAAGGACTTAGATTTTTACCCATTACATTACCCATTACAATATATACCAATATATATATATATATATATATATATATATATATATATATATATATATATATATATATATATATATATATATATATATATATATATATATATATATATATATATATATATATATATATATATATATATAGAGTTAGGATCAAATAAGAAGATTACTTAAAATAAGAAGGAATAAGAAGAACTATAACCGCAAATTCGAGATGCACCGACCTAAATTAGATGCATCCCTATAATCTTAGATGCATTATAACACACCATAGTGTGTTTTCTAGCTTTTAATCAGATGCATATACGTATATTATATGCATTTCATGATTTCTCTTGTTTTTTGTTCCTCTGCACGTGCCAAAATCATGAAAATCAATTTGCACCATCTATACATCAACTTAACTTTCGAAACTCAAGATGTTGCATCTATATGAATAGAAATGCATATAATTCAAGTCGTTGCATCTCAAATGCGTAGTTTTGGTCACTTCTCACCACTTCTTATTTTAATTTACTTCTCATCATGGATCTCTATATATATATATATATATATATATATATATATATATATATATATATATATATATATTCCATATTATTATAAATACTAGTTGTTATACATATGCATTACTATAAGATGTAAACAATATTACTTGTTTAGTGTTTTATATGAAAATGTAAGTGTGTTAGTAAACTATTGGCTCAAACCATTTATGTATTTTATTTGTTTTGTTAAAATGATTTTACGTTTGTTATCGACAAAACATTAGAAGGTCGTAAAATATAAATAAACGTTTTTATGACTTATTTGTATTAACAAAATTGTTGATGTTGCAGGTAAAGTTCCTCGGGCATCAAGCCGAGTGGGTTAGGCAAAGGGATATTGGTTGATGAAGACCCCGCGTTCGGGTTTAAAGATGAACCCGCGTTCGGGTTATTAAACCCCATGAGGTTCAAGAAACTCTCGTGATTGTTAAATTCTGACATTTTTTTGTGCAAATTGAAGTTTATGTATATGATTTTGAGATTGAAAGTGTGAAAATAAAGTTGTGTATTAGTTGGTATTTATAGTGGTGAATAGAAGGTTTTGAATTTTTTTTAAACAATGTAGCCGTTGAGGGAAAAGAGTAAAAAAAATTGGGTCGTTCGAAAAAGTAGCCGTTTTTGGGCAAAAAATGTAACTTTTTTTTATTCGTCTCGCTTTAACGTGCGTTTTCACGGAAACTTGCACCCCAACGCTCGGATATAACGTGCCTCGACGGTATGGTAACGTGGGTCTTAACGCTGGCCACACGGGCATAACGCCCCACCCAAAGTTACCATATTGAGTGCTCTTATGTATTCTTTTCCTTTATTTAAACTTTATTTTAACACGTCTCATTCCGCTATTGATTAGTCATGGTTCTTATCACAATTTTAGAAAATGAGAATTAAATACTCTATTTAGACTCCAAAGAGGCTACGAGTTTTTGTCTTCGAAGTTAGTGTTTTGGTGGTCAAGCTCTTGGTAAAAAAGGTTGAGCGTTTTGAGCCCAACCTTCATGTGGTCAAGCAGCGAAGCTCACTTGTAGTTTTTAGCTTCTTGCTAGGTTTCACAAGTACCTAATAATGTAGTTCAAGTGGTGGAATATAAAACCAACAAACCTTGAAATTTATCGCAGAATAATGACTCAAAATAATCACACACATGACCTCAAACGTTACATTGTATTAATTAATTAATGAGCAAGGAAGAATATACAAACTAGCATCCCCTTACCTCCTTTTATAAAGGGGGGGGGGCAACAATCCCTATGGAATTCAAATTCAATAAGACGGTTACATGCTTGTCGTACAAGTTAAGGAACTAGTTTCATAATTGAAGTGTAACCCTAAACACTATTTATACAAAATACGATTAAACCCCTAATATTGTATAAGTAACATAGAAGGCCTCCTAAGTATTGCTACTACATATAACAATCTTCACCTTATGAGTAATACTTAGACACTACCGATACTTAACATCTCCATCCAATGCTAGAACCGTGAACCAGAGACCTCCTTGTTAACCAAACCTTGTACTTTGTAAATTCCCGAGTTTAGCTTCCTTAGACCTCATTTCTTCCTTCAAACAACATTACGCTTTGGAACCTCTTAATCAGGTACTCCGGTTTCCATAATGTCTGTCGTACCTTTTTCACCAAGGTATAATTGTTCAAGCTCCTTTTCCAAGCAGTCCGTGTTTGTCTTTTTTTCAAGTTGTTTAACCTCCAACATTCTTTGAGCCACTGCAACATCATCGTTACTATCTTGAATCACCTCAGCTTCATGATTACCCTGAGCTCCATGCAGTTCCACCTTAAACCAAACGCACTTTTGAACATGTACTACATGGACTTCTGTTTTAACACCAGAACCAAGTTTCTTGAACCAAACTTGTTTTGAACCTCCATGATTTTGTACATAATTCTCGTCAATCTTTTTGATGTTAAACCTAGTACTCGTACTAGTCATTATTCTTTTGCCTTGCTTTAACCTTGACAAGTTGATTTGATCCTTTAGAAGCCCAAAAGGCTCAACTTTTTCAACAAACCTCACATGTCGTATACTAAACCTCGCTTTCTTGTAAATATTGATCATCAGATCAAACCTGTAGCTTTGATCTTTTCACCTTAAGTCTACAACATTGATATACCTTGTACCTAAAGTAGTCATTTTTCTTGAATCCCAAAAAAAAAAGTTAAACCTTACTTTTCTTTCAAGAACCACCAAGACTTGAATTCCAAGAAACCACAGATACCTTCAAACTTCAACGATTCAAGATTCTAGATAATCAACTAATCCTTGAAGCATCTTTACCTTTCAACCTTGATCACCCTGGAACCTCAAAAACAAGACCCTGATCAAGCTTAAAGATTCAACCTTGCACAAACCCTTTGAAGCTTGAACCTAGTCGAACTAAACCTTTGCAATACCCACCTAAATAAACCCCAAGAATCTTTCAAAAACTCGACAATTTTAAGCCTTCAAACCCATGATCGAAATTATTCTTTTCATACTTGATCAATAAACGTTTGCTTAAACGTATTATCTTATGCAATTTTACTTTTATGTCAACATATTTATAAGTCTGTTTGTTTGTCTGCCTTCGAGTTATCCGCTCTAGATTTCCAGGTTTGTTGTTAGGTCTTTAAAACATCAAGAGCTTTCCATAATATTGTACACAATCACATACATGAGTTTTCTCAAGGATTAAATGTAATTTTATAATCAAAAGTAACTCGTTAATGAACATGTTGAAGCAAATTTCCGTTGTTCGGCTTGACTTGGGAGTTCGGCTTCTATCAATGATGCCGGAGGAAAATAAACGTTCCTTCCTACACAATGGACAACACGCATTAGCCTCGTCCTGGATGGTATCCAGGACCAAGCTCCGGCGTGAAAGTAAGAGTTGGGTAATAAATGTGATAGTTAATGCAGTGGTTAATGTAGGTGTGTGTATTTAATGCGAAACATTAAATGTGTTGGGGTATTTATACTACCTGTTGGGAATAATCCGTTACCACGGATAGTATGTGGTTTACACTGCTCGGTTTAACACTAACAGTGGAAACGTATTCCCACTACTAGAACATTATTACCACTGCTATTGTTTATGATAAGGTTAACGCGTCTAGATAAGTATAGAATAGATCTGGTGTATATTCTATTATGTTAGCTTTATACTTATCTTGTAAAGGACTCCTTGTTGTATAAAAGGAGGTCCTAGGTCATTGTCTTAGGTACTTGTTGATTTACCTCTAAAGCTTCAAGGTGTAACCCTAGTGATACTAAGATCACTGTATTATTCATCAATAATATTGAGCTTAAGTTTTATGTTTAATCTATGTTTACTCTCATACAATACATTATACAATCCATCTTCTAAGTATTACTAAGTAAATTCGCGTGCTTATTAATATCATACAAAATATCATTGACACAAGGAGTGTGTCCGATCCATCAAGTGGTTTCGTGAGCCGTGTTCGATATTTTGTTTTAGAAGATCCAAGGAATTAGCTTAATCTACTCACTCAATTAAATGGAGATGGAAAACAACCACCAACGCTTCTACACCAAGGTTACCTAAGCTCAAACTTAATGAGTTTGAGATGTGGAGGATACCGATAGAGAAATACTTTCTCATTCGTGACTATGCTCTATGGGAGATCATTCAACCGGTGATTCCTTCAAGCCCGTGACTAGTATCGTGAAGGTTGGTGACACGATGTTGTGAAAGTTTCGTACTCGAATCTAGTATTGAAAAGGCTTGCAAGAAGAATGATCTTAAAGCTAGAAGTTTGTTGCTAATGACTCTACCTAGAGATCGATCATTACATTTAGCAAGTACACAACCGCAAAGGAACTATTTGAAGAGATCCGCTCGTTGTTTGGTGGTAATGATGCTACAAAGAAGACACAAAAGACATTATTGAAGCAAAGCTATGAAAATTTCTCCGCTCAAGCAATGACTCTCTTGATAGTATCTTCACCAAACTTCGTAAGATTGTTACTCAACCGACCGTGCTTGGCATTGAGGTAGAAAAGAAAGACCTCAATTTGAAGTTTCTAAGAAGTTTTCCTTCGTAGTTTCAAACCAATGTTACCGTCTCGAAAACAAATCGACATAGAAACAATGAAGCTCAATGACCTTTACAACAACTTCAAACTTATTGAGCAAAGGTTGAAGAAGGCGTGGAAACTTGCTACAAGCTCTAGTAGCTTACATTGTTGTCAACCTCTGTTGACATTGATGATTCTCAAGATGAAAGTGATGATGATATTGCCACCGCAGTTCTAAAGTTTCCACCGGTAATGTTAATGTTACCACCGCAGTTCAAAGAAGAAGGTTGCTAGTATTGGAGATCCTACCTTTTATGCTTTTATCTCCACACAAGTTGATGGCTCTGCTTTTAACTCATGAAGACATAGAGCAAATTGATGAAGATGACTTGGAGGAGATGGATATAAAATGGCAGATAGCTCTTCTTAGCATGAGGGCTAAGAAATTTTACAAGAAGATCGGCAAGCCTATCCACATTAATGGTGATGATATGCAGGGTTTTGATAAGAAGAAAGTGGAGTGCTTTAATCGCCACAAGTTTGGACATTTTGCTAGAGAATGTAGAAGACCAAATACCAAGGACAACAGTCTACTTGGTATAAGCAAAAGAAGGACCAACTGTGGAAGAACCAAAGGCAATCTCAAGCTATTGATGGTGTGAGCTATGATTGGAGTTTCATGGTCGATGAACAAGAAGAAGAACATTCAGATGTCGCTCTTGTTTCTACCGAATTTGCTCTCATGGCTTTCTCGACTCGAGGTACAAAACTTTGATAGTTGTTCTAAAACATGTAGGGTCGCTAAAGAAGTTGAAAGGCTTAATGATCTATAGTCTAATGAAAGACAAGAGTTATATATCGCTAATTATACCGTGTCTAATCTTAGGAGAGCTATGGCGATTAGAAAAGCAAATAGAGCACTATCGTGCAAATGAGTCAAAATATAATGATGATATGATTCTTCTTAGAAGAGAGTAGAACATACAACCACGCTGTGAATGAAGCATACCAAAAGAGCTTGAAAAACTTCAAAAGAAAATTGAAAATGTCAATTTAATCAGACACATGTTATCATCGCCTATGTCAATTGATAAAATTTGGAATGCTCAAATATATAATAAAGCTAAGTCTCGGTATGGGTTATAAAACTGTGCCTCCACTACTAAGGGGTGTGCATTCATCTCCAGGTGTAGACCTAGCTCATACAGGCATAGAGGATTTTAAGGATCTTGAAAGAGAATATGGTCCTTTAAAAGACACAGTTGTGAAGAGTGAGGAAGAGCGTAAGCTTGATAATGATGTTTTTGAGAGTGCTAGTGACTCATCTGTTGTAGATGAGAGTATTAAAAAGAATGTAGAGACTTCTATCCCAAAAGTTGTTAATCTTTATACAGAGGAACCTAGGAAACCGCTTAATAAACCTAGACCAATCTGTAAGGTATGCCGAGATGTATAGAAACAAGCCTCTGACTCCTAGGGGTAACCAGAGGAGTTGGAATCATGTTAAATCTCAACAACTAGGTAGTGATTTTGTGATGTACAATAAGGCATGCTATATCGTGGTAGTTTTGATCATTTACATGCTTATTGTGACTATCATGTTGGGAGAAGGAAGTCCATGGGAATAAAAGGTGAGACTAACAGTTTCAACATAATGTACACCCTAAGACACATTGCAAAATGGTCCCAAGAGCGATTCAACTTAGAAGTGGCCTCAAAACTTTGCCATCGCTAAAACTGTTAACACTTGCTCATCCTAAGTCACCGTTAAAAGTGGAAACTCCAAAACAACTTTTGCAAAATCTGCACAAACAGGAAAGGAACTTTTCAAGCTAAAAGGTTAATTATAACCAACAGTGGGTGCCTAAAAGAAACCATCGCTTACCACCGCTCATTCAAAAGTTACCACTGCAAGGGTTGTAAACAAGAAAAGGGGGACATGGGCAATCTTCAGAAGGCCTCAAGAGTTGGGAATGGAAACCTAAAGGAAATACCTCTACAACCAATCCCAATGGTGTATCAATGACCTTTGATAGATTTAACTATATTGATACACGATGCGCATCCAAGTCAATCATGGCTTGGGTCCCCAAAAGAAACTAACTCTTTACTCTTATGTGCAGGAACATCCAAGGACAAAAAGATCAGATCAAGGATATACAGATAGTGGGTGTTCAAGGCACATGACTGGCAACAAGTCATATCTTTTAGATTTTGAGCATTATGATGGACAGTATGTCAGTTTTGATAATGAAGTTAGTGGAACAAAATGTGTGATGCAGGAATATCAAAGATAAAGGAAAACATGGATTATTATTATTATTACACAATACTGCACTCTAAGTGCAGCAGTTACATCCATGAAGTACAGATTACACGCATCACAACATAAACTGAAAACTAATACCAACAACCTATCCCAAACACAACCTTCCTAAACCATTCCCTTCCTTCCCATTATCTACCATCTATGGCTTTTTGGGAAAGCCCCAGCTTGGCATCACCTTAGGAGCTCCTCGTATGTCAATCCACTCATACACTCTAGGACATGCTAACCCCCTTACCACTTCTCTGACTGGTGGTGAGGATGATGAAGGACCTGCTGATGGAGGTGCTGATAGCAATGGTAGTGAATGAGATGGTTGGAGCTCTTCAGGAGGAGCTATTGCTGCAAGAGGGGGAACACTCAGGACTCTTCCAGAGGTCTCATCATCTGTATCCACATATGGTGATACATAGGAGCTGATCTATGAGCTATCTTCCTTGTTTAATGCATCTTGAGGCTCTGGTTGTAGTGATGAAGGACCAGCAGGAAAAGGATTTGAAAGAAAAATTGAATGTTTTCTCTTCCTGGATACAACCTTCTCATACTCTTCTTTTTCAACTCTCCTAGGGTTTTTCAACACAAAGTTATCCCATGAACTATCAGATGAACTGCTAGAAGAAAGATTGATTGGACTTGATTGACTCATGGTGTTGTTGGAGAAATGATCTTTGTGAGTGAAAGTTTTGTAGTATGTGATTTGAGTGGTTTGTGTTAAATGGTTTGTTAAATAAGTTGGATTCAAGAAGTTAATGAAGGGAAGGTGTAAGTAGTTGAGAAGTTAATTGGAGTCCTGTGGCCTTGGAAAGTGTATCAGTGTTTGTGAGTTGACTTTATTGAGTATAGCCACTGCTATGTTCATTTATACATATACACTAACCATTGCCAAAACTCAATAGTGATTCCAGTATTTGGTTTATGTTCGTGATTTGCAGAGTTGAAGGATTCCTTTGTTTACATTGAATAGGTTACTCTTTGGTGATTGACTTTCTAGTTGTCCACTGACGCTTATACAGAAATTATTGCTTAACAGTGGGAACTATTCTGCAACCAGTGGTAACAAGTTTGCTTTTACAGTAGAAAAAGGAAAACAGAGGAACTTCATTAATATAACGTGATTCAATACAACCAAAGTTAAAGTTCTACTTATCATCAAAACACAAAAGACTGCAACCTAACACATCCTACATCTAACTTCAGCTACTCCATTGGCTTCTTGCCTTTACCCACATAATCATGCTTGTTTTTCTGTGCCCTCTTCCTTTTGTTCTCAAAGGTGGACTGCATTCTTGGACATGGAAGACCAAGAATTTGTGGAGGAGGCTTTGGTAGCATTGCAGACTTAGTTGGAATGGATATCTGCTTCATATTGGAGATAGTCAAGTTTCAAAGGTGCTATTGAAAGAGCTTTTGGCAAATCTTTAGCCATGGAATAAGTTTCATCATTCTCCTCCTCATCATCGATGAGCCGGAGTAGAACTCAAGAGATTTTGCGAGCTTAGCCGCAGTATACGCTAGCGCTTTCTTTGGTATACCTTTTGGATGAAGAGCCACCGGTGGAAAGTATCCACACCATCCCGATGCTTCGAGGAGGACTCTTACTCGATTACATATTCTTCTTCCGAGTCGAAGAGATGTTGATGATATTGGAGGAATTACTCATGATTGTTTTAGGGTTTTTGGATGTTTGAATGTGATTTGATGAAGATTTCAACAAGCCAAGCCTCCTTATATAGACAAGGTCGGTTGAAAGGGTTATTTAATGAGAATATTTACTTTTTCCTATTTTGGTAGGTTAAGGAGTAAATATAGATATTATCAAGTTGACTTTGGAAGATATTTTACTTGGGTTGGTTGAAGATAACTTTGGTTAATATCAAGTTGGTTATTTCTATGTCTTACAACAACATAACCAAGGTTTGATAGGAATTGATGTTAAAAGGTGTATATCTGAGATACACAACAAATGGTTATTGATTCACCATGTCTTACACACATAAGAATCAACTAGTCCAGAGCAAACGGCTACTAGTAAAGACTTGACAAATCCGTTTATGGTTGAGAGTTTACCAAAAACTATATGGTTATCAACTCACCATATTCTTTATGATTAAGAGTTGGCTAGTCCATAGCAAACGGCTCATGGTAAAGACATATCAAATCCGTTGATAGCTGGTAGTTTGCTAAAAACTATGATAAGAGTAGTCTAGTTTTACTTGATTTTATTTACCACTGCTCTTTGAAATTTTTGTGAAAAATTACCACTGCTAGTTCACAGTTTCCACTTACAGTGTTATTTTACCACTGTTGTTCTAGCCGTTACAACTGATTATGTCAGTAACTTATTTTTACTAGCCGTTGAAAGTAACCACTGATTGCAATATATATAAGGTTAAAATTTTAAGAGAATTATCTTCTTTCTATATAATAACAAATACTATCCAAAGATAATTTTTCTTGCGCAATAATTCTAAACCCTAACCCTATATATCTTTCTCTCTCAATTGGCTAGTTATTCTTTCAATTGTTACTGAAATAATATCGTTTTTCATCAAAAGTTTCTATGGAACCTTTGAAATTTGCAGATGAGCACAACCTTGTGGCCTACCTACAAAAGTCTAATGAGAAGAGTGGCCCTGTTTATCATCAAATTGTGGACTTTCTTCAAACCACACATATAAGGTATGCTTTGCTTTTAAAACCCACAATTTATATCTCTCAAATCAAATGCTTTGGACTTCGCTCACCCATAACACTTGAGATTGAGATACACATGAAACAGTGGATGCTCTAAGAGCCACTGTGGATGGGGTAACTATTGATGTTACTGAGGCATCCTTGAGGAGAGTACTCCAATTGGATGATCTAATGGTATCATCATATTACCTATGCCTGAAATTCATGATACTTTATCATCTATGGGGTATGATACCACTGACAAAAAGTCTACTTTCAAAAAGAGTGGTTTTTGTCCCCAATGAATATTTTTGATTCATACTCTGTTGCATTTTCTCAGTCCAAAGAAAACATCTTATGAGCAATTTAGTTCAACCATGGCTTATCCTTTGGTTTGTCTAGTCACTGATAAGATTTTTAACTGGTCAAACTATATTTTACAAGTATGAAAGGCAATGTACGAGTAAAACAAAATTTTAATGTATCCAAGGTTTGTGCAAGCGAGGCTTAATGAGTTTCAACCGCAATCCCACACTAATGTTTATCAAATCGGTTGCCTCAAGCCTAAAGTTTTCAAATTTTGAACAAAGATGGCAATATGATTTTACACCTCTCCTACCCCACATGCTTGCTAAAATTTCAACCGAACAAAACACACCCATAATTAATGTTCCAAACATTGATTATACCCCACCGCTTTCAAGAACCCATGAGAGAAGGTCTAAACAATAACTCCTCTCATGACAACACAACAAGTTTCGAACCTTTGGTTTAGGAACAAGCGATGGTGGTTCTAGACTTCAACCTAGTCCAACTAGGAGGAATCAACCTTTGCCCCATGATTCACCTCTCCCAACAGTAACACAGTTGGAAGTGATGAGGCGATGGGAACCAATTGGAATTGATGGTTTTGTGTACCAAATTAGCAAAGCAGTTGAATCTCTGTAGGACTTGGCAAATGTCAAGAAGCAACATGTCGTGATGTTCAACACTTAAAGACGTAGATTCGCACCTTAAAGGAGGAGATACAAGGGTTGAAAAAGCACAAGCATCGCAAAGTTGGTGATTTCATCTTCATCCTCACCCACCGATGGTGATTCGTGTGATAATGATTTGGGAAATTCTCCCAAACAGGGAGGAAAACAGTTCGACATCGAGGGAGGAAAATTGATTTTGAAGATGAAGGAGATACAAGTAAAGGAGCAAAGGAAACTGAAACTCATGAAGAGCAACTTGAAGATCAAGACATTTTTCAAACTGCAACTGATTTTACCACTGATTCAATTTCCACTGCAGAGCCAAATATTGCCACTGCAAGTGAAGAAGTTGATAAGCTAAAGAAAGACAAAGGTAAAGTAATTATGGAAAGTGTAAAGCAAACTGGAAGTAAGATTTCAAAGAAAAGACAAGTTCAGATTGATCTTGATAGAGAACTTGCTAAGAAGATAGCTGTAGAACAAGTTAATGAGAAAGTTGCTGAGAAGAAAAGATTGAAAGAAATGGAAGTTGCAAGCTTTTTGGAGGCTAAAAGATTGGATAGAATGGAAGATACTGAAGATTCACTTTCAACTGTTCAACCTACTGTTCTTAAAGAGAAGACTTCAGAGTTTAGATATGTTCCTACTGAAGAAGATATTCAATTCTTGATTGCTAATAATCCGAAATCAAGAAAATGCAATTGACCTTGTGAATATGGATCCTTAATCAAGAACAAAGATCCGCTCATTGAAGGATTTCATTCAAATGAAGAACTATCAAGCACTTCAAAATGTAATTAGTTCACCAAAAGGGCCAAAAGAACCAAAAGAAACCAAGACAACCTACCAAGGCACAAATTCTTTCATATATGAAGATTTATTGTTGTCATGTTGGTAATTGGAAGAAGCATCAATTTAGAGGAATGCACGATGATCAAGTTGAAAAGGCTTACTACGAGTTGTAAAACAAGATAAAGATTTTACTCCAATGGACTCGAAGAAGAAGCAAAAGGTTTCTAGATCAAGAGAAAGGCCAAAGTAAGTGATTCTCAAACTATTAAGAAGACTAAGGTTGATGAAGATAAAACAATGTCTCTTCGAGAAGGAAATTCCCTCCGAGAAGTTCATTTGAAGAACAATCGATCGGAATGATGATGATAGTAGAAGAAGATTTTCATCCAGAACCACTGCAAGTTCGACATCCTATTCTTGATTGGGAAGTTTTCACTGCTAGCAATTTTGCTCCATCATGGAAGATCACAAGGCTAGGTGGTGCAACTTCATCATTCATGACATTTGAAGATCTTGTTAAAGATTTTGACAGAGATGACCTTAATACACTATGGAGGTTAGTACAAGAAAGGTTTAATGCTCAGGATCTCAAAGATACTAAGGAGATGCAGTTATGGGTGAATCTTAGAAGGCTCTATGAACCAAATGCTGATGATGACTTCTGGAAAACTTTATTCACAAGTTTTGGTACTAAATGGTTTTACTATGATTCATGTGAAGTTCATCATGTCTCTACGACTAATGGAGAAGACTTTTTCATGCTTTCTGGGAAAGAATATCCACTTAGAGCTGGAGCTCTTACAGTGATGTTAACCTTACCAATAAGAGTTAATGAAGACAATGAAAAGGTCAGAGCATTGTTACAAAGACTTCAAGATCAATGCTCAAGAGCTATACAGAAGTTAAGAAAGAAGTGAAGTGTTTGATTGAATTCCCCAAATCCTTGTAGATAATGCATATTGAAGAAACTTATTGATTTGCAGAGAAATCATAAGTTTAGGGGAGGATTGTTGGGAATAATCCGTTACCACGGATAGTATGTGGTTTACACTGCTCGGTTTAACACTAACAGTGGAAAAGTATTCCCACTGCTAGAACATTATTACCACTGCTATTGTTTATGATAAGGTTAACGCTTCTAGATAAGTATAGAATAAATCTTGTGTATATTCTATTATGTTAGCTTTATACTTATCTTGTAAAGGACTCCTTGTTGTATAAAAGGAGGTCCTAGGTCATTGTCTTAGGTACTTGTTGATTTACCTACGAAAGCTTCAAGGTGTAACCCTAGTGATACTAAGATCACTCGTATTATTCATCAATAATATTGGAGCTTAAGTTTTATGTTTAATCTGTGTTTACTCTCATACAATACATTATACAATCCATCTTCTAAGTATTATTAAGTAAATTCCGCGTGCTTATTAATATCATACAAAATATCATTGACACAAGGAGTATGTCCAGATCCATCACTATCCCAACCATGTGCTGCGTTCATCAGACTTCATGCTCACACAGACCTATATTACCCGCCTGTAGGTCTACAACCACCCTACTTGATAGGCCACGTGGTAAGAATCCGTAAAACACGGTCATCGTTCCTGCCGTCGGGACGGAAAGCATACCGTCCGCCAATGATCTTGCCGGACACCAAGTCGTCCGGACAAATACGCCAACATGTCCCCGGTGTGTATCACCGGTGAAACCGATGGTGCAATACTTAAAATTATTTTGTCTTTGATGAAAAGAGTACTTTTCTCCTACCGCTCGTGTGGGTCTCGATGAGCTGTTTGTGGGCATTGGGCTATTCGATGGGCCCGACCATTTGTTGGGCTTTTATCCGTGTCTCTCGCTTTTCGAGATCAGCGTGGACGGATGGGATTGAGCCACGTCATCTTTTCTTGTTGATGGGACGCTTGACACTGTTAGGGTTTTCACCGCCTATATATATTCATTTTTACCACGCTTATTTTTCACACATCTCACCCATATCTTGAATTGCTTTTGCTCGCCGGACCTCTTCTCCGTTTTTATAAGGTTTGTCTCGTTCTCCTCTGTAATTATTTGTACATTTCCCTTCGACATCTTTTTAGCAATGGCCGAACAAGGGACCGAGGAACAGAGCACTCCCATCTCAGCCGAAGCTATCCAACCTGCGGTAGTTCCGAAATTTGACATGCATATTTATACTTCTAAACTAACGCAATCCGAATTAGATAACATAATCATAGAATACGGTATTCCCAACGATCTCCGCCCTCATCTCCCTCCGGACGATATGACTATGGACCAACTTCCGGCAGATAAGATAGGCATATACCCTCAGCAGTTGGATACTGGAGGGGTTAGGATTCCCTTTTCTTCCTTTCTTCTGAATGTGATCAGACATTTTAAGGTCCATATTTCTCAGTTAGTTCCGTTAGGCTTGAACCGGGTGACTCTTTTTGAGATTAGGTGCTACAGTTTGGGAATCCAACCTAGGGTGTCCTTATTCCGGGCGTTCTACCGTTTGTGTAAGCAGGGACACTGGTTTTCCTTTGAGAGTAGGACGGGCAAGAGGGCCTACAAATGTTTTAAAGAGGTGCTTACTGGTCTCAAACACTGGAAAGAAAAGTTTTTTCTGATTGACCGTAGGGCGATCCCAATCGACATGGCATGGAGGCATAAGGATTCAAAGATTACCGATCCTTTCCCGGACGGATTTTCCGAGGTGGATGCCGAGAAGCTCAGTAGTACCTTGATTTTGTTAAGGAAACCGACAATTAGCTTGTTGTGGATGTGCCACCTTTCCTCGGTTTTCAGAAATCCAGGGTTCGAGCCACTCCTAAAGGATGCCGAGGGTCATGGTAATTATTTGTCTTGTGCCATGGGATTTGTTGTATTTGCTACTTTATGTTTTCCTCAAATAGTCTTTTCTTTTGCAGTTGTCGACATGTCTGAGTACCTTGAGCTCCCGGAATGGGATGACACCGTGGTTAGCAAAGGCCTTGCTGTCGATCCGAACCGAGAGAAGCCTAAAAGGACTATAGATCCTCTCCCGGTAGGGGGGGTTATTCCTCCGAAGGACGCCATGACTAGGAGGGCGGAAGAGGCTGATCCAGAGGTTGTGGCTGCTAGAGAGAAAAAGGAGAAATAAGCTCTTGCTCGTCTAGCAGCCAAGAGGAAAGGCGAGGGGACATCTAAAGCCCAAAATAAAAATAAGAAGAAAAGGAATACGGGTTTCGTTGAGACTTTCTCCTCCGGTTCACCTGTGCATAATGCAGACCCTTTAAACCAAGCCAATCCGGATGAGCAAGAGGTGAACTTAAACCTCAATGTTGAACAGGATATCCCAGTTGTTGCTGTCGGAGGGGATAAAGTGGGTGTGGCCCATGAGGGGATGGGTGATAATGGGGGCGGAGGTGGTGGGCATCTGCAGCAGGCGCCCCTTTCCCAACAAGGAGGCGGCCATTCTCCTCCGGTCAACTCTCCACTTCACAACTCTGAAGGTATGTGCCAACTCCCGTGCGACTCCCTCGTTCATTTTGTCATTTCCAATTACTTACTTTGTTTTTTGTCCGGCTTCCAGGTCAATCGGCCCCTCACAGTCTGGTCCTCACCATATTGAAAGGGTTGTCCTAGATTCGGGTACACTTTAATCTTATATTCATTAATCCATGTTTACTTGTTAAAATTTTTCTCATCATCCTTATTTTCTTGTAGATGAGGCCACTAACGTTTTCATCCCTAACTGGGCTCTCCGTGATGACGTCCAGATAAACTCATACCGTTCCTGCCGAGAGATGATTGATCATCTCGCTACTCCTGCTAAGAGAGGGGCTCTGGATCAGGTGAACAATATTGATCTTATCCGTCGTGCATATGAGGATTTTGGGAAGAGTGTGATAGCTCAGGGTGAACTGTTGAGGAGGTTTAGAGATCTCTCGAACGGGTACTGGCAACTAAGCGATAATCATAAGGGTTGCCAGGGACTTGCCGAGAAACTTTCTGCCGCCGAAGGTGAAAATGTGAGGTTGTCCAAAGAGTTACAGAAGCTGGACTCCGATCTGAAAGCTAGTGTAAGCAGGGAGAAAGGCTTGGAGGAGGAGGTTGAGAGGGTGACCCGAGACAGGGACGAGTGGAGGAGACTTCCACCGCAGCGGAAAAGATAAGGAAATTGGAGGCGAGTTGAGTGTCAAAGACCAATCTTTGGCTGCTCCGCAGGTGGAGAAAGGTAAGCTGGTGGCCGAGGTTGCTCAGAGCGAGGTGGTGAAGCAAAACGTTGTCCGAACACTTTTGCCTTCGGCTGTCCGCCGACTATTCGGAAGCGTTGAGTATAAAAAGAGCATGGCCAAGGTATACAACTTGACCTACCAAGCGGGATTTGTGACAGGGGCCAAGGTGAACAGGACTGAAGAGGAGATGGAAACCGCTATTCAGGGAATTCTGAATGTTAACAAGGAGGCTCCAAGTTTATGGAGGGCTGAGTATGATAAACTTTTCGAAGCTGAGTACCCCTTCATTCAGAAGCTCGCCGATTCCTACCGTTTACCACTGGGCGATCTGCTAAATATGGAACTGGCGGTTCCTGTTAGAAGAGATCCGCCTGGACCGTCCAATCCTCCTCTCGCCACTGGTACTCCGGTAACCGACACTCTTGTCGATGTTGTGGAGCCGAATGCCTAAGTTTTAATCCTCCTTATGACCTGTATTTTGTGAACAATTACTTAGACAATGTGGTTTGTAATAACTTACAATATTATTTTGTGGTTTAACAGTTTGTGAATGAATGCTTTTATTTGCTTGACCATGTGTTTCTTTTTGTTTTACTCTTCTTCGTTATTCGTTTACTTTATATCTCGTGTTGACATCCTCCTTAGGTTGTTCTAAGGGCATCCGGCCACGTGGGCCGTGCATCCGGATTCCGGGCATCCTCAGAGTCAGAGGGCATCCATCATTTGGGCATCTGACACATGTGCTCAGGCATCTGTGTGGTTATTCCACCAGGCGTCCAAAGTGTTTGACACTTTGGGCATCTGTATTTTGGGCATCCTTATAAAGTTAAAAGGGCATCCGATAGGTACTTTTGGGTATGTTTGTGTTTTTATACTCGACGGGGGCCAGCCGTCGGAATTGTTATATATCACACAAGTTATCACGGAAAATTGTTTTCCCATCGCGGGAAAACTTTCATCATTGAACCAACGTACATAACTAATTTAGGTTACATAATGATAGTAGGATTCTTATCACAATAACAACTATAAGAAACAGTTTCTGAGGTTTATAGCATGCCAGGTCCGAGGGACCTTCTTTTCCTCCATCGTTTGTAACTTATAAGAGCCATTCTGATTTGCTTCTACTACCCAGTAGGGTCCTTCCCAATTAGGTCCCAATTTCCCTTGGTTTTCCACCCGCTGGCTTCGTTTTTTCGATAAACAAAGTCTCATACTTTGAAATTCATTGGCTTGACCCTCCGGTTGTAATACTGCTCGACCTGCGTCTTGTACTTAGCTTCTCGGATGGCAGCATTTTCCCTTCTTTCTTGTAGAAGATCCAGGTTCAGACGTTGTTCTTCTTCGTTCTGATACTCCCGGAACATCATTGTTCGATGTGTAGGCATCCCTATTTCTGCTGGTATTACAGCCTCACTTCCGTACGTCAAGCTGAACAGGGTTTCTCCGTTGCTCGTTTTTAGGGTTGTCCGGTGTGCCCATAAAACGTTAGGTAGCTCATCCAACCATCCGGTTTTCTCTCGGCCTAGCCTTATTTTTATTCCTTCCATCAGGCTCCTGTTAGCCCGTTCCACCAATCCGTTGGCCTGTGGATGTGCCACGGCTGTGTTCATTTGTTTGATTTTCAAGCCCTCGCACCATTTCTTGAACGGATCATTGATGAAATTGGTCCCATTATCAGTGACTATGACCCCCGGTAAGCCGTACCTACATACGATGTTTTCATATACAAACTTTATGACATCTTTCCCTGTCGTTTTGACCAACGGCTTCGCCTCTATCCACTTGGTAAAATAATCAATTGCCACTATCACATATTTGATGCGGCCTGGTGCTTCCGGAAAGGGGCCTAATACATCCATCCCACATTGGTAGAAAGGCCATGGTGCCATGATGGAGGTCAATGGTGTCTTAGGGAGTTTGGGAACCGGGGAATGTATTTGGCAAGAGTCACATTTCCTAATTTCTTCCCGGGTATCCCGGTGCATGGTGGGCCAATAATACCCTTGCCTCATAAGCTTGGACACCACGGTTCTTGGTCCGGCGTGCATTCCACAACACCCCTCGTGTACTTCACGAATTATGTAGTTTTCCTGTAACGGCCCCACACATCTCATCATCGGCACTAAGTAACCCTTCTTAAAGAGAACACCTTCTTCCATAACGTACTACGGAATTTTCATCCTTAGGCTTCTGGCCTCATTGGGATCCTCCGACCAAACCCCTTCTTCCAAGCACTTGATGATCGGCGTCATCCAGTTGTCCGTCTCCTCTTCTACTATGGTGTTAACCACTTCTTCACCTCCTGACGGTTTTTCTAGGACCTCTACTAGTACTTTTTGGTTAGGTGGTCGAAGGCTCCGACGCTAGCTTGCTTAGTATATCGCCTTCGATTTTGGGCCCTCGGAATGTTGCAAATCTTAAAGCTTTGGAAACCGGATATATAGTGTTTTGCCGGGCTAAGTACTTACGCATGCTTTCCTTGGTAGTTGTGAATTCCCATTGATTTGGTGGCTACCGTTTGAATCTACTCGCACACTTAAAACCTTGATTTTGAGCTTTTTGCAATCCTTAGGCCGGCCGGTGAGCCTCGTGATTCGCATCGTTATTGGTGCTAGGGAAGTTAAGCCGTAGAGCATAGGTCGGTTCTTCTTTCTTGGTGATGAGAACCAAACATGGTCTGGAACCTTTCGTGTTGGAGGCTCGTCCATATCTGATAACCATTCTCCTCCCCACTTCCATTACGTATGTACTTTTCCTGCATCCCGATTCCACCGGTACTTACATAGGAAGTCCGCTAACACTGTCCCTTAATCGCATTGCGAGGCGTGGGTGATGTTGTATGCTCCTAGTTCCACGGCATTGGCTAACTTTCCCGAGACTTCCGGTTTGTTCAAGATCTGCTTGATGGGTTGGTCGGTGATGACCGGATGGGGTGAGCCTCAAGTACCTCCTCAACCTTCCGGATGCATGCAATGATATAAAGCTAATTTCTCTATAGGAGCATAATGTCTCGGCATCATGCGGTGTTCGGCTAACGTAATGTATCGGCGAATGTCTCCTTCTCTTTCCACCATCAATCTGCGCTTCTCGCTCCTTTTGAAGCCGATAGATATATGAACAATTGCTCTTTCGGCTTTGGTGTGGACAAAGAAGGTAGTTCGAGTATCGACCTCTTCATTTCTGGAAAGCCATCTCGGCTTCTTTTGTCCATCGGTATTCGTCCTTATTTTCCTTGGTGATGTTCTTTAGCGTGTCAAAGAAAGGAGTGCTCTTTCCACCGATTTTGATAGGAATCTATTCAAGGTCGCTAGCTTCCCACTCGTGCTTTGCATCTCCTTTAGGGTTTCCGGGATTTCATCTCCATGATGGCCTTTGTCTTACGGGGTTAGCCCTTATTCCTTCCGACGTCACCATATAGCCGAGGAACTTTCCTTCCTCTACCCCAAAAGAACACTTCATGGGTTCAATTTCATGTTTATCTTCTAAGGTTGTCGAAAGTTTCCATGATGTCGCCTATCATTTCTCGTTCCGTTTGGCTTTTTATGACCATATCATCTACATATGCTTCCAAATTCCTCCCTATCTGTGATTGAAATGCGGAGTCTACCAGCCGCTGATAGGTTGCTCCGGCATTCTTTAATCCGAACGGCATTTTGGTGTAACAGTATGTTTCCCATTCCGTGTAAAATGCCGTCTTTTCTTCATCATCTTTGTTCATCTGGATTTGTTGGTAGCCCTTGTAGGCATCCAGGAAGCACTTATATTTATATCCCATGACGGATTCGATCTTCCAGTCTATCTCCGGCAGAGGGTAGTAATCCTTAGGGCACGAAGAGTTCAGGTTCTTGAAGTCAATACACATCCTCCAGATTCCGTCACATTTCTTAACCAACACCGGATTGGATATCCATGTTGGGTATCTTACCGGGCGGACTATCCCGGCTCTAACCCATTCTTCCACTTCTTTATTGATCACCTGGTTTTTCTCTCGCGAGAATGTTCTCCTTTTTGGGCAATCGGTGTGTCGGAGACGTTCTGTGCAGAGTGTTGTATTAGGCGCCTGGTACCCGGTCATGTCCGCCGCCTCCCGTGCAAAAATATCCTTGTTTTTCTCAAGAGTTCGATGAGTTGCTTCCGGCATTCCCGAGAGAACCTTGTACCTATGGCTACCCGTTGCTTGGGGTAGGCCGCATTAACTGTGATATCTTCGTTGGCTTTTGGTCCTCCCGAGATTCTTGGCTCCCGGTTTCTATTTTCCTTTCGGAAGAGCAACTTTTCCTAGGATCCCGTCCTTCTTCTAACCTCCTACATTCCATAACTCTCGCTCTTTTGGCGACCGGGTAGCTATTCCTCCCGGAGTGGGAAATTTCATCATCGCGTGGATGGTCGAAGGTATGGCTCTTAATTCTTTCAAACCTGTTAGCCCCAATATCACATTGTAGGGTGAAGGCGACTTCTGACCAGTAAATGTCATCATGACCGTCCGGAAAAAGACCATGATCCCCGACACGCACTTCTAGCTCGATCTTTCCCATCGGTGAATGACTTCGCCGAGAAGCCTACCAACGGTGAACCGGTTTCTTGTGACTGGATTGAATTGACGGCACAAGTTTACGAAACAATGTTCGTACATGACTTGGGCGGAGGCACCTTCATCTATAAATACCCTTCGCACAAAATAACCTTCTATCTCCGCTTCCACAATCGGTGGTTCTTGGACAGTCGTCCGCCGCTATCCGGGAAAGGATATAGGACATTCATCGAGTCTTCGTCATAGAACTTGACCTTTCTTTTTCGGTCTTCTGGGTAATGACGGACCATGTTGATCACCTTTCCTTTTCCGTTGTGACCTCTCGGTCTCTCCCTTCCCTTTTGTTGTACGTTCTTGACCAAATGGTCCAACTTCCCAGATTCAAGGGCTATTTCTAACTGCCTTTTTAGGTGGTAACAGTCATTAGTTAGATGGCCTCTCTCTCCGTGATATTCGCAGAACCGGTCCTCGTTTTCTTTGCTCGGCTTCCCTTATAACGGGGGTGGGGGTAGGTTTAGGTGGTGTTCCGTAGAAAGTATTTCCTTAGGCTGTTTAGACAAACCGGAGAGCAAGATCCGATGATTGTCCGGCTTATTAAAATCATTGCGTCTGAATTCATTTCGGGGCCGCGTCTCGGTTTTTGGAGCGACATATGGGGAAAAGGTCTCTCTCTGTCGGGAATCATTCCTTTCCCAAGGCCGCCGGTCACTCCTTCTCCTGTCTCCGAATCCTCCCCGGAAGTTCCAGTCCCTTACTACCGAGGGATTGATTCTACGGGTTGACTCGTGTGCCTCTCCTTTGGGTAGCTCGGTGTTTTTGTATGCCTCTTCCGCCCTGACATAATCGTCCACCCTTGTCATCATTTCTTTAACGGTTTTAGGGACTTGATCAGAAAACTTTTTAGCCAAGTCAGGGCATCGGTGGGCGCCCATGAATGCCGATATCTTCATGAGCTCAGGGACCCCGGTATCCCATCGCTTCATCGGTCCAGTAGCTCCTTAAAATCCGATAATACCTCATTTGCCCTTCTTACTATCCGGGTGATCTCCGTGGGGTCTTTCATGTTTTTCGACGTAGAGCAAACCTTGTGGTGAATTGATCTCGAGGTCATCCCACCGTCGACACTCCCGGTTCTAGATTTCTAAACCATCCTGCAGCTCCGTCCATAGTTTTTGGAACATCCGGCACCACGAGCATCGCCATTCCCTTGATTGGTCGCCCCACAAAACGGTTGATATGATCATCCGGATCGGTCGATCCGTCGTATAGCTTCGTGTTAGTGGGCATGACATGTTTGGTGGTAACTCTATGATCCGCCTCGTGAGCGGTGACCGAGCCATCTCTTTGTGCGGTTTACTAAGGTCGTCTTTCGGGTTCGGCCCGACATCCTTTCTTCGTCCGTCTTCGTCATCTTCGAATGACAATCGAATAGGTATGATGGGGTTAGCTCCGGCGGTGTTGTATTTCCGGATGAGTGCCTCCAGTGATGCCATTTGGGCTTGTATATGTTCCGGTAGTCCGGGTGGTTGGTCATTTGTGACCCCACTCCCGCTCGCACGTACTGGCGGGAGAGGAGGAAAGGGTGGGGGTGTATCTTTCGTCCCCATCATCTAAACCTCCGGTAGAATGAATTGTGGTCCCACGAATGGCGCCAATTTGTTGAAGCAAATTCCCGTTGTTCGGCTTGACTTGGGAGTTCGGCTTCTATCAATGATGCCGGAGGAAAATAAACGTTCCTTCCTGCACAATGGACAACACGCGTTAGCCTCGTCCTGGATGGTATCCAGGACCAAGTTCCGGCGTGAAAGTAAGAGTTGGGTAATAAATGTGATAGTTAATGCAGTGGTTAATGTAGGTGTGTGTATTTAATGCGAAACATTAAATGTGTTGGGGTATTTAGACTACCCCAACCATGTACATGCGTTCTCAGACTTCATGTCACAAGACCTATATTATCTGCTTGTAGTTCTACAACCACCCTACTTGATAGCCACGGGTAAGAATCCCGTAAAACACGGTCATTTGTTCCTCGCCGTCCGAACAGTGAAAGCATATCGTCCGATTAATGATCTTCTTAGGACACCAGGGCATCCGGACACATACGCCAACAAAACACATACGGGGAATCTTCTATTCTTGCCTTCAACTTCATGGCTTACTTTGTACTCCATATTATATATTTTTTTACTTTCCCTTTTGGGTATTAGCTAAATAAACAATCAAATTTTTAACCCGAGTAATTAATATAAACCACGCTGCCCCAAGTCTTGGAATGCATTTATTGTTTAAATCATAATATATGTTGGCTCATTTATTTGTATTGTTCAAGTGAGAATTCAAGGCTCCTTAGTTGGCATCCATGTGATTACGTAATTTAGGCAGCTTTTGCACACTACCTCCTCTCCCTGATTAATCATCATATAGTGCACTTCCTTTCATATACATGTATGTAAAAGAATGCAACAAATAAAATGTAGTCAAATATTATAGAAAACAGACAACACAATAAAGTCCAAAATTAAACAATACCAAATAAAGTTCTTAATACTACTAAAATACTTAATAATCCATTAATATCATTTGATCAATAAAAAAATAGCTAAACTACTGCAATGACATTTCCACTTTCGTTATTGTTCAAAATCAAACAATAGCAAATAAAATTTTCACTAATACATTGTTATAAATTAATACCGTACAATCTATCTAAGCACCGATTGACATATAATTAAGAGTTATCTTATTTGAACTACAACATGTTCTAAATATATACCTAACGATAAAACACTCAGACAATTGAATTAAGATCTTTCTCTAAATTCTCACCAATCAATTTTTCAAATCAACCAATCAAATCATTAGATTCATTTGTAGGCATGATTAGTAAGTCTAACAATCATTTTTCTATAATTAATATGTCTAAGATATGACAACACACTATTGATGACAATATACAAACCAATTCCTTTACAAATTAATAAACTACTGTCATATCTATTTAGGCACAAAATTAATTACATTTTTATGCCCTTCTAACCATTTTTCTTTACAAAGTTACTCAACCCGAACCACATATTTAAAATTATATAAGATGTACTTGACAAAGGGCACTCCCCTTTATGACGTGATTTAAATTAAAGGCAAAAATACATATATATCCCTCCCAAAGTGAATAATTGCATATATATTATTTGTATAAGTTTTTTCTGCACATAGTACAATGGTTTTTATGCATGCTTTGGATATATATGCAATTTTGCATTTTCGAAAGGATATATATACAAAGAGTAATGATAGAGAGACCTAACTCATATGACTAAATTTACGCCTAAACACTTCATCATTTGACGTATGGAATGTATATTTTCTCTTCATAATCCTCATTATTAATCTTTGGTAATATTATCATCTTAGAGTTAGAGCGTATCTTTAGGCGTGAAGTTTAGTCATGCAAATCATTTTCCATATACAAAAGCCTCTAAATTAAAACGAAAAAATGTCGAAGATCCAACAACAAAAGTCTAGTTTGCCATTTTAATGTTATCAAAATAATGGATCCCAATGAATCTTTATTGTTAGTTAATGTTTTAGTCAAATATATATTTTGATAACATTGATCACCAAGATGGTGTTCCTTTAACTACTTAACTTTGTTTATGGTAATATACTAAAACATTAGTATTATACATTTCATTAGCTTCTAGTCTACGACCTATTCATGTAAAATTACCATTACCATTATCGTTACTACTAACATTATCGTTACCATAAAAGTACATGGGGATTCACAAAAAATACATTTTTCATATGTACTTGTATCCTTTTTCATGGATCCCCATATAGTTTTATGTACCTTTTTCACTTCTTATCATGTGTCTTAGGGCACATAATAGAAAAACCTTTATAGAAACACTATAGAGGCGGGTTAATTTTATTGTTTTTTTCTTTTCATAGTGTCTTAATGTTAAATTTATCTACGTAACTAAATCCTTATTGCAATACATTATTGATATTATGTCTATAAGCTTCTTTTATGCAATTACAAAATATGGATGAAAGACCAACCCGAACATTGTCCTTCTTCAATTTTATTTTATCATAATCTAAACCGTTCTTCTAACTAAAATGGATGTTCAAACTTACAATAATCTGATTTATAGTTGTGATTTTATCATAAACATTCGAGTTATCTGAAAGTTCAAATGAGTATAAGTATGGATATCTATATTTGTATTGATATCTTTACTGGAAATTCAATCTGATCTACTCTTTTCGAACTATCAAACGGAGAACCGTCAAATACTAACTCTCATTACATAACGCTTAAAGATCGAGTCACGAAAAAGCGGCGTGTTAGGTCTGCATTGCTTTCACATGCAGTCTATGCTTCATTGATATTATGTCTATAAGCTTTTTATTCAATTACAAAATATGGATGAAAGACCAACCAGAACATTGTCCTTCTTCAATTTTATTTTATCACAATCTAAACGGTTCTTCTAACTAAAAAAATTGACATTCGACATTGTTTATCTGTTTATCATGATGTATATACAACTACAAGGTGTCATCTATTATCTAATCATCTTGATAATTATAACTAAAGAAATGCACATATGACACACCAAATGTTATTCCAGCGCAATGCACCTATAAATCAAACTTTTTTTCTTTCTATTTACAATGTACATTATGTCACCCTTCATTACACAAAACCAACACATACTTAGATGATATTTAAAATCTATATTAGCGGAATTACGAATAAAATTGGTTTGATCTGTGAAATTCTTTTACCTATAATATAAGAGGAAAAAATTAAACAAAAAAGTACGATTTCAAGAAAAACAATTATGTTTAACAATAACCGAGCTCAATTTTCACCTATTAATAAGCTAACTAAACAATAACTAGAAACACTATAAAACAAAATTTAATCCACACACATTTCATCTCACCTAGATAAAATAAATAATTAAAAAAAAAAAAAAATTATGATTCCAAATCCAGGCAAGTAGAAAAGGTCCATTGCACTAAAAAGAAATGTGCGCACGTTAGTCCATGATAGCACACAAACAAGTTCAGTGTCACACCCTCATTTGCAATATCTTTGTTTTGATACTCTGTTTATAAACCAAATCACATCTTTCTTATTACACACACACATGTTTTCTCTCTCACTATTTTTTTTTTACCAATCAAATTATTTTAACTAAATTCACCAATTGGGTAACCTTTTTTACATCTTTCTAATATGTATACATGATTCACACAAATCAAGACAAACACTCTGTTTACTCTGTTTGCTCTGTTTTTAAAGATTAAGTTTTAACAGAATTATAGCTTTTAGCTTTTGTGTAATTAATACTTTGTAAAAAGGATGAAATTGAATTGGGTTATGCAGATGAAGGATGATTAACATTGACCCATTCCTTTAAAGGTCTGTTTCCTCTGTTTTCTTTACTATCATCATTTAATGTTCTATGTCTTTCTTTAAAGTTTTATATTTGTTTTGGTTTGTGTGATTTTGCAGTGTTTATTAATGTAAAAGCTGTTGCAAGTTAGGAGTTATTTGTAAAGATAAAGATGAATACTAAAGTGAAGACAAATTTAAGGCCCATGAAAGCTTCATTTAAAGATCCAAAGGTAATTCAATCTTTTAATGTTTCATTTTAGTTTTATATGATGAAATTTGGTTACTATTGCATTTTGATGTACTTAAAAGTGTTTACTCAAAACCATATAATTTAAAGGTAATGAGTAGATAAGTAGTTCTAAAAAGTAATCATAAACACCTTAGTAAAAGTAATTATGAATTTCTGTGAAGTGTTTTTACATAATTGATAAAAGTTGATTACTTTAAATCTTATCCACAGGATGTTTTGATGAAATTCTTGTGTTACTTTCTTTATTGCATTATGATTCTTTTCTTGTGGAAGCTGATTGTGATGTTCTTTTACTTACTTTTTTTATTCTTAAATATCTTTAAAAAAAAAAAGGTTGATATGCCAATGCCAATGGAGGTTGAGAAAACAAGCACAAGCTCAAGTACAAGAAGAAGAGGTTCAGTGAGAGAGAGAAAAATGGCATTGCAACAAGATGTACATTGCTGTCACCATTGACTTTTTTTTGTTTAATTATATGATGATATTTGTTTAATAGGGCATTCAATTATTGATATTTAGAATTTTTTTTGTTTTCCAAATTTTTTCAGGTGGAGAAGCTAAGGAAGAGGCTTAGACATGAAGAGAATGTTCATAGAGCTTTAGAGAGAGCATTTACTAGACCTCTAGGAGCTCTTCCACGCTTACCGCCTTATCTCCCTCCGACAGTAAGTATTATAATCGCGATTTTATCCATTATTTGTGAATTTTTAGACAGAAATGTAAGATACCTTCATCTATTTTTATCATTGTGAGCTTTTATAACAAGTATAAAATGACGTCCCACGCGGACATGTCACAGTTCTACCTATAGAAAGGTTACACATTCTACTATGGTAAAATTAGAAAAATGTTGCTTACGAAAGAACAAACATTTTTTATTACATACAATGACAAAAGGGTGATAGAGGTTGTTATATTAAAACGGGGTTTTTTACGGGTTTAATGATTCTCTTTTTGTTATAAACATTGATAGACACTGGAGCTACTAGCAGAAGTTGCTGTTTTGGAAGAAGAAGTTGTTCGGCTTGAAGAACAAGTGGTTCATTTTAGGCAAGGTCTTTATCAAGAAGCTGTCTACATTTCATCCTCTAAAAGAAATCTTGAAAATTCACTTGATTTTCAAGAATCAAAAGACTGTAAAACCAAGGCTTCCAAGTTATCACCTCAAACTGAGACCAATCCATCGACACCCGCTGTTGAGACCTCACCTATCATTTCAGGTAGTTATAATATTTAGATATATATGATTACTACTGTAGTTAGCGAAAAGAAATTTGACATTTCTCTTTTTTGATAACCTTGGTGGGAAAAGAGAATCAGTCACCAAATGCCACAAAGAACAAGTATCGATCACCAAATCCAAAATCTCGAAGTGTGAACGCATTAGCAAGAAGATCACCCGGTGATTCAAAGCCAGCTGGGAAGCGTTTAGATCCTAAAAAGTTACAGGTAAATTTAGTCTAGGTTATTATTATTAGAGTAGCTATCGTACTTTGAAATTTTATCACTTAAGTACTTCAAACTTTCTTTATCGTAGTAAATATCCTATAGCCAAAATAGGGACTTACGGGATAAAACTGGGAATTAAATTTACTATCACTGATCTAATCAAGAAAATGTATTTTCCCAGTTTTATTGCATAGTTTGAGAATCGAGATATATCTATGTTCAAATAGGAAGATAATATTGCAGAGCTTAAGTGGTAAAGTTATGGACTTAAAATGTTGTAAAAAGGAAACATAGTGTGGTTACAATGATTCAGATCCCAAAAAGTTTGTATGCATATAGTAATAAACTTTTGTTCAGTTTGAAGTTAGAGCAACGGAGGTAGCAGATGTAGAAGGAAGAACCAATACGATACAAGTAAAAGGATTATTACCATCAGGAGACGATGATCCAAACAAGATATCCGAAAGTATTCTAAAATGTTTGAT
Organism: Chrysanthemum lavandulifolium; assembly: GCA_022545495.1. Classification (NCBI taxonomy): domain Eukaryota; kingdom Viridiplantae; phylum Streptophyta; class Magnoliopsida; order Asterales; family Asteraceae; genus Chrysanthemum; species Chrysanthemum lavandulifolium. The sequence goes on along the minus strand of CM040239.1, from coordinate 233,878,655 downwards.
GAACATTATCGTCCGAATGAGTTCAACTAGGGGTAAAAGTATCACAGAAACGCTACCTTCATGGACATCAGCTGAAGCACTTAAGGAAACAGAGGTTAATGATCCGTATGGCATTTGTTTTGAATATGATAAAAGAGACATTGGCCCGTATAAACATTTATATGCTATTGAAGCAACCTCCATCAACACAAACCGAACAACAAATTCTGTGTTTTTGATACAAAGATTGAAGTAAGTGCTAAGATAATCAAGAGTTCCTGATATTTTTTTTCCTTTCTTCTCTACGATTATGGTAAAATTTAACTAAATTCTAAATCTTAAATCTTTGATTTTCAAGGCTCCTACTTGGTAAACTTACATCGGTCAACTTAACAAGTCTCACTCACCAAGAAAAGCTCGCTTTCTGGATCAATATATATAATTCGTGCATGATGAATGTATGTGTTACATCTTTCATAATCTCTTTAATATTTATGACATATAGTTTTTTACATATATATATTTTTGAACAACGAAATCAAGTTTGTAATGTATTTGGATCATGAAAATTACTAGGCATTTCTTGAACATGGAATACCAGAAAGTCCTGAAATGGTTGTTCAACTAATGCAGAAGGTAATGAATGTCACATGTATATTTTAGGTTCATGTGCATAGATTTATATAGTTTTTATATGATTTCTGCCTTTCTAAACAGGCAACAATAAATGTTGGAGGTCATTATTTAAACGCTATCAGCATCGAACACTTCATACTGCGACTCCCTTATCATTCCAAATATGTAAGTAACTAAGTACAGTTCCCTAATTGTGGTCCAAATCTAAGCCTTAAATATTAAACTTTTATATGAATTTTTTTGATTATATCAGACATTCGCGAAGGGTGTAAAGAATGATGAGATAACTGCACGAAGTGTTTTCGGTTTGGAATTATCGGAACCATTAGTAACATTTGCACTCTCCTGTGGAAGCTGGTCCTCCCCTGCTGTAAGTTTTAGATAAGGCTCATTAAACACAATCTTGGTACAGCACAACAAACATTAATGAGAAAAGATTGTGATCTTTTGTTTTATTTAAGGAAAGTCTTGAAACTGATTTATACCCATGATTTAAAAAATGAAGGTAAGAATCTACACTGGATCGCAAGTCGAAAATGAACTTGAAGTCGCAAAAAAAGATTACTTACAGGCTGCAATTGGGATTTCAACCACAAAGAAAATGGTGACGATTCCAAAACTATTGGATTGGTATATGCTTGATTTTGCAAAGGATTTGGACTCGTTGTTAGATTGGGTATGCCTTCAGTTACCACATGAAGTTGGAAAAGAAGCAATGAACTGCCTCGAGAGAAATAAAAGTGTACCACTTTCACATTGTCTACGGGTAATTCCTTATGAGTTTCAGTTCAGGTACCTTTTGCACAAATAAATATTTTTGAACCAATATTTTTAAGATTCTTGAGTTATAGATTTGTACACAGTTTGATAATACAAAAATGGATGTAGATATATATAATCCATTCACCTCCATTGTAAGTATTACTCATTAAGTTGGTATATTAATTATTTTATAGTCATTGTGGTTATATGAACTTATTATTGAATGAATAGAATATGCTGTATATATACAAATTGATTCTTATAAAGCCTAGAGATTCTATAACAAAAAGGCATATATTGAATGCAAACAAGGAGATTCAGTGCTGTTACCAGGCCCCCTTTTTGGCCTTAGAGTTACTTCAATCTGCATGATCATCAACCACATCCTTGTGTCAGTTCTTTGTTTTATACATGTTAGTGTATATATTTGTATTTATATGAAAACCACTATATATATTTGGTGAAAACCCCTTTTTAATGTGACAATCATTGGAATGTGACATGCACATTACAAACGTCTTTATGCAATGTTAGTGTGAATGTTATGGTATGTAATGTGCATATCACACACACCACTGATTTTCGAGTTTCTTATGATATTTTGGCCTTAAAAAGTCATCATCAGATGGCTAATACTGATTTTTATATATTTATATAATTCTCACTTCATCCCAATCCAATATGTATGTATGTGTGCGCGTGTAAATATATAAATATATGAAGGATAAGAATAAAGGGGAAATGGTGGTGGTCCTTGGAGTAAGGACAATGATACAATGCTACTACAATGACAACCCATGTAACCAAATTCAGCAAAGAACAAAATTATGAAATATATTTTTTAAAGCAGTGGGGGCATCTCTTATGTTCTTTCATATTCAAGCTTAACTGTAATAATTTTGTTTCTTTCTTGATTTTAATTTTGGAAACAAGTAGCATGGGTGGTTCTTGATTCATGCTCAAATGGTGACAGAAGGTTACACAATAACAGAAATTGGTACTTTGTGGTTGTCTTACTTCAACTTTCAATCTTTCATGATTAGTATATATATCTATGGACCCTTTACTGTAGCATATGCCATTTTCTACCACTTTGCCATTGCTAACATAAATGAAATAGAAAACTTATACACACATACATGAAGCAATTATTGCATTGAATTCATGTAGCGAACAGCTAAGTGTATGCTATACAAAAATGTAGGGACTTCCACATTCCTGTGTTAAATTAAAAACTTTGTAGATGCTAGCTTTGATCCTATAATTTTATTCTCATATGGACATGTTACCTACTAGAATGGAACATATATGGAAAAGAAAGAATTTCATAATATCTGATATGGGTCAGATCGATGACAAATTCCGATATCAGTTCATGTAAATGATTCCTAAAAGCCACTAATGCACACATTTGAACGCGAGAAGTACATGCACTTCTAAAATTAATGCTTGAAATCCAAGGGTTGAATGAGTTGGTGAGATTAGATGAACACGTCTATAAACTAATTATAAATACATGATTTGTTACTCTTAATCCTAATTTGCCACATAATACTATAAAAAGTGGCAACCCAAACTTATACTATCACATGTCTTCATAAGTAAGAGGTCTCTCCTTGGCTGGCCTCCTTTTGTTTCAAAGAAAATACAAATAGAGGTCGAGTGATAAAATTGCGGAGAAGAGAAGTATGATCTAGAGAAACAATGAAAGCATGCATACATTTCTACGTATTCATCCTTATATATAAGCGATGATAGTTTGTTGCAAAGGCGAGCACTTTTGGTAGAGATAATCCAGTGAAATGAAATGAAGCAAAGAAAAAAGATTAGTGAAATGAAATAGTAGAGAAATTTGGTAAATTGCTTGTTTAGTGGTACTAACTACAGTACATAAAATTAAGAGAAAATCATCCTTTAGTTTGGTATAAAAAACCATGGAAATGGATTATGATATCAGAATATCAGATCATATATATTTCATATATACCTTATCACAATTGTATTACTGTAACAAATACTAACAATCTAACTTGTTTGTTCTTTTTCTTTGTTCTAGAACAATTAGATAACATGAATACCTAAACTAAATCTATTAAACACAAACAAAAAAGACTCGTCGAAGGAAAAAAAAACAGCACCATTTGGGATTCTTTATATAGCTTCATTACAAGCTAATCAGTAAATTCAAACACATAAAAAGAAAACATAATTAGGATAACTATACATATATATTAATATTGTTCTACTGACAAAAACTAGGTTGGAGTATCCGTTGGTGTTAAGAGTATGTTACCTTATTAGATGATAGGTAATTACTTGGCCAAAATCAACTATACAAGTTCGATCAAATAACCTATCATCTAATAACCCTTGTTTAATCTGCTCTATAACAGTATACACGTGCCATAGCATTGTTGGCTTTTTATAGATCTCTTTTTGGCACCCTCACCTCATCATATCATTGTTGCTTATGTGTAGTATCCATTCATGTATTAAGAGATTGCGATTTTGTGACACACTTTACAGTATATATACTTTATCTTTCTTTCTCCATTTACAGTTCTATGCTACCAGAGCTCAATGATATACAATAAGATTTTGGTAAGATTAGGTACTAAAAACACAATATATGAAGTAATAAATTGCAATCGAGAAGCGAATTCAAGTCATGACAAAACCATAGATAAATCCTATTATGAAAAAGTATCGTACTCGTGTGTGCAAGAGCGACCATCTCTAAGTATTGAATAAGCAAAAGCCATAGTAGCAAATGCTCTAGGTATCGAACCATTAACATTAGCATAAGTAACTGATACCAATAGTGTGCCGGATATGGGAGGATAAGATTGTCAATCCCGTTAAACAACGAACAAGCCAGAGTATAGTAGTCCAAGTTTGTTAATGATTCGCCAAAGCGAGAAGAAGCCTGAGACTCACTAGCACATGAACGAGACCAAGAACTAGATTGAATACCAACTAAAGCAACTGGCCCATTAAACTCTTGTGGTCTAGCACTCGATGATTACTTAGATTTATCGGATGTCAAAACTTCTAAGCTAAATGTGTGGGCTTAGTTCGTAAGCAGAGGGACAAAGGTTATCATTAGGGGTGTCTTTGAATTCGGGTTTGACCACAAAAACAGAAAAACAAAAACCAAAAAACAAAAAACAAAAAACAAAAAATCGAACCGAATCGGTAATCGAACCGAATTGGCCAAAACCGAACCGAACAGAAAACTTAATTCACATAAATATATCAATATTTTATATACTTATATTTAAAAAAAAAACACTAAAACCTTTGTTGGAATCAAAATTAATCAAGAATCATAAGTCTTAAAAGACGAAGGACCAAATATGTTAGATAGATAGTTAGTAACTGTTAACATAGTTATTTCCTGTAAATTAGGAAGGGATGTGTCGATTGGATACATAACCCTTAGAAGAGTCACATCGGTTCATGGCACCGATTGACATACTATATATACTTATGTAAATGTATCGTATTTTAGTGTGTGGTTAATAATAAAGTGTGTTTGTCAAATAAAACCCACCCTCTGTTAAACGAGTCACTGCACATTCGTTTGTGCATACTCATCCAAATATAATGTTCATCATGATTGATCCAAGATCCGTAGGACCTCAACATGGTATCAGAGCAACATGGTTAACGTGGATCGATCATTGCAGTCCAGAAAGTTATCGCCTTTGAGGAAGAAGAAAACCCCGAAAACAAAGCATGAAGAAGGATCATGGAGACGTTACAGTTTTGGGCAGAAAAGAAAGAAGAATGTTGCAAGAAGAGCGTTCCAAAGAAAGATGTCTTACGCGTATGGTTTGGAAGAAGACACGGTGAAAAGATGTACATAGGAATGGTGAAGTTACTATGAGGGAACACAAGAGATCAAGGCATGGAGAGCCAGGAGATGTGGCAGGGAATTGCAGAGGAACTACAGGAAAAGAAAGACCACAGGCTATGCAAAGATAAGTGTTGAAATAGAGGAAGAACTTGGAAGCACCGGAAAAGATATGTACAAGGACGATGATCAAGAAGATTATCATGGAACAAAGAAAGGCAACAACTGAACATGAAAGACCGGACAAGTAAAGGCGATCAGAATTTCATACGAGAATGACAAGGAAGAAGGAGCAAGGCTGCAATTAGGATGAACAAGAACAGAGTGAAGATTATGATGAAGATTATGAGGTCTTGATTAGGGGAGTGAATGTTGGAATCAAAATTAATCAAGAATCATAAGTCTTAAAAGACGAAGGACCAAATATGTTAGATAGATAGTTAGTAGCTGTTAATATAGTTATTTCCTGTAAATTAGAAAGGGATGTGTCGACTGGATACATAACCCTTAGAAGAGTCACATCGGTTCATGGCACCGATTGACATACTATATATACTTATGTAAATGTATCGTATTTTAGTGTGTGGTTAATAATAAAGTGTGTTTGTCAAATAAAACCCACCTCTGTTAAGCGAGTCACTGCACATTCGTTTGTGCATACTCATCCAAATATAATGTTCATCATGATTGATCCAAGATCCGTGGGACCCCAACAACCTTTTCATATTAAAAACTATTATTTTTTGTTAAAAACCGATGAATATATATTATTGCCACTGTAACAAACATCCAATACACAAAGCAAACTCTAAACTAAATGGACATACCCATACAGCTTAGGAGCAACCGGAAATCAGAACATACAAAACATCAACAAATTTTGATAACATTCATCGATTCCTCTAGTCTAGATAAAGATATACTAGCACTAGGCATCCATGAAGAAACCTCTTCCTTAACTACATTTCCTTTTCATACAAACACCCTACATGTGTTCTCCAAGAACCACAAAGACTCTTATATCAATGCTTCATTAAGAAAAAGTAAAACTCCTGTTCCATTAAGGCTTCAATCAAAGAGCTACATTTCCAAATCTAAGTTGGCATCACTCAAATAAGAGAAGACACTTAAGAATACATCCCACCTTAACTACATTTCCACTTTAGCTGTCCAAAGTCAACTTCACTTATAGCTACATCCTCACAAGTAAAAACAAATCTAGACATTTAAAATGGCATCATAAGGCTGGCATTCCACTAAAACCATCCACAATTAAAACTTTTTTGTAGTATAAATCAAGGTTGCAAAAATGGCGAATCGGGAGTAAGATGGTCTACCCGTGTAGCTTGTAATCGGTATAAGCGGGATTAATCGAATTAATCGAATTGGCATTTTGGCAATTTTGGGTATTTTCGAGGAGTTTTGGGTATTTTGCATAAATTTCCTTAAAAACATCGTTTAATATACATAGACAACGACTATAAATGAATAAAATTAGTTTATGACGAGTTTTGGGTATTTTCGAGAAGATTTGCGGGTTTTCGCAAGTTTGACCATCATTGACATCATTGACCGCCGTTGACTATGGTTGACCTAGTTGTTTGACCGATTTACAAAATCGAAAAGGTTGGTGGCCTAGTAGTGCCTTGGCGGCGTCGACCTTGCATGCCTTCTTTGCAACACCGGTATAAATATAACATTTTTAAGCTTAAATTTTTTTTTTCGCAAAAATCTATATAAATAAGTAAGTAAATAAATAATTAAAGTTATATAATTCGGGTTATCCGGTTTGGTCTTCGGTTATTGGGTTCGATTTTCTGTTACTTGGTTTGGTTGAATCCAAATTGAATTTTCGGTTTGATTCGGTTTCGGTTTTACCCAGAAAAATATTAAAACGACATAATCGAATCGAATAAACCGAAACCTGATAACTGAAACGATGAGCACCCCTATACCCACCATACTACTAATCAACTTACCAGTACAAACAAGACTAAAAAAAAAAAAAAAAAACCATGACAATAACTTAGCTACAAAACAGTAGCCATGTCTTCAAAATTGAACTCCTACTCTAAAGAACCATCAATCTTAAAAAATGACCATGCCACATAAGAATTACACTTGGACTAGTTAAAATTAAGTCACCTTCATGCTTTTCCAAACAGTCCATATCAACAATGTAGTCATCAAAAACAGGATTTGACCATTCCATGACAGTAAAACAAGATCGACTCCACTAATTTAAGACCAAAACCATCAAAGAAATTCTTCCAACAACAAACCGGTCAAGTGCCAAAACCAATAATTCTCCCAAAATTTCCACTAAACAACTCTTCACCCAAACACTCCATATCGAGCAAACTAGCAAAAAACAACCCTATAATCAAGCTCAAACTAATAACTTAGTGGTCATATCTTCGTAAGAACGCCTTTTTCAAAAGGCCATCAATCTTCAAATTCAAACACATCTAAATTTGAACCACATGTGAATCAGAATCCATAAAGTAACTACCATACTCTTCCGAACACTCCTTATTATAAATGCAGAAAATAGTAGAGGTCTTGTACATTATCATGACAGCAATCCAAGAATAACTCCACCATTTTGAAACCAAAACAAGCAAAATAGGTCTTCCAAGGCCAAAGAGAACCTTATTGAATTATCAACATAGACCATATCAACAACAACAACTTCCAAACACCAATTAAGAATCCAAAAACCTCTAATACTCTTTAAAGAGGAGAACGAGTAGATTGAGAATACCTACATCAAAAAACATTAGATAACTTCACCATATCACTCTGCAACACATGAAAATTCCAAATTTTTGCAGCCTCCAAAGGTTTATTAGACTTTCTATTTTCAAACAAAGAAGTCTTTTATTTCAACCATGGTAACTACGTAATGTCAATTCAAAAAATCAAAACAAAAATAATGTAAACATTTGGAATGAACAAACGCTCAAACAATCAAATGCAAACAACGTAAAAAATCAACATAACTGACATAGTAATCCATTGGATATTTAATATGTTAGGACAAGTTTGATCACTTGTGCATGTGGTTATGGTTTATGCACAAGTGATCAAGCATGTATTAACTTCATAAACATAATTTGTAGGACTATATATGCTTAGCGCAATCTTAATTTTAACATATGAAATCCAACGAGTTAGACAAATAGTATCTCTATAAAGGTTAAAAAAACAACTAATCATTAAAGATGCTTATGCAGCCTACAATTCTTATAATGACGCCAATGTTGCAAAAATCGTGAATCGGTAGTCGGGCGGTCGACCATGACTGCAATGAGTAATCGGTCAAGTCGGGATTAATTGGTGATTAATCGGATTGGCATTTCCTGCAATTTTTGGTATTTACGGAGACCAAACTAAAAATCTTAAGCGATTCCAAGCACGCTATGTTTCCAAACCTCAATAAAATGCTCCAATTCTGATTATGATGCCCATTGTGCGTTATAAGTGAAATATACGATCCCCAAATTAAGTAGGATGCCTAAATTATTATTTCTTTTAAAATGACTGATTAGCTCGATTCGGCCGATTCGACCGATTTTTGACCGATTCGGCCGATTAATCGGCTGATTCAGAATGCTTAGTGTCGATTTTTTTCCTAGGCCGATTTTTTGACTGATTTTCAAAAATCGACAAGGTACTAGACCGATTAATGATTAATCGGTGATTAATCGGCCGAGTTGACCGATTTTTGCAACATTGAATGACGCTATTTACGAAGATTTGCATCCTACGAAGTTGTTAGACTGCTGCGTGACATAAGAATCGTCATATAATTAGCCAATGAATGGCAATCACAATAATTACTCAAAATTAATATAAGAGGCAGATTGGGTCCATAGTTAATGGTTGTTTAATCATCTTCATTGGAAACTGAGAAGCGTTAGGAAATACCTTGGAGTTTGTGATTGTTGTACAGATCTCGAATTCTTTGACTCCGAGATTGTAGGCATCATGCTTAATGTCTTGTTATCCACTGAAAAGCAAGGTCAAAATTGCGATGAGATACTATTCCAGACTAAAGAAATTATGGCAAAAATGGTTAACACATTGATTACCTTGGTTCTCTGCTAAAGTGACATGAGAATCCACTAAATATTCATGATTAGCATATAGAAAACGAGAAAGGTGATATGAAAGTGTTCTATTTAACAGATGGGAATATTGATCTAGGCTGTTAAATGATGAAACAAATTCATTGCTCATTGGAATCATATCATTATATGTTCCTTGATACATTTCATCATATGGGTTTTGAGCCATCACCATATTGACCGGATAACTAATATAAGCCGACATGTCATAAGAATGTTGCATTGAGTGTGTAATTTTTCCAACATTATCAAACCCACCTAGTGGTTGAACTGTTGAAACTTGTTGCGGTATGTGATGCACTACAAGATTTATATGGCAAGTAAGTATTTAACCAACCATTTATAACACTACTACTGAATACGATAAGAATTAAAGCTTACTTGGTGGTATATGAGATTGTCCATTAGGCACAACAACTTCATCTTGATGCTCTAATTGATTCGTTATTACAACTTGTTGTCTGACAAGATTATTGAACCTTATTATTTGCTCTTTCAGAACTAACCTTGGGTAATCTGCCTTGAAGAAATCTTGATTTTGTTCTTCGAGTGTCTGCCAAACTACATTAACAAATATTATATTATAAGAAATATTCCATGTAGTACTTGCTTGTATGGGTAAGCCGAAAATTATCATGTAGTTAAGAATCTCATACCAATATTTGTAAAGGCAGGTTCAAGCTTTTACTGATAGAGAATATCTATGACCTCCTTCTTGTTCATGTAATGCAATAAACATTGTTCTATCATACTTTTTTACCTGGTTTTAATTACGACACAAAATTATTTTGTACATATGCTTGAATTAACAAGATAGAACTTAAAAGCCTTACCCCCTCTACCTCAATTTTATGGGTTACTTTTATTTCCTCTCCCGAAGACATTGCAACGAACATGCAAACACAAAAAAAAATCACTATACAAATTATGCAACAAAGTTCTTGCTAATCTCTTGTTGATATTAAAATCATTTAGCAATTTACATTCATCGATGAACCATAGTTTTTTAGATGATCATGATGTTTTAGAAAAATAATTAACAAAGTATGCATGCACAATGTTAATTAACATAATACTTATTTATTTTATTTTCTTCTTACAATAGCAAAGAGCTATTGAAAGATAGAATTTTGAGCTGTCATCGTCATACCCCACGTCGTCATGTCCTTCATCCAAGTGATTGGAGACTCCAACACAATTACATGGAGGAATGCTATGTTTCTTTAAATGATTCTGACGTAAACAAAATCAAGTGTCCTACGTTTATTTTGATTCGCGAACGAAACCCAATACAACAATATCATAACAAACTAAGGAACAATTTGAAAACAATAATTTTCACAAACGTTCAGAAGAAAGTATCCTACATGTGTATTGATTCATGAGCAATATAACCAACGAAACCCATTATGTTTTTGTTTGCTTGCTAGTGATTCCTCCAAGTGATGGCGTTCGAATCGTGTCGACCGTCATCACCTAAGGCGTGAGTCGGCAATGACTAGGATGTCGGAGATGATCGAGGACCATGCCGATACTTTTATTTTCTTGATTGAATTATTTTTATTTTAACTTCAATCGTGGAGACTACGCCATGATTGGTTGCTAAGAACTCATCTTTCATATGGGTTCTTTTATTTTGTAAGAATAAAAATTTAAATACTATGTTAAATATTTTCGAATACATAGTTTGTTAATTAACTTTTTAAAATGCTATGCTCATCTGAAAACTTTGTATAACCAATGCTATATTCTCTTACATTGTTGTTATCAAACTAGTTATAATAACGTCACGCACGCATGAGGTTTTCTAAAAATTAAACTATGTATTATTATTCGATTAAAATATAAACAAACTAAAATTTTTAAATGGTTTTATTTGTTGCCGTAAAATAAGAGATCTTATATATCTAACTTTTTTATTTATTGTTCCTAGTTTATGATTTTGATTAGAAATTATCTTTCATTATTCAAGTCAAATGTCATGCCTTAACATTAAAAAAAAAAAGAAAAAAAAAAGGGTCCTTTCTAATATTCCAAAGATAATTCTAGTGGCGCATTGGATGTTAACAATGATCATAATGCAAGTCGTACTATATTATTTTATGTTTTTGTGTTACATATTTAGTCACTTGAATTGACACTGTTTTAACCATTATCATCATAAAACTTAATAGCAATTAACAACCAAATCATTCAACATCAACCTTCATTTAGAAGAATCACCAGAAATGTAGTTAACATCACTTTTTTTGTATGTAGCGTTCTTTTTTTCTCATCATGTCGATAAACTTATCGTTAGTCCTTTGTGTGTAACCGTTACCAAAAAACTGCATCGTTAGTCCTTTATGCTAACGACCGTTAATAAATAACTTAAAATTTGGTTATCTTCGCTAAACTTGCATCGTTGGTCCTTTATACTAATGATCGTTAAAAATAACTTAAAATTTGGTTTCTTACGTTTCATCCATTTTTCACGTTTTCGTCCGTTTTACGTTTCGTTCTTTTAACACGTTTTGTCCGTTTTTCACGTTTTCATACGTTTTACGCTTTCATCCGCTTTTCAAGTTTTCGTTCGTTTTTCACGTTTTCATATGTTTTACGTTTCATCCGTTTTACACATTTTCGCCGTTTTGCACATTTTCATTCGCTTTTACGTATTCATCCGTTTTACATGTTTTCTTGGTTTTCACATGATCATGCGTTTTACGTTTTCATCCGTTTAACACATTTTCGTCCGTTTATGCGCTTTCATCCCTTCTTTGCGTTTCGTCCGTTCTAACACGTTTCGTCCGTTTTTCACGTTTTCATCCGTTTTACATGTTTTCATCCGTTTTACGCGCCGTCCGTTTTCACGTTTTCGTCCGTCTTTACGTTTTGGTCCGTTTTAACACGCTTACATCGGTTTTCACGTTTCATTCGTTTTACAAGTTTACATCCGTTTTGCGTTTTCATCCGTTTAACACGTTTTCATCCGTTTTAGAGCGTTTTCGTCCGTTTTCACGTTTTCGTCCGTCTTTACGTTTTGGTCCGTTTAACACGCTTCGTAAATTTTTCACGTTTTCATCCGTTTTACATGTTTACATCCGTTTTGCACGTTTTATTGTTTTTGCACGATTTCGTATGTTTTACACATCTTTTACATTTTTAACACGTTTTCGTCCGTTTTCTCGTTTTCCTCCGTTTTACGTTTTCATCCGTCTATACGTTTTCATCCGTCTCTGCGTTTTAAATACATTTTTCACGATTTCATCCGTTTTACACAAAATGTGCAAACACGAACAAAAACATGAAACAGCGGATGGCGTGTAAAACGGATGAAAACGTGAAACAACGGATGAAAACGTGAACAACGAACGGCGTGAAACAACGAACAAAACGCGGATGAAAACATGTAAAGCGGATGAAAACGTGAAAAATGGATGGCGTGAATAACGGACGAAACGTGTTAAAATGGACGGCGTGTTAAACATACGAAATGTGTAAAAGATACGAAACCTCGCAAACATACGAAACACGCAAAACGGATGGCGTAAAAATAGATGGCGTGAAAAAAAATGAGCGAAACCATGTTAAAGCGGATGAAAGCGTAAAGCGAAAACGTGAAAACATCTGAACCCGTTTTAAACGGACGAAACCGTGTTAAACGGATGAAAACATGTAAAACGAACGAAACATGCAAAATGGACGAAAATGTAAAATGGATGAAAACGTAAAACGGATAAAACGTGAAAAGCGAATGAAACGGGAAAACGAAGAAAATGAAAAAGCGGCGTGTAAAAGCGAATGAAACGTGTAAAACGTGAAAACGGACGGCGTGTTAAAGCGAGCGGCGTGTAAAACGTGAAAAACGGACGAAACGTAAGAAAACCAAATTTTAAGTTATTTTTAACGATTGTTACTATAAAGGACCAACGACGCAAGTTTAGCGTAAGATAACCAAATTTTAAGTTATTTATTAACGATCGTTAGCGTAAAGGACTAACGATGCGGGTTTTTTGTAACGGGTACACACAAAGGACTAACGATAAGTTTATTGACGAATGAGGAAAAAGAATCTACATCTGATGAAAAAAGTGAGTTAACTACATTTCTGGTAATTTCTTCAATTTATTCCTCTGTATGTATTTTACTGCTGATATTTGCATTTAAACAAACATGATTTGACTAACTTTTGAGTCAAATACTCAAATTTAATAATCCTAATATTAAACATTATAACGGGGAATGTAAAACTTAATTTAGTTCAATGTTTGTTTATTTAGGATAAAATCATAAAAGTAATTAGTTTTGAAACATATACATATAAAAAGCTGGTATAAACAAATGTAGTTAAATTGTTTTTTAGGGGCTAACTCAAGTACGCAAAACATAACAGACTATAGCTTGAATTGAATAAATTTAAATAAAACATAAAGGCTTTCGTAGTTTAATAGTATAAATGACAAACAAATCATACATAATCAACCATGAAAAACATTTGCAAACCGCCAAACATTTCGAATTTGCTTGGGTTTTTAACAGAGTCTCGACTTCTATACACTTGTAAGTCTCGCCGAAACATCATTGTTTGATAAATAATGATCATGCTCACAGCAAATTATATTTAAAATTGTCATAAACACAAAGAAAAACCTACCATGTTGTCAGAAAAAATTATATGTCCATATGTTTTATATAGATAGCACTTACATAGTTACATTCCTTAAATTCAGCCTTTAGGCTTATGTGATTTCATAGTTGGTTATATATGGACAATTTCCTACCTAGAAGTTGTTAGAATTTCTATTTATACATTTCCATCATTCGAAATGCAAAAGCTAAGTCTCCATCCAAAATCAAAATATGTTGGAGGGAGAGTTTGTCATCATCACTTTGTTGCCCATCATGTCCACTTGAGCTCTTGCAATACCTGACCCGTGACCAACAACTTATGACAAACATAAACACTGATAATTAATGCAGATAAAACTTAAACACCAAGAATAAGTAAAAGACATACCGCCATTGGTGATTCGAAGTATGTATTATCAGCCAACATATCATGTAGTTCAGGAAATATAATGTTATGCGACGTTGATGAGATTCTGCAGACCATAGAAAAAACTATAGGTTCAAGTCTATTAAATAACATGACACAAAGGTTTTGCAAAAGGAAAATAATTAGAAAGTAGACCTAAGTATTCTATTTTATATACAATATACATTTCACAATCGAAATGAGGCCTGTTAGATCTCGTGTAATGCTATAGGATTTTTCATATTTCCAAATATTATAGCAGTTTTACATAGCATTTCTTGAACAATCAACAATCTGAAGTTCTGAACTATAACTCTACAACTAAATGGGCTAACTATATATACATGTTTATCAAATTACACATCCATTTGTCCAGCCTCTAATTTAGTAGACCATAACATTACTCCAAAAAGTACCTTTAGGTGTATGACACAAGCTACCTAAGTCCCCAACAATATCTTATGAAACCAATACATCAGTTTCTTTGATCTCTAACCTCTTCAATAACACAAATGGCATGAGCATACAATGACGTAGAGACCACCTTACATTTTCACCTATCCACCACCCTTTTGAGTTTAGTTGCTTATAAGTTCTCTAATTTGAAGACACTTTACTACAACAGACAACACACCAAGAAAAAGAATCAAACAAAAGACTTCTATGAAATCTCCACTACCACCTTATCAAACAAATCTCATTCTCAAGACCGTTTCTTCCAAAATCACTTGTCATTTGTGAACAATTTAATAATTAAATAGAAACAAAGATGTATTACCAACCTTAGTTATATTTAGATTTCCAATTCAAACCATTACAAATTAGCCATAAGAAGCTCAAAGGGTGCCTGATATGAGTTTTTTGGAGTGATTATCACTACATGACACTAAGATGAGAATCACATACTGAATTGATTAAAGCTATGTATAGTTACATAAGTTTGTATAGGTATAAATATTTTTCTACTCAAAGTAATCACTTGAAACACACATCTAATTTGGAAATAAAAGGACTAAGTTTATGGATTACCTGTATAGACATGTGTGTTTCATGTGACCGACTTTTTAACCTCGAACCTCATTATTATATTAGCCTCATTCTGAAGGTTTACTTATGGTATTCCATCCTTAATCCTTATCAACCCCCCATGGTGTCCTTGAGGATACTATATAAGGTCCTCTTTGTTCCCTCTAAATAAATGTCCTAAACAAAAAAGAAAGCCCATTAATGAGTGTGGTTGGACTTCTTAAACAATGTTAAAATCATGCTTTGTTAAGGTAATATTTACCTCGGTCTTTTGGATTAGCAAGCATACCCATTACTGCAGCAACAATGGCATCCTGAATTTTGGTTCTTAATGCCCGTGCTGACATCCATTAGAACAAAATAGTATCGCCATCTAGTCCTTTGGCACAATACCTAAAAAAGGAAGTCAACCCAAAAGTCAAAAAAGAAAAGGACATGAAAGACAGTAGAAAAATACGGAGTAATCGTTTAATAATGACCGACTACAAAAAGTTTTTGTCAACCTCAAGTTTATTCAAAAGTCAAAGTCCCGGATTTATCAATACAAAACGCATATAGTTCTATCATCTCTTCGATAGCCATTACTCAATTAGTAATTGATCCATTTAGTAAACACACATACTTCATGTAATACAAAAAATTCCAGCAACCAAAAAACAAAGGTTTAACATAAGATAAATGATGTAAAAAGTCAACAAACTTGTTGAGCCAATCGATGAGACCCAATAGATATTGTAACAAAGATTAAGCAGAGCCTTTATGATCTCACATGCACCAGTTGTGTACTCCACATAAAATTTCAAACATTCTTTAATCGAGTCTGTGTTTGGACCACATCAGTTAAGGATATGTCAAATGCTTATTTTTTAATTACATTACATTAAAACATAAAAGACAACATATTTTAGAAAGAAAATACTCCATTCCTTTACAATATGATTAATATACTATATAAAGAACTTTTGTACAAAAATCCACTTTTCAAATGTAGTGATGGTCGGTTATTAAAGATGGCCAGGGCCTATAATGCAAAAATAAAATATTTAATCTACCTGATATACTCGTTCAAAATGGATCAATTATGTAAATGTTACAACCATATTCCAATTGTGATATTGCAACAAAGCATTGGTTCGGATCCTTATAAAAAAATTACCCATAATAAATATAGACCATCTGAAACTTGTGCACAACAAAAGGCACAAGCAACTTCAATACTGAAAAAGGATAATTATGTCATACAAAAGGCACAAGTAACTTCAAACGAATTAGTAGATCGATTATCTGTACTATGAAAGCTGAATGTGACCATGATTAATATCCTAATTTAATATAAATCATTAAAACTTTACCTGAAAAGAAATCAAGCGAAGATAGAACTTTGATCACAATTCTGAAACTTAATGACTAAATTTGTGGATGTGAAATTTTTGTTTTGTTTTGTTGAGAAGAAAAGGAGTAGGGTTTGGGAAGGGGGCTTGAGTGATTTTTAGAAAAGAAGAAGCTTTTTTCAATGAGTCCGGTGTTTTTTTCTTAAGTTACAATTTTGGCTTATAATTATGAAAAATAACGTAGAGGCCCATGTGTATTCTCATTATTTTTGAACACGTGTGTATAAAAACGTTTTTTTATCAATTTTTAGGCAAATTAGGAAATAATTAGCTTTTAATATTTTTTTTACACCTAAAAGTAAAAATCTAATTAAAAAAATATTACCAAATAAGGAATGAATTGATTTTTTTGAAATGAAAAATTTCCACTAAGGGTTTTGTTTTATTATATAAATATAAAAGATTAGTTGGAAATTTTTAGTTTATAATGATTTGTTCAAGGTAAATAAGGTCTGATAATCCGAATATAACTCAGATTCCTACCTGAGGTTTAATACTTACACATAAACCCCTTGTCTATTGATTTTTTCATTAGAAAACCTTAAAAAAAATCGTATTTACTATAGTAAATATTTCACGCCCAATTAGTAAGTTCATGTTTTAACTGAGGTGAAAATTGTTTATAGCTTATGTAAAAGGATTAGATTCTGTTAGCCATAACATTTTTATTAGAAGTGATGGTCATTCACGTTTAAGAACTTTGTAACGTGTGTTAGATATCGTCTTAGAATAATCGACGACCGTGGATTGAAATTTAAGTTAAATGGTAAATGTTATGTTAAAATTTAGCCTATAAGTTGTCATCCAATCAAGTCCAATCCAAGCCCATCCCAAAGCCCATTAGGGCATATGTAAGAAGTATAAATACCCTCAAATGATCATTTGAGGGTGTGTGAAGTGTGTTTTGTGTGTGTTTTCTTTCAAGTAATACAAGTTTTCTCTCATCTTTTCTCTCAATATACACGACATATCATACATTCAAGTCACCACTTTCCTTTCTTCTTCTTAATCTTTACGCATATCTTGTGTTTGGGTTTTACGTGTGTTCATCTTGTGGTAGCGTGGGTATACGCGTAAGGTTAATGTAAAACAAGGTCCTACAATTGGTATCAATCGCCTAACAATGGTTTAGGAGTGTTGTGTTCGTTTTTGGTTAAAGCTTTTCAAAAGGTTGCGTTTTTACATAGAGCGAGAGCTTTTTGTCATAAAGTTTTGATTTATACGTGGTTTTAAGCTTAAAGTTGTAGATTTTATTGATATATAAGTGTTTTGGAAGAAGTTTGTGCAAAAGAAATTGTTTGAA
This sequence comes from Chrysanthemum lavandulifolium, assembly GCA_022545495.1. Lineage (NCBI taxonomy): Eukaryota > Viridiplantae > Streptophyta > Magnoliopsida > Asterales > Asteraceae > Chrysanthemum > Chrysanthemum lavandulifolium. Next base: position 233,860,555 of record CM040239.1, on the reverse strand, counting down.
AACGTGTTTTTGGGTGAAAAATTCGTGATTTTGCAAAAACTGGGCTGTTTTACGCGTAAGGTTGCAAGTACAAAAAAAAAGTCAAAACCCTCTTTTTACGCGTAAGAAAAAGTCAAAACCCTCTTTTCCTACGCGTAAGGTACTACGCGTAAAAATTGAAGTTTACGCATAAGCTTTTGGTGAACCATCTTCCACCAACTACGGTTACTCAGTGTTTTCCTTGCTTGGATAAGCTTGAAAAACACTTCGACTTGTGGATATCTTTCACGCTTGGACGAGTGTGAAAGATTTTGGTTTTAAACCTAATCTTACGCCTAAGCAGAAAGCTTACGAGTAAGCACTCTATGCATAAGTTAAATCTTACGCGTAAGGTACTCTACTTTTAAGTATATAGTTTACGCATAAGCTACGTTTAACCTTAAGTTTACGTAACTCGGGTCTCGCGATAAGCATCATCTTACGCCTAAGGAGAGTTACGCATAAGCAATCCCACGCATAAGCACCGACTCCTATGCTTAAGAACGGGTTTACTGAGTAAGATTTTGAGCAAAACTTCAAACGGCTATAACTTTTGAACCGTAACTCCGTTTTGTTCTACCCATCAAAGCGACCGTGAGCGAGGAGATTGGCATGTTGAACCAACTAAGGTTCATTCGGTCAAATTTCAAGTCCTAAAAGCGCTCCGAAAAGAAGTTATTGAGGTTTTAAGTTTTCGGACCCAATTTTCACTACAACAACCGAGCTTAATCTTCATCAAACACAACTCCTTTATCGTTGAATCGATCGTACATCAACTTTATCAGTAATACCTTCATCAATGGCAACTCAACAAGACATTCATGCACCGGTGCGAAAACCGTCCTCCTATGTTGGAAAAGGTGGTTATCTTCAATGGACAAGTCATATGCTCCGCTACATCAAAACCAAACCTAATGGAAAACTAATGATTCAATCCATTACGAATGGACCCTTCAAGCCTCGACAAGTCCAAGACCCTAGAAATGTTGATGCAACACCTCCGTCCCACCATCCTTTCGTACTCAATATGAATCGAAATATCTTGAAGAGGATAAGAAGCAAGTCGAAGCGGATGACATGGCAATTCATATTGTCCAACTGGTTTACCAAGAGACATCTTTCTTCTTTGTAGAGAGTTGTGAAACCGCTTTCGATATGTGGGAGCGTGTTAGACGGATTTGTCATGGAGCGAAATTGGTCAACAAGATACGGAGAACAAGTCGCTAGCTGCGTGGGAGAAGTTTACATCTACCTGGAGAACCCATTGAATCCTACTATGAAAGGTTTTGCACTTTAATGAATGAGCTTATCGAAACAAGTTGGAACCCGTAACTATCGTGAGTAACATCAAATTCTGAACAATCTTCCGGAAGAATGGGGACGATATGTCACTATTGTCAACCAAACAAAGACTTACATCGGTGAACTTTGATCAACTCAGCGATTTTCGAAACAAAACCAAACTGGGTGAATGAAGTCGGGAAAGAAAGATTGGCAAAGAATCATGATCCATTGGCACTAATTGAAAAGACTCAAACTACGGTGAATACACAACAACAAGCTTCATCATCTTCCACTAACAACAACTTGCGAGAATACATTCCACAACCACAAGTCGTTTTCCTCGACAACAATTCTATCCACCGAACAACAAGTCATTCAACAACAACAATATCCACAATACCAGGGAACAAGGAATCACCGATCCTGGCCCGAACAAGAAGAGGCTTTGTCACATGCATTTGCATTCTTGGGTAAAGCATTGAAGTCGTTATTCCACACCAACCAACAACAACCAAAGTTTCATCAACACTCGCAGCGTGCAAATTGCACGACTGGTTTGAATATGGGTAATCAAGGACAAATGGTTGGAGTTATTGGGAATCAACGAGGATATGCTCTTGGATTTTACATAGGTAATCAGCGGTTCCGTATCGGGGTGTCAGTTGGGTCGAATGTTGGAAATTAAATGGGTCGAATGTTGGGAATATAGCGATGGGTAATCGAATGGGAATGTTGCGACTCGGTCGTTGGGAATTATGGAAATGTGAATCGAGGTAATCGGGTTAAGTGTTACAACCTGTCAAGGAGTGGGTCACATGGCAAGGAATTGTCCTACTAAGCGAAAAAAGAAGAATCTGCATATCATTAGAAAGCTATCTTTGTTAGCACAAAAGGCGTAATCAGGGAATGCGGTTGAGTCTTGAGGAACATGACTTTTCGCTATTATGGATGATTTGGAAGACCTAGAGGAAATCAATGCGAATTGCATCTTCATGGCAAATCTTGAGAGACTAAGTCGACACCGACTCGACGCACCTCCTGCCTATGACGCCAATGCAAGATGTCGAGGTACCAATCATTGATCCATGCTATAACAATGTCATATTTGATGTGTTTACTCATGATTTAACGACATTTTGTGACATCCGCACCTCTTATGATACATACATGGACAATCCGAGTTGTAGCAATACTAACTCAAACTCGGATGTGGATCCTAGTGGAGGCGTGTGGCACAAAATCTTGAGACGATGAGGAAACACATGCTTATTTTGAAACATTAATCAATAAGCGTGGCATTGAAATCGAGAAAGTTAAAGCGGTCAATCGCGAAGTTAAGGCCGCGAATGCTAAATTGACCGGCGAGCTTGAGAGTTACAAGGAGAACGCAAATGCTTTTGAATTTCACAAAACAAAGAGTCGAATTAGAAACGGTTATCGAAATTCCGTTTTAAAGAACAACAATTGCAAATCAAGTATAACACACTTGATGTGAATTTGAACTTGAAAATAAAATCTTTAAACAAGGAAATTTCGATCTAAATGACCAACTTTCTAAACAAAAGCAATGTTTTCGATCTTGAAAAGAGAAGAACGATTGATTCTTGATATTTCAAAGCGAGAAGATTCTCTCCTTGATGAAATTCTTGATAAAGATGAAAAATCAAAAATTGGAAAATTTGCTTGTTACAACCGGTCATTCATTAAATCAACCAATATCTTGATTAATCAAACAAATCAGTATTTTCATACAACACAAAAAATGGCCCTTGGTAACAAACCTCCTTGTTTCCTCAAGAAAGCTCAGAAAGAACGGAATGTGTTGAACAATGGAAAACCTTTGCATGAACCCATAATTATTCATGATTCTCTTGAAAAGTTAGAACTATCTGAGGAGAGTAGATCAAAAATGAAACAAAATCATCCGGATATCAAACCAATCGACTACAACAAATGGAACAAAATTTCTGGAATTACTTTTGTTACACAAAAAGAAAAGTCAAAGTTTTACATCACACAAAGTGTTTCAAACAAAGTGTCAACACCAGTTTCAAAACTAGTTGTTGTCTCAAAATCTCTTTCGAACATTGAACAAATGTCTTCAAACAATCCTTTTAACACAAGTGATGCTAGAAGTATTTTAGACAATGTGAAAACTAGAATTGCGGGACTTCAAGAGATCATAAAACTAAAACCCATATTACAACTAACATCCGGTTTTCTAGTTTTGATAATGAAAATAAAAGTTTTTGAATCGAAATTGCCCTCAATTTGAATAACATCAACTCAAGGGTAATTCATTTTGAACAAGCATTTTTGAAAGAAACAGTGACTTTGTCAAGGACCATAAATCCACAGTAAAGCAAGCTAATGAAAGTGTTGAACACATCAAAGTTTTGGAAAATTTAAATGATTCTCTCTTGAAGATGTTCGACTCATCGATATTATGTCCATTATTTTACAAACATATTACATTGAAGATCATGAAAGACTCGGTCTGAGACCTCCAAAATTGTTTCAAAATATGAAAAAGCTCTTGAAAAACTTGAAAAGAAAATGTATCATATTTTAAACAACTTGATCGAAAAAGCGAGGAATGCAAGTATGACAAATGTTGTATGGCGTGCCTACAATGACATGAAAGCGAAAAATGATCTTTTGAGGGCTCACCGGAATGTCAAAAGGAAAGGCGATGGATCTTGAGATTACAAACCATTGACTAAGGAGAAAGCAAATGTTCCTAAACCGGTTTTCAAACCAAAATATCTGCTTTCTCTGCCTCCTCCAAAAGTCAATGAGAAAAATGATTTATCAAAACCAATCCTCCACATGCCTTGCCTAAACAAAATGTTGAAAAAGAAAAAGCGGTTATCGAGACACCAAAAGTTTTAGCACCGACCTTTTAAGATGAGTACCACTAATGCGTACGCCTCCACATCTAAAACATATGGAACAAACGACATAAGTTTAGAAAAGCACTCTAAAGAGACTAGGAAAGTGAAACCACTTCTCTAGATAAAATGTGATTCCTAATGAGTGTGCCTTACCTTCTACAGGGACTAGAAAGCATCTCTAGGAGCAGCGAGACTAAAGCCTAAGAGCAATACAAGGAACAATAGAGTCTCGCATGCCTCTAAGAGTAGTAGCTTGAATAAAGAGAAGAAAGTAGAAGAACACCCTAGGAATTTACCGCTTTGTAATAAGAAAGACATTTCACACGAATGTAATGAACCTATGAACTCGCTAAGTTTAATGAATCATTTGTTTAACTTGCAAGAAATCTTTAACTAATGTTCAAGATGATTGTGTTTCTAAGAATGTGATTGATAAGCTGCTTCGTAAGAACTTCCCAAAAGAACTTGTTAATACAAATAAGCCGTAAAACGTTTATTTATATTTTACGATCTTCTAATGTTTTGTCGATAACAAGCGTAAAATCATTTTAACGAAACAAATAAAATACGTAAATGGTTTGAACTAATAGTTTCTAACATATTCACATTTTCACATAAAACACTAAAACAAGTATAAGTGATTTTATGACTTAGTAATATATATGTACAACAACTAGTGTTTACATATTTGGGTATAATATACACATAACTAGTATGTAGTATATTGGGTAATATAAATGGGTAGAAACTTAAGTATCACAACCCATTGGGCAAATACATTGAATGTAGTTGGGTACAACCGAAAGCCCATAACCCATGGAGCTTGACCCATAACCCATTCCATGACATCATGCTTATATCATACATGGATAATATCCATAACCCATGGATCAACCCATACCCAAGTGACCAAGTGCATTGCACTCAAAGATACATTGTATCTAGCTAAAGATCCATGGTTCAACCCATGACCCATAACCAAAATACCCATGGGTAAAAGGGAGCGTCCCACGGATCCCTAGCTTAATGCTAGACGGATCCTTGTGGAAGGATCCGTGGGATCCGGAGAAACGATGAGTTTTTCTTCTATAAATAGCAAGCCATTTCTTCATTGTTTCTCACCCTTTCTAACACACTTTCTCCCCGAGTTAAAACTCACTAACCTCGGATCCAAGAGATCTATGTTTGTAGTTTTGTTTTTGTGTGATCTTCTAGGTTCCTCTTAAAGGCAAGATCACCACCTTTGAAGTCGAGCAAGCTCAAGTCCATGAGTTGCCATGCTACTCAAGTCTTCTTGTTGATGATTCCTTTCTTTCTTCAAAGAAGTGTAGTGTTGAAGACATTAGTGAAAGATGTCTCAAGTGTCAAGACGAAGATATTAGTGAAGGGTATCTATCGTCCATATCATAAGCACTTGTGGTAAGTGCTTAGAAGTCAAGACTAGAAGCATTAGTGAAAGGTGCTTAGAAGTCAAGACACAAGACATTAGTGAAAGGTGCCTTAGATGTACATTCGATATGGTGTGTTTCGATGTACAAGATAGACTAGTATTAGATCCAAGGATATTGATATCCTTGATGATGTTGTAAATTAGTAGATCTCCTTTGGGATTAGTCGTTGGTGTAGTGTGGTAGTAGTTCCTCCATTGCAATGGAACTAGGTGCTTAGCCTAGTACCTAATAAAGGGTAGGCGACGTTGTGAAGGTGTAGTTCACCTTGGAGTGAAAGAACTAGGTACTTAGCCTAGTACCTTATAAAAGGTAGGCGACGTTGTGTAGGTGTGGTTCACCTTGGTGTGAAAGAACCCGGTGGTTAGCCTAGTACCAGAAAAAGAGTAGGCGACGTTGTGAAGGCTTCTCCGCCATAAGGAGGTTGGTGTAGTGTTCTGAACTCTCGAGTAGGTGACTCGGGGGTGGAGTAGGGCAAGGAAGGTGTCCTTGTGGCGAACCACTATAAATACTCGTGTTGTGGTTTTGTGCTTCTTACTATTTTCTTTTCATTACTTACCTTTATATGCTTGTTTATCAACATCCAACACACACATCCAAATAGATTGACATAAGTCAATCTAAATAGTTTAAAAGGAAGTTTTAATTGGTAAAACTATTCAACCCCCCTTCTAGTTTTCCACAGAACTTATGCTAAACCAATAGGACGCCTAGTTGCAAGACTAGGTTTTACACTACTGATAAGAAGCATAGTCTTTATTATAGGGATAATATTTGGAAACCAACGGGTAGAATTTTCACACTCCAGAATGGTACAATGAGTGACAAACCGAATACCCGAAGAACACTTCTTTGAGTGTGATCGATTTTACCTCTAACCCAAAGGAACCAAAATCAAAACGGTTTCAAAATCTTCTTCTTTGTTATTGGCGGAGTTATCGAAATATGTCTTTAGATCGGCGACTCGGGTTTCTCCAAGCACATGACCGCAATCAAGTCCGATCAATTTCGTCGAAATTCATGGAACCGTCGTTTGGAAATGATCATGTAGCGACTATCATGGGTTATGGAGATCTACCTTTTGAAATTATTTGATCACTTGGGTTTACTATGTTGAAGGGTTGGGACACAATTTGTTTCGGTCAGGCGATTACGTGATGCGATTTAGAGGTTGCTTTTAGGAAAAATGCTTGATTCGTTAGAAACTTGGATGGCACTAATCTCTTAACATGGAATCGTGATACAAACTTGTATGCTATCGACATTAACCAAATGGCCTCTTCATCACAAATATGTCTTATGACACGAACATCCGGAATAAAGTCCGGTTGTGGCATAGACGATTATCCCATCTCAATTTTGATTCAATCAACAAACTTGCCAAAGACAACATCGTCAACGGACTTCCAAAGTTCAAATACACCAAGGATCACTTATGTCCATCATGCGAACAAGGAAAAAGCAAAAGAGCATCATATAAACCCAAACCCGTACCTAGTTCGGAAGCAAAGTTGCATATCTTGCACATGGACTTATGTGGCCCAATGAGAGTTGAAAGCATTAATGGGAAAAAGTATATTCTTGTTATCGTCGATGATTATTCAAGATATACATGGGTTAGGTTTCGAGATCAAAAGACGAAGCACCGTGCATCATCACCTTTCAAGCGTATTCAAGTACTTCTTCAAACTCGATGGGGTTGTAAGAATGCAGAACAACGACGTAATTCACAAGTCGAGTTAAGAGCTTATTTTAAAGATGTTGGAATAACTCATCGACATCGCTTGTTAGAACTCCACAGAGAATGGGGTAGTTGAAAAAGAAATCGTACTCTTGTGGAAGCTCCGCACAATGCTAATCTATTCTAGCGCACCGTTATTTCTATGGGTCGATCTTTGTTGCCTTGCTTGTTTCACTCATAACCGATCCTCATCCATCCAAGATTCAATAAAACCCCATATGAACTAGTGAACAACGAAAACCCGATATCTCTTACTTTCGCGTGTTTGGCGCTTTGTGCTATCCGACAAACGACATAGAAGATCTAGTAAAACTGAAAGCTAAAGGTGATATTGGAATCTTCATTGGATATTCAGATAACTCGAGGGTATTCAGGGTGTATAACAGGAGAACTAGGAGAATCATGGAGAAGATGAATGTGAATTTTGATGAACTTTCAAAGATGGCTTCTGAGAGACTCGCTCTAGAACCCGCGCTAAATTCGATGGCTTCTAATCAAAACAGATTAGAACCCGCACCAAACCCGCAGACTTCTGTACATATCAGTTCAGGACTCGTACAACAAAGAGCTCCATCAAATTTTGCTGACACACCTCATGAACAAGAATGGGAGAATTTCTTTGAGTTAATGTTCGATGAATACTATGGTGGAACCTCGACAAATGCATCAAACCATCATTCCGCTGCACCCGCTCAACATCATCTACCACCACTAACAGAAGATGCATCTACAACGGTTGAAACCAATGCACCAACTCCATCAACATCATCTACATCTACTCCAGCAACTCCAATTCTTCAAACAGTTTTACCAGCAGTTGATGAGCAAAACCAAAACATATCATTTCAAGAAGAACCTACTCAAAACCAGAATGATGCAACATTAGATGAAGACTTATTTGAAAACCCGTTTGCTACGGAATCACCGAATCATCTTCAAGCTTACGAGAACCATCTAACTCGAATCGTATAACATACGGTATCCTTCTACTCAAGTGGACAAAAGACCACCCAATTGAACAAGTTATTGGTGAACCTTCAAGGCCAATTCAGACGAGACGCTAACTTGCCACCGATTGCGACTTGTGCATTTACCTTTGCTCAACTAGCAATATTGAACCAAGAACATTCGGGAGGCAATGGCGTAACACGCATGTATAGAAGCGATGCAGAGGAACTTCTCAATACGGTCTACATGACTCTTGGGATATGGTTCCAAGACCGATTGACATTAGAGTCACCGATCTCAAATGGTTATGGAAGAACAAAAGGGAAGAAGAGATTACGTAATTGCAATAAAGCTCGTCTTGTGGCCAAAGGATACGAGACATGAAGAAGGAATAAACTTTGAAGAGTCATTCGTGCGGTAGCTAGACTTGAGGCGATCGAGATTTTCTTAGCCTATCACTCACAAAAACATCACGGTTTATCGATGGACATTAAGACCGCGTTCTTGAATGGAACTCGAAAGAAGAAGTGTACGTGAAGTCGACCAAGGCTTCATAGACATGGAACATCCGGACTAAGTCTACAAACTAAAAAGGCAATCTATGGATTAAAGCAAGCTCAAGAGCGTGGTATGACGAACTATCTTCTTACCTTATCCTAAACAATTTCACCAAAGAAACGTGATCCTACCTTGTTTACACAAAAATGCAAAACGACATTTTGATTGTTCGATTCGTGGGCGACATCATTTTGGGTCCACTAATCCGAATCTTTCAAAACATTTTGAAAATCTCATGAAAAGCAAATTTGAAATGTCCATGATGGGAAACTAAATTTTTTCTTGGTTTACAAATTCATCAATCCCCACGTGGAATTTTTATTAATCAAGCTAAATATACAACCGAGATTTTGAAAAATCATGGTATGGATAATTGTGACTCTGTTGGCACAAATGGTAACTTCACCAAAATTGGAGCCGATTTATTTGGGAAATCCATCAATCAAAGAAATATCGAGCATGATTGGTTCTCTCATGTACCTCAACGCTAGTCGATTCGATATTCATTTCTTTGCTTGCTTATTAGCATGGTTTCGTGAAAAGCCTACCGACTGCACCTCAAAGAGGTTAAAAGGATCTTCGGTGCACGAAGACATCCATTCACATGGGACTTTGGTTTCGAAGGACTCGGATTTGATCTAATAGCTTTTTCGGATGCGGACCACGAAGGTGATCAAGTTCTGACAAAAGTACATCGGGAGGAGCACAATTTTGGGTAAAAGTTAGTAAGTCGGTCTTCAAAGAAACAAGATTGCACCGCACTTTCAACCGATGTAGGTGAGTATGTGTCTCTATCTGCGTGTTGTGCTCAAGTTCTATGGATGAGAACACAACTCACAGATTATGGCTTTACTTTCGATAAAATACCTATGTATTGTGACTCGAAAAGTGCCATAGCCATATCCTGCAATCCTGCTCATCACTCAAAGACTAAGCACATTCGTGTCCGCTATCACTTCATAAAAGAGCACGTGGAAGAAGGTATCGTTGAATTATTTTTCGTGAAGATCGATTACCAACTCGCCGATCTATTTACTAAAGCCCTTCCAAAAGAAAGGTTTGACGATTTAGTTCGACGAATTGAATGCGCCTAACCCCGAGGAGTTAGAATGTCTTCTCGAATCTTATTGAAAATGATTTTCCAAAAGCTTATTTGTAAATATTTTTGAAAAACAAAATACAAAATTTGAAAAACCAACAAAAGCAAAATATAAAAATACAAAACTTTCACAAATACAAAAACAATAGAAAATCAAAAATCCAAAAATATTTGATAAGGTTTTAAAATGTACCTTTTTGAGGGGTCATTTAAGCCCTTATTTGATCACTTTTGTATTCGTTGTTACTTAATATAGTTCCTTTTTACTTTTAGGTCTCTTGAAGGCAAATTGCTGTAATGGCACTTATTTGGACGAAAAGGCGCGGATATACGAAGAAAATGGCCAAAGTCAAGAATCGAGACACTCAAGTCAGCTTTGAAATACAAGGTGGCGGCGTCATCGCTTAACCTATGACGCCGTCGAGCATTTTGTGATGACACGAAGCCAAATTTCTTATTTTCAAGTGGCGGTGTCGGGCTTTAAAAGAGTAGGCCGTCGCAACTCGGGCGACCTAGATTTGATCCGACGGCGTCGAGAAGCGAAAGAGGACGTCACAAGCACAAGGTGGCGCCGTCGCAAGACTAACGTGGCCAAGACGAAACCCTAATGACGGCGACCGGCGGCGTCACAAATCATAAGGTGGCGCCGTCGCGATTGTAATATTATATATAGAATCCGAATTTTTCGGTTTTAGTGAGTAGTCTTTTGGGTAAAACCTTAACCGAACCAAGGTTGTCTTGTACAAGATTTTAGGGTTCCAAACCCTATCTTACATCAAGATAAGTGTTTTACTTCATTAATTCAATTATGTCTTCAATTATTTGTGTGTATGCTTGCATGTTTTCCATGTCCGGCTAATTTACTTGTGTGTTTGCTTAGGAATATGAAACTTAATTATTAAATATTGATTGGTTGTCTCTTATCTTAATTGATTAATGATCTAGTAATGCGATAGGTCATTCGTTGTGTAATTAATGCTTGATTAATCTTTGTGAACCTTGGGCTATAGCACTTAGGCGGTTGTAGGCTAAACCATCCAAAGAGTGCCTTAGAGTTAGAGTTTATAATCCCTAGAGGGTTTTGTAGGCGAGACCCTTTGGTAAGTTCAAAGAGTTAGGGATAAACGCATACCCTACGACTTTAGACACACAACGCGATTAAGAATAAGGACGTGACAATTCAACCATCAATAGGAGATAATTAAGGAGTAATAAAACCTAAGTGAACACATCTTTAAACTATCATACGAAGCACACAATAATTAGACATAGACTACATACACCTTAGATTAGATAATTAGATAAGTATAGTAATCGGTGAAATACCAACCCCAAATCCAAACCCCGAGATTCGTACCTTTCCATTTCCTAAAAATATAAAAGATAAAAATAATCTTCCTCAACCCCAACCTTAGCGTAGTAACTTCTCACTAGCATTCTTATTCCCTAGAGAACGATATCAATACCGTGGCTTACCCTAATACTACACTACAACGATTAGGTTCATTTGCTGGGGTGTTATAAAACTTGCTCGAAGAAAAGGAAGTTCCTTTGACCTCGAGCGGCGCGTGTAGCGTTATCAAGTTTTGGCGCGTTGCGGGAATAGAATAGCTAGTTAGTAGTCTACCTCGTTTAGGTTTCTTTGCTTGATTCCTATCAAGTAAATTTTTCTCAATTTTAGCTTTCTCATAGTCTATCCCCTTCTTCGTGACCTTTGTTAGTAATCCCATCACTTTTCATCATGGGCGATAACCAACCGCCATTTCCCCTACCAACCCCTTAGACAACTTAGAACCCGCAGTTCCACCAAAACCCTTCTTGAACCTTTTGTGGAACCCGAAGAGAGCTCAATAGGCGAAGAAAAGCTCTCCATGATTCGAACCTCAAGGCACTTCCATCAACTTTGATGAAGTCACAACCGACGAGGAGTCCTCTCATTCCCCACAATCCCGAAACCATCATCATTGACGATCGAGCCAACATGGCGAGGAAATTCCCGCCACTCGGTCAATGGACCCATCAATCCTCACGAAGCAAAATCCTCGGGAATACTCTTCCCCTCGCATCTGGATTTACGGTGCCATTATCTACCCTTCGAACAAGTCAATGAGGTATTGCATGCCTCGACATTTGGCTTATCAAAATGCATGTCAATTCCATGGATCCCCAAATGAAAACCCAATCCACCACATCAAACAATTTTTAAAATTGTTGATGCCATCTATCTTACGACGGGCATCAAAGGAGACATCTAGACTTTGGTTTTCCCATTCTCTCTTCAAGGACAGGCCAAGGAGTGGTTCGATAAGCTTCCTCCAAGGTCTATTTTCACGTGGGAACAACTCACAACCAAGTTCACCAAGAAGTTCTTTCCCCCTGGAAGAACTGCATCAATTAGGAGCAAAATTCTTCACTTCCATCAACCAGATGGAGAATCTATCGTTAACTCCTGGCATCATTACAAAGATCTTATTCAACAAGCCCCACACCATGGCATCAACCTTTGGTTGCTTGTTCAAATCTTTTACGACAATGTCTCCCGAAAGGACCAAAAAGGGATTGACTTCTCAACTGGCCAAAGGATTTCTAATCTCACTGCGGAAGAAGGGTGGAACCGCATTGAGGAATACGTTCAATACCAAGACAACCATTGGAATGAGCCAGTAAACGCAATAAGTATCCTTACTTTCTCGAATGAAAATCTATCATCTTTCGATGATCGGATTAAGAAAGCACAAGAGAAGCTTGCATACCTCACAAAATCACGAGAACCAAAAGGTTATTTAACCCATACCTTATATCGACATTTGTGGGGGCCACACGAGAGTGATGAGTGTGATGACACACGCCAAGAGCGTCCTCCTTTCCGGTCATGATATTTATGATGACCCTTCACTCCTCACATTCTATCAAAACGATGAATGCAACCCTTGGGGCAATCTAAAATGGAAAACTGAAGGAAATGAGGGATCTGAATACACCATCAGTGATGCCTTTGAAAAAGAACTCGGGCAGTTTACCATAGAAGGGGCCACACTCTTAAAAGGTCTTAAGGAATTTATTCAAGAGCAGCAAGCTGAATTAGAGAATCAATTCACCACCCTCCACAAAAGAATAAGCGAATCTGGCCTAACCCATCACGATCCAACTTGCGCTATCCCTACTCGATCAGGAATTACTACTAAGGATCCCCCTCATCCTGACCAAAATCCCACCACCAGGGAACTTGTGTTAGGAAATGAAGCAATTCCTGAACCTCCTTCGACTCCTCACGATCCCCCTCCACAAAAACCAGCACCTACCCAGCGACCAACTCTCAGACGGATTCCTTATCCCTCTCGTCTGAAGAATCAAAAGGCTGAAGAAGACAATGAGAGAATATTGTCTTATTTAAAACGAACTTCCGTCAACATACCACTTCTTGACGTATTCTATCACATCCCTAAACATAGCAAATACTTCAAGAGTTTAATATCTAATCGGAAGAAACTTGAAGGGGTGATATCATTAGGAGAAGAGTGCTCGGCTATCATCCAGAAAGGCATGCCCAAGAAGAAAGAAGATCCTGGCAGTTTCACCATCCCTTGTTCTATAGGGGCGCTCTCTATGAAAAACGCCTTGGCGGATCTTGGGGCTAGCATTAACCTGATGCCTCACTCCCTGTTCCTCAAACTCGGATATTCAGGGCTGAAACCAACTAGGATGAGTATTCAATTAGCTGATCGATCAATCAAATATCCCATTGGGGTTTGTGAAAATGTTCTTGTAAGGGTGGGAGAATTCAAGTTTCCAGTTGATTTCGTAATTTTAGAAATGGAGGAAGATAACTCGGTCCGATAATCCTTGGAAGACCTTTCTTGGCTACAACTCGTGCCATTATCGATGTTCATGATGGTAAACTCACTTTACGAGTGGGATCCGAGAGCTTAACCTTCGACATCAAGGATTCTATGAGTCACTCATCCTCCTACGATCACCCTACTTATTTTGTTGAGAAAGTTGATGAATTTGTTGATGATATAGATGGCTGTATTGATGAGTATCTATTGAACGAATTCAAAAATAATGATAACAACACAATAGGCGACAACGAAGAAATTGAGATGGTTGGAGCTGTTTCCTTTTAGCCGCGTAAGGGAGAAATTGAACCCCTTGAGCTGCAAAAGCCAGAAAACAAGCTAAAACCATCAATCAAGGAACCCCCACCTTAGAACTAAAAGATCTCCCAAACCATTTAGAATCGCCTTCCTTCAGGAAAGGACCAACCCCTGTCATCATAAGCTCGTCACTTACCACCGAACAAAAAGAAAGCTCTTGGAAGTTTTAAAAGAATACAAAGGGTGATCGCGTGGAGTGTGGTGACATTAAGGGTATTGATTCCACATTCGTACTCATAAAATCCTCATGGAAGAAGATTACAAACCAACCCTTTAGCCGCGAGAGGTCAACCCTAACATTAAGGAGGTAGTAAAGAAAAAGTCATCAAGCTCCTCGATGCGGCCTTATCTACCCCATTTCGGATAGCCCATGGGTCGACCAGTCCAGTGGTTCCAAAAAGGAGGAATGACAGTTGTAAAGAATGAAAAGGGTTATTTAGTGCCACAAAGAACAGTTACGGGTTGGCGTGTTTGTATCGACTACGAAAGTTAAATGATGCCACCGGAAGATCATTTTCCTCTGCCATTCATTGACCAAATGCTCGAAAGGTTAGCCGGGCATGAATACTACTGTTTCCTTGATGGCTTTTCAGGATATTTTCAAATTCCCATTGCCCCTGAAGATCAGGAAAAGACCACGTTTACATGCCCATACGGGACGTTTGCCTACAAGCGAATGCCCTTCGGGTTATGTAACGCACCCGCTACCTTTCAGCGATGTATGATGGCCATATTCCATGAATTAATTGAAGACAGCATGGAAGTTTTCATGGATGACTTCTCGGTATTTGGAAATTCCTTCGACCTTTGTCTTTCCAACCTTAGGAAGATGTTGAAACGGTGCGAAGAAACTAATTTGGTCCTAAATTGGGAAAAATGTCATTTCATGGTGAAAGAAGGAATTGTCTTAGGACATAAAGTCTCGGAAATGGAATTGAGGTCGATAGAGCAAAAATTGAGCGATATCCAAACTCCCTATCCTACCACCGTTAAAGCCATTCACGACTTTCTAGGTCATGCGGGTTTTTATCGAAGGTTTATTAAAGACTTCTCGAAAATTGCCCGACCAATGACACAACTTCTTGTTAAGGATGCCCCTTTTGATTTTTCGAAGAATGTAAAGAAGCATTCAACCGACTAAAGAAAGATCTTACTCGGTGCCTATAATGGTCACCCCGATTGGTCTCGACCTTCGAGATCATGTGTGATGCTAGTGATTATGTTGTAGGCGCCGTGCTTGGAAAAGGAAAGATAAGCATTTTCAACCAATCTACTATGCTAGCAAAACCATGAATGTAGCGCAAGAAAATTACACAACTACAGAGAAGAGCTTTTAGGCGTGGTTTTGCCTTTGACAAGTTCGAGGCAATATCTCGTTCTTTCTAAGGCTATCGTCTTCATTGATCACTCCGCCTGCGCTACTTATTTTCAAGCAAGATGCAAAACCCGACTAATTAGGTGGATTCTATTACTTCAAGAATTCGACATTGAAATTCGAGATAAAAGGGGAAAATCTTCTTGCCGATCATCTGTCATGCTTGGAGAACCACGATCTTGAGAAACTCGATCATCCGAGATTCGCGACTCTTTTCCCGAGCGGCTAATGGCCATTAAGGAAATTGAGCCATGGTATGCGATTATGCTAACTATCATCGATGGGGTTTTCCAAACTACATGACCAAGCAAGATAAAGGAAATTCTTCACTGTCGAAACATTACTTACGGGATGAGCCCTTCCTATTCCGCATATGCCTGATCAAATCATTCAACGTTGCGTGGCGGAAGGAGATTGATCGAGTTACGAAAGAATGCCATGCGGGACCATCCGGAGGACATCACGGTGTAAATGTCACGGCACGAAAGGTTTTCGATGTCGGGTTCTCTTGGCCTACTATTTTTCGAGGCGTTAAGAGATTAGTTCAAGCGTGTGATGCATGCCAGCGATCGGAAACATCTCGCGAAGGGATGAATCACCTCAGAATTATATCCAAGTCTGCGAAATATTCGATGTTTGGGGTATAGACTTCATGGGACCTTTTCCATCATCCGGAGGAAATGAATACATTCTCGTAGCTATTGATTATGTATCCAAATGGGTAGAGGCTCAAGCTCTTAGAACTAATTATGCGAGGGTAGTTATTCATTTTCTTAAAAAGCTCTTTGCACGATTCGGGATTCCCAAGGCATTGATCAGTGATAGAGGAACCCACTTTGCAATGCTCAAATGGAAAAGGTAATGAAGAATTATGGCGTTCCACATAGATTTTCTACGCATATCATCCTCGAGACGAATGGACAAGTAGAAAATACAAATAGGGCATTGAGCGGATACTTGAAAAAGGTCCACCGAATAGAAAAGATTGGGCATTCAAATTGGATGAGGCACTCGGGCATTTAGAGCGCTTACAAAACACCTATCGGGACAACCCTTTTCGCTTAGTATATGGGAAAGCGTGCCACCTCCCTATTGAACTTGAGCAAAAGCATATTGGGCACTTAAGGCTGTAATATGGATTATTACGAGCGGTCAAATAGGTTCTTACGACTTCAAGAATTGGATGAACTAAATTTGAGCGTATGAATCATCGATCACATACAAAGAAAGGGAAAGAAATGGCATGACCAACGAATAAAGAATCCTAAAGAGTTTTGGAAGGAGATAAGGTGCTCTTGTATAATTCAAGACTAAGGTTATTTCCGGAAAACTCAAATCGAGATGGTATGGACCTTTTTCAGGTAAAGAAGCAAGATGAGCAACGGAGCGGTGGTGCTACTAGACCACGATGGGAGGAATTTACCGTAAATGGACAACGTGTGAAACATTATCAGTTGGATAATAATGACATGGTGAACGATGAAGATATTGTTTTAGAAGAAGGTGACGGTAATGAAGTTACGTAGGAGCACGACTACGAGTCTAGCTACAAGACTCATAAATAAAGAAAAGCGCTTTGTGGGAGGCAACCCATGCTTAATTGTTTGCTTGTTAGTGTCATATATCTTTTATTGATTACTTATTCTCATGTTTAAATTTGTAAAAATGCTTTATTTTGTTTTTAACCTCGTCTTAATTGCATATAAAGGTATTTTACATAAAGGATAAGTGTAGGGAGGATTACACACGTTTTCAAAGAAACGTAAACATGAGAATAACAATTAATTAAAAGATATATATGTGTGTTTTTCGAGTCAAATGCTTGTATCGAGTCATAATGGATGTTTTGCGAAATTTTTCGATTCTAAAGATGTAAATTTTCCGTAAAATCGCAGACCGCTTTTGTCGGGATAACTGGCGTCGTCAGATCGCAACTGACGGCGTCGGAAGGAGTAAAACAACATTACTTTTTCTCGTTTTACGAGCTACTTATAAATTTTGGAATTTTCCGGTCTTAATTTTCTAGAAATTCTATAAACATCCATTCCACAAGCATTATATCCTAGTTTAGTAGAGTCTTATATATATTATTACCGCGATTTTACGCGAAGGTTTCGTTTGTTTTCTTGAATGTGCAGGTTTTATTTATCAAGAAGAAGAAACAAAAGATTGGAAGGAGCTTTTCATGCATACATTTTTCTTGGAAAGGATTTAACCACTACTTCACACACGGATCCTACCGAGCTAATCGGGGAGTACTAGTTTCTTTCGTTTTAATTACCTTCCATTATCATAACTTTGATACTTTCGGGAACATTGGGGACAATGTTCGGTTTAAGTGTAGGGAGGAAAATAAAGCGGAACTTAGAAACTATGTTTATCCTTGATTATTTGCTTTGTCCAATTGTATTTGTTTAATAAACCATGAGAAAATGTCGGTTAGGGTAATTTTAGCACCAAATTTAAAAGTTTTCATGACATATAGGAGTGGGCCATTAGTCTTAACAAAAGCGTCTCACAGATAGGAAGTTGCATGACTAGCACAAAAACCCTTTACCACCTAAATTCCACCCAAAATGTGAGGATCGCCCTTAGATTAGTAGGAATTAAAGCATTCATCTTTAATGCTTAGAGTGTGAACCGGTAGTATAATAGATTCTAGAACTTGTTTTGTGATGCATCCCGAGATCGCTAGTAAGACTACATTTGTATAGTTAGGAATAACTAAATGATAAGAGGCATTAGGATAACCCTTGTTTGATACCCGTAATATAATTACTTCTTCCACATCGGTTGAGTAATTCCCCACACCTTTGCGTTGTACTCATCTTTAGTACACGATACCCCTAGTTAACCCCTCGAGCCTATCCTTTTCGCGGTTCTAGTGATGTTTCGGTTTTCGGAATATCAATGAAGAGCATTGTTTACACCCCACCCCAAATATACACCCAAATCGCCTTAGCCTACCTTGTATGCACTCACTTTTAGTGCATTATTGTTATCACCCTAAACCCTTAGTTCAATTATCTAGTTGCTTGCATGAGTTGCTAAGTCGAGTCATATCTTTTGTATACGCTTTGGGACGATTGGGACTCATGGGAAAAGTTAAAGTTTATGAAATGACCGGAAGGAATGTTAAATTCCCTTATTTGCGTAATAACGTACCCCAAGTGTTTTGATCTTTTCAATTCGGGTCAAATTAGTGTTAGAGTAATAAAAACTCAAGTGTAGGGATGTGCTTATAAATCCCTATCATTTTGATGTTACCATAGAGGATGGTAGAGTAAAAGTGTATGAAAAAAAATCGAAAAAAATAGAAAAAGAGAAAAGAAAAAAAATAGAGTGTTCAAAAAAAAACAAAAAAAAAACAACATACGGGCTACCATCCTACATCTATCCTTTAAATTTATGTTTGTTTGTTTCAGATATCTAGAGTTTAGAGTGTCGAGTCTTGGCTTAGCAATGCCATTCTTCGTATGCTTGTAACATAAGAGATTTTTGACTTGCCACCACTAAATAGCCTATCCCACCAAACCCTTTGTTTCCCTACCGTAAGCCTAACATTACAACCCTTTAAAGACCTCTTTGATAGTCTTTCCTAGGTGCTTACGCCAAAGCGATGGAGGTTTGATCTATTCTCAAGCCTATGGAATCTATGTACTAGGACCGGTTAATGAGTGTTTATCTTCTATTTCCATCTTGTTATATTTCATATACACCCGAGAGAGATGTGAGTATCAAAACACCCCATGTGAGGTGCTAGTATGTAATTTCCGTGCTTGTTATGACTTTTGTGGGGCTTATATGTGTTGTGGACTGTTTTAAACCAATGCTTCATGACCCCTAACTTATAAATTAATTGGCTAAAAGCACATTTGCTTGAGGACAAGCAAATACCAAGTGTAGGGATATTTGATAAGGTTTTAAAATGTATCATTTTGAGGGGTCATTTAAGCCCTTATTTGATCACTTTTGTATCCGTTATTACTTAATATCGTTCCTTTTCACTTTTAGGTCTCTTGAAGGCAAATTGTCAGAATGGCACTTATTTGGACGAAAAGGCGGATATCTGAAGAAAATGGCCAAAGTCAAGAATCGAGACACTCAAGTCTTTGAAATACAAGGTGACGGCGTCATCGCTAATCGCGACGCCGTTGGAGCATTTTGTGATGACACGAAGCCAAATTTCTTATTTTCAAGTGACGGTGTCGACTTTAAAAGAGTAGGTCGTCACAACTCGACGGCCTAGATTTGATCGAGACGCGTCGGAAGTCAAGAGGACGGCGTCACAAGCACAAGGTGACGCCGTCGCAAGACTAACGTGGCCAAGACGAAACCCTAATGACGGCGACCCGCGGCGTCACAAATCATAAGGTGGCGCGTCGCGATTGTAATATTATATATAGAATCCGAATTTTTCGGTTTAGTGAGTAGTCTTTTGGAGTAAAACCTAAACCGAACCAAGGCTGTCTTGTACAATATTTTAGGGTTCCAAACCCTATCTTACATCAAGATAAGTGTTTTACTTCATTAATTCAATTATGTCTTCAATTATTTGTGTGTATGCTTGCATGTTTTCCATGTCCGGCTAATTTACTTGTGTGTTTGCTTAGGGAATATGAAACTTAATTATTAAATATTGATTGGTTGTCTCTTATCTTAATTGATTAATGATCTAGTAATGCGATAGGTCATTCGTTGTGTAATTAATGCTTGATTAATCTTTGTGAACCTTGGGCTATAGCACTTAGGCGGTTGTAGGCTAAACCATCCAAAGAGTGCCTTAGAGTTAGAGTTTATAATCCCTAGAGGGTTTTGTAGACGAGACCCTTTGGTAAGTTCAAAGAGTTAGGGATAAACGCATACCCTACGACTTTAGACACACAACGCGATTAAGAATAAGGACGTGACAATTCAACCATTAATAGGAGATAATTAAGGAGTAATAAAACCTAAGTGAACACATCTTTAAACTATCATACGAACACACAATAATTAGACATAGACTACATACACCTTAGATTAGATAATTAGATAAGTAGAGTAATCGGTGAAATACCAACCCCAAATCCAAACCCGAGATTCGTACCTTTCCATTTCCTAAAAATATAAAAGATAAAAAATAATCTTCCTCAACCCCAACCTTAGCGTAGTAACCTCTCACTAGCATTCCTATTCCCTGAGAACGATATCAATACCCGTGGCTTACCCTAATACTACACTACAACGATTAGGTTCATTTGCCTAGGGTGTTATAAAACTTGCTCAAGAAAAGGAAGTTCCTTTGACCCCGAACGACGCGTGTAGCGTTATCAATATTCTTCTCACTTCTCGTATAATCGATATTCAGAAGAAATGTCATTCAACAATGATAGGTACAAATGCTTGAGCGAGAGTTCTTTAAATGTTTTCTAAAACATGTCGCTTCTCAAAATTTCTTCAAAATGGCTTTCAGATACTTGAAAGACGAAACCCGAACTAAAATGATGACTTTTGATTCTTTTCAAATCAAAACTCGTGTTTTCAAAAGAAAATCTAGTGTATGATTCAGTGCACTACATTTAAAACTGGTGAGAAATCATCATCATCTTGAGCACCTTTTTCAAGATTGTTCAAAAAGATTTTCAAAATCTTTTAAAATATTTTGTGCTCAAGATAACTCCCTCTAAAACCCTTTAATTGGTTATGCTTTATTAAAGGGGGAGTATAAAACAAAAATGTTCCAAATTCATGCTTAAATCAAATCCGTCTGTCTCACCAAAAGATTCTATAATGTTTTAATCCGTTGATATAAAAAATATCATGAATATTCTATTTTTGAGGGGGAGAAGACGTGATTAAAATGTGATCAAAAAGCTTAATGATCGATGTTTAAATCTCAAAAGAGCTCGACTCAGTTGAAACCATTGAATTGACGAGGAATCAAAGTCAGTAGATGTACCATTTCGAGAAACTCATGATAGACATGCACTTTCATGGGTCTAACCTTCTTTTCAAGAAGTGTTTACAACTTCAAGGTAGTTATTAGAGCTAGTTGTCACCTAAAACCGACAATGGAACTCTCTAACTAAGCAACGAACTGTGTGTCTCGTGGGAATTGTCTATCATGAGCCGATCAATTCAAAAGTGCGAACTCTACCCTCCATGTGATGATTTACCAAAACTTATAAGCACATGTGAAGGGGAGTGTTTATGAAAATATAAAACTCTCGTGAGTGTTCCAAACATGTTTTCAATCATAAACACTTTGAGATATTTTTCAAGAAAAATGGTTTTATGGCAACATGGGACACCATGGAGTTATAAGGTGACTAAGGATAGGAAAACCGTCCTATGAATCGCCAGAGTCGGAGGATCTACCCAAGGACAATACCGTAGTTAGTATTAGAAGTCCTTAGATATGATTGAAAAAGGAGTAATGTGAGAAAGGAGAAAGAAGGGTTGAAGAATTAAAAGAAATGTAAAAGAAATGGTGAAAAGAAATAGCCTCCATATTCAACCTTAGGCGTAAACCGGGTTCATATCATCTCGCATCGGTATTCAAGACAAAGACGCTATGGACCCAAAGGACGATCGCACTAAACTTTCTAGCCACTCAATTCCTCTTAAAAGGATTTGTTTCATTCTCACTGGGAACCCTACATAAACTATCGGCTTTCTCTTGAGATCATTGGTATTGAAGAAGGAGACCTCTCCCTAGTCTCCGCTCAGAAAACCAAAATGCACTATTGAGTCTAGAGCCACGAGATTCATCAAAAGATCTCATAGGAACACTTGACATGACATCGCTTGTTGTTCATCAATAAGGACACAAGTGATATATTCTAGAGTCCCACGCAGATCTTAGCAATCGCCGTAACATTTATGAGAAGTTTCACATCCGTGATCTTCAATGATTGAATGGAAACTCCCGCCTGTGGTCAACATCAAGCCTCGACAAAGCAGTCACTTCGTAACTCCCGTGGATTACGCTTAGTGTGTCTCAAACGGTCTAGAGTCGTGGGGTGATGCTTGGTGTACCTTAGAGACTCACCCGAATCGTAGGTGTACTTGCACATCGCGTTATCTCACTTGTGGGACTCCAGGTTCAGAACGGCCTTGTGAGAATTAGAGACGTGTTTTCACACTATGTTGTTAACACACTCGGGTTAAAACTTGTGTACCGGATTACTTCTAACCCATGTTTTATGTTTTCTTCTTATGGATGCTCATGGGAGGAAGAGGTCGTGCAGATTTTCCACATGCTCATACCAACAACACATGAAAAGTTCTCATCAAAATCAAAGGCAACACAAAGTCAAAGATGATTCTTCGTCAATGTCAAAGAATCTACAAAGTTTAAAGACTCGAGAACTACATCATTGGTAACCAAAAGACAAATAGAAGTGTGAGCATGGTGGAGAAAGACATGGAGACACCTAACCAATGAAGTTGACAACGCGTATACCACATTAATTGATAACAAAGCATGAAGGAACAAAGAATCAAGACTATTCTATATCTACACGCAGTTCAAGCTCAAGGAAAGTAAAGACCTAATCAAGTGGAGCATCTTTGAATGACCACCCTTAGGGGAGATTGTTAGCCGTAACATTTTATTAGAAGTGATGGTCATTCACGCTTAGGAACTTTGTAACGTGTGTTAGATATCGTGCTAGAATAGTCGACGGCTTATGGATTGGGCTAAGCTAAATGGCTAAATGTTATGTTAAGCTAGCCTTGTATAAGTTGTCATCCAATCCAAGTCCAATCCAAGCCCATCCCAAAGCCCATTAGGGCATATGTAAGGAAGAGAATACCCCTCAAATGGTCATTTGAGGGTGTGCTTGAGTGTGTTTTGTGTGTGTTTTCTTTCAAGTAATACAAGTTTTCTTCATCTTTTCTCTCTAACATACATGACATATCATACATTCAAGTCACCACTTTCCTTTCTTCTTCTTAATCTTTACGCATATCTTGTGTTTGGGTTTTACGTGTGTTCATCTTGTGGTAACGTGGGTATACGCTGTAAGGTTGATGTAAAACAAGGTCCCATGATTCTATTTACATATGATCATGTAATAGGTTCTAATCCTTTTACATAAGCTATAAATAGTTTTTTACCCTTAGTTAAAACATGAACCTACTAATTGGCCGTGAAATATTTACTATAGTAAATAAGAATTTTTTTATAAGGTATTCTAACAACAAAATCAACAGACAAGGGGTTTATGTGTGAGTATCAAACCTTAGGTAGGAATCTGACTTAGATTCGGATTATAAGACCTTATTTACCTGGAAAAAATAACTATAAATTAAAATTTTCCAATTAAATTGATAACAATAATAGATGAGAGTATATGACCGTGTAAGATATAAATATATTTTAGGTAACACATTGTGCTATGCTATAATTTTATTCGGTTGCAATGATTATACAGAGTTTTTCATGTGAGCATAGCATTTTAAAATTTTAATTAACAAACTATGTATTATGAAAAATATTTAACATATTATGTAATTTTTTTATTCTTACAAAATAAAATAACTCATATGAAAGATGAGTTCTTAGCAACCAATCATGCATAGTTTCGGCGATCGAATTTAAAATAAAAATAATTCAACGGAAGAAAATAAAAAATTAGCCATGATCCTCGATCATCTCCGACGTCATTGTGACAATCCGTCAATTTTCCGGCTATTATTTATATCAGAATACGCGAGTTATTTATTTTCTGACCATTATAACTCTTAAACGAGTAGTTATCTAGTGTTTTCCCAAGTCTTGGCACCACACGCGTACCGACACCATAATAAAATTGACGTAAAATTTACTTTCAAATTTCAAAGTAATAATAATACCATAATATTTCGCTCGTCAAAACGTCTCCAAAAATATAAAATTTATAAAATACGGATACCCGAATAATATTCTACATAATTTAACGTTATCCTGTACGGAACAAATTATACAGTACGATGTACATATAATACACTAAATAACAAAAATACATCTCTTTGTCTTTCTTATCCCCACACACGACAAAAGACCAAACCCAAAAGCAGAGATATGAAGATATCATATCTTCTTCTTCCTCATCTAGCCCTGCAAATTCCTCCTAGATCGAATCTCCCAAAGAAGGAAAACCCAACATGATATCTCACCATATCCTTCTCTTTCTTACCCAAAACCATGTAAGTTTTTAATCTCTCCAAATCCTCCCTTTTGATGCGCCGGCTATGGATCGAATAAGCCAAGAAGAATCAAGATATAATCACTCAAGAGAATCATATCTTCACTTCAATCTACCTTGAGCAAACCCAAGATTCGCCTAGTTTTGGAAGCTAACCAATTTCGCTTCAATCCAAACACCAAGAGGAGAAAGAAGAGTCAAGGCATCCTAAAACACTCCTTTAAATACTAGTGGAGGTAAGACGCCCAAAAAGTTTCTCATCATCACCTTCACAAAAATTAGGGTTTGGTAAATCAAAGGGCTTTTGAAATTGATTGAGGGTTTTATTCTTGGGTGAAAGAGAAGCTATCCCGTGGTTAATTGGTCTAAATCGAACCGGGTCACCTCCAATTGGAGTTTTTGTGTTATACCCACTTTGGAATAATGTAAGAAACTTGTAATTTTCTTTATTGTCTTTGTTATTATTTCTGTTTTGGTGAAAGCAATCGAATAAGGTCAATATGTGGGATTAAAATGATTATGTTATTAAAATTTTTGTTGTTGATTTGTGTGGTGAAAACTTAAGAAAATCATTTAGAAAGACTTGTATTAGCTTAAATGGTATTCGCTTATCGTTGGTCTCTCGGCTTATTTAATTGCTTATCGCCTTGACAACCATGCTCATTTGCTCCAACTTATTTCCCGCTTATTCTTTGCTTGTGGCTATCCATTTCAAGTCATGTTTTGCTACTTCATGTGAGTCTCATGTTCGGTATTAGTTTTGAGCTTACGCTTTGGTTAGTTTTCCCATGACAAAACCGCAACTCAAAGACCCAAATGTCTAAACAATTTTTTGTGTTATTCTTCTTATGGGCCTCCAAGCCCATTCCATGCCGGGTCTTTGTTTGTTACTAAACCGAGTTATAAGCCCATTCCTTTTCAAAGGGTACAATTGGTTTGTGTTATACCAAGCCCAATCCCAATTTATAAAATAAGTGTGTATGTGTACTGGGCCGAAGCCCAGTTTTGTGAAGCTCCGTTTGGTTTTGTGTAATCCACGTCTCATATTTGTCTTGTTCGTCTAGCCGCACGACGTATCATTTGCACTCGACTTGTCCAATCTCCAACCCGACGTGCAATACATCATTGAATGATTTAATTGAAGAAAATAATAAACATAAACAAGTTTTGAAAAACAAAGTTATTTAAATAAATTTACTCATAACATAATTAGAAAGTTTTTACATTTTCATTTTTTTTAAAATATAAACTTGTCGACACTTATTTACAAATATTAAACCGGATTGAAAACTGTTTAACACTAGCCACCACGGACAAATACGATTATATACCCGGGTCATACTTAAAGTAACATATCATATTTTTACGATATCAACTAGAATGTTTTCATCAAAAACTTACATTATAGTACAAATTGTATTTGAATTAAGGCCAAATCACTCTTTTAAATAAACACTTTTATTTTTAGCAATATTAATGACTTAAAACATATATATCTTTCGTTCATAATACTCACACAAATCATTAATGCCTTATAAGATATGAAATTATTTTCCGTACATCGCCATTCGATTTTTGAACCAAATCCTCGTTCGTCCTCAATAAGCGTCCTACTTATACATTTCCTAAAGCTAATACCTACCAAATTGTTTTAAACCTGAATGCTGCCACACAAGCAACAACAACAACAACACCTGTAAATTTAAAGTAAAGTAGACTTTAATTAACATGAAATCAGAAACTAAGACTTGCCGTACAAATCTAGGTCGCGTGTCGGTGCCATCCAATAATTCTAATTGACTGCTGCTTTAGACTGCTTTTTGCCAAGGTGAGTATTCACAGCCCCCCTTTTTACTGTTTTACTTATTTGGGGTGAAATGCATGATTATAAACTTAGATTTGTTTTTGAACTACTTGATATATTTTGAACCCTTAGACTTAATTATAAATTTATGACTTGTTTGAACCTGATGGACCGTACGTCCTTGACCTAAAGTCTCCCGCTCGAGCATCGCCGAGTCTCCCATGTTCGGAGCGTCTTAATTGATAGTATATAATAGTTGTTATGATGTACCGCTCGTACATTCGCATTGTTAGTCCCCTATTGGTTTGCCGTTCGACTCCAATTATACGCACTGCCTGCACGGCCTCCTTGTGTGGGCAAGAGATAGTATGAGTAGCGCTATTAGAGGTCGGCCAACCTCTCGCTCCCTCGCTCACTTTAACGCATATTATTTATTTTAGGGCTTTGCGCATACTTTATTATATACGAGGCGTTATTGTGACTATATGTGCATTATTCACCTGACTTAAAATATGGAAATGTATGTGAATTCATATGTTACAAGTCTTGTATGGGCGGGATTTGTAACATAGTGAGTTGACAGGACATTTGCCAATCAAACCTTCAAAAATCGGTATTTTATTTTACATAAAACCTGTGTACTCACCAACTATTTTCATAGTTGACCCGTTTTCTCATGCATTTCAGGTGATCGTTGTCTTGCTTATATTATGAAGATTTTAAATAAAGGAGTCATCACAAGTTATCCGAGTCGTCCTGTAGTAAAATGTTATCTTTTGGAAGTCAAACTTTATGTTTCAATTGCCAAGGTTGGCTAGAACCTTGTTGTAATGTTACAATATTTCCTTAAATTTAAATTATGGTATTGTACTATATCTCTTTGCGATGTATATTGATTATGTTACACTGCTTTCAGCCTCCCATGGTGTGACATGATTGGTATCAGAGACAAAGGTTATAGTGAAATACCGGTTTTATAAAATAAAATCGCAACTATAACCCAAAATAAAGTTTTCTTAAACACGGAAACATAATACGAGTCGACTAGCACCAAAGATTACATCGTTATTCCTAAATTATGCATAGCCTGTACACCTATGCATAATTCAGGAGGAATCATATGATGATGGGATTAGTAGCCTCGGATTATGTTTGGTCGAGTCTTAAAGAGTCTGATCACCTGGAACTGCATTAGTCGCGTGAGTATGCATACCATGTTTATATGTCCACTATATCTTATATACATTTTATGTATGCATTCTTCTTGCTATATATTATGACCCGTTAGGCTAAGCACATTCTTGTTCCCGTCACATTACACTCACTACCTGTCGCCGTCCCACACATCATCCGCCACGACTCACTCAACCAAATGCTTTGGCCTATTGTAGAATCATGACTACAAGGAACACCCGTTCAGGAAGCATCAACAATGAAGCACCAAGAGACAAAGTCTTTGGATTGGCGGATCTCCTCACTCGATTGTCGCACACATCGATGCGGGGACGAGCCAATGAGGAGCCGGTACCTCGACCAATGGCCACGGATGCGGCTATAAGACCTTCATGTCATGCAGCCAAAGGAGTTTCATGGCACCGAGGGTGCCATTGGCTGCTATCATGGTTTGAGAATGTGGAGTCGAAACTTAGCATCACTAAATGTGTCAAGGAGATAAGGTCAATTCTCATGGGTCTACTTCAGATCGAGCACCGACCGGTGGAACAACCAACTGCACTGAGAGGAGAGAAGCGCAAATGGACTATCTTGGGAAGAATTCAAGCTACTAACCGAGGAGTATTGCGGGAAGGATGAAGTGCGAACCGAAGCGAATTCGGAACCATTTGATGGTAGGAGTAGAAGTCGACAAGTACACAATTAACTTTCACGAGCTAACCAAGATGGTTCCCACATGGTCGCTACTATGGAGCAACCGATTGATCGCTACATTTGGGGTTTGATCCACGAGATCGGAGAGATGTCACCTCATCCAAGCCAACTACTCGCAAGCTGCGGAATGGCATACCGCTTGACTAATGACGTGATCGGTCCGGAGGTCTAGCAAAAAAACGACAATGGGCTTAAAGCGACATGAGGATCACCAGGAAGCCGAGACCAGACCATCAAGACAAGAGGCAACGAGTGACCGGGAACTATGGAGCGACGACTCAGAGCGCAGAGGATATGCAGTCCACATCCTAAGTGCACTCGATGCAACCTCCATCACATAGGAAATCGCCTAAGTGTAACGTGTGCCGTAAGACGGCCACATTAGTCGGAATTGCTCGGGCGAAATGGAAACCAAGGACGAAGGCTAACATGCTACGAGTGTGGAAGTCCGGATCACCTTCTAACACATGTCCTAAGTTGAATAGGGCACAAAAGTCGAGCACGGTAGCATGACTCGCGTTAGCACTTGACGAAGATAACCCAAACCGTGGAGGCAATGTCACCACTCTGGGTCGAGCATACTTGGGGCACTAAGGAAGCTCGCTAAGACACAAGCACCGTGACGGTACATTCTTTTGATCACCCACCTTATTTCAGTACCTTCTAGTTCTAGTTCATGGCATTGATTAGTGTAGGACCTTGCATCATGAGCCTTAGTTTAATTGCTGCCTTATCACTAATCTGAGCACCCCACTATTAGTTGATTTGATTGGTTTAGACGATTTCAAACTCGAGCCAAACTTTCAAAAGGTCTCTTACATATATGAGAAGCCATCTCTCTTTGACAACTTGTTTCCTAGCTTGATCTAGTGACAGTTCTTGTTTGATGAGTTGCGAAAACCAAGTTGGAATCAAGTTGTTACTCAACCTACACAACTTAAACAAAAGACCGGTCAGGTCGACAAGTTGTGAAAATTCACCAACTAAGAGTCTTTTGAAGGCAAGGCTCGAGAATGAGAAAGTTTGAACCATTAAAATGTACCAGTAGTGTAGATTTGAATCAATCTCGAGGACGAGATTCTTTTAAGGTCGGCAGACTATGACAATCCGTCAATTTTCCGCTATTATTTATATCGAATCACGCGAGTTATTTATTTTCCGACCATTATAACTCTTAAACGAGTAGTTATCTAGTGTTTTCCCAAGTCTTGGCACCACACGCGTATTTACACCATAATAAAATTGACGAAAATTTACTTTCAAATTTCAAAGTAATAATAATACCATAATATTTCGCTCACAAAACGCTCCAAAATATAAAATTTATAAAATACGGATACCGAATAATATTCTACATAATTTAACGTTATCCCAGACGAACAAATTATACAATCGATGTACATATAATACACTAAATAACAAAATACATCTCTTTGTCTTTCTTATCCCCACACACGACAAAAGACCAAACCCAAAAGCGAGATATGAAGATATCATATCTTCTTCTTCCTCATCTAGCCCTCGCAAATTCCTCCTAGATCGAATCTCCCAAAGAAGGAAAACCCAACATGATATCTCACCATATCCTTCTTTTCTTACCCAAAACCATGTAAGTTTTAATCTCTCCAAATCCTCCCTTTTGATGCGCCTGCTATGGATCGAATAAGCCAAGAAGAATCAAGATATAATCACTCAAGAGAATCATATCTTCACTTCAATCTACCTTGAGCAAACCCAAGATTCGCCTAGTTTTGGAAGCTAACCAATTTCGGCTTCAATCCAAACACCAAGAGGAGAAAGAAGAGTCAAGGCATCCTAAAACACTCCTTTAAATACTAGTGGAGGTAAGACGCCCAAAAATGCTTTCATCATCACCTTCACAAAAATTAGGGTTTGGTAAATCAAAGGGCTTTTGAAATTGATTGAGGGGTTTTATTCTTGGGTGAAAGAGGAAGCTATCCCAGAAGTTAATTGGTCTAAATCGAACCGGGTCACCTCCAATCGGAGTTTTTGTGTTATACCCACTTTGGAATAATGTAAGAAACTTGTAATTTTCTTTATTGTCTTTGTTATTATTTCTGTTTTGGTGAAAGCAATCGAATAAGGTCAATATGTGGGATTAAAATGATTATGTTATTAAAATTTTTGTTGTTGATTTGTGTGGTGAAAACTTAAGAAAATCATTTAGAAAGACTTGTATTAGCTTAAATGGTATTCGGCTTATCGTTGGTCTCTCGGCTTATTTAATTGCTTATCAGTTTCGGCTTAACCATGCTCATTTGCTCCAACTTATTTCCCCGCTTATTCTTTGCTTGTGGCTATCCATTTCAAGTCATGTTTTTGCTACTTCATGTGAGTCTCATGTTCGGTATTAGTTTTGAGCTTACGTTTTGGTTAGTTTTCCCCACGACAAAACCGCAACTCAAAGACCCAAATGTCTAAACAATTTTTTGTGTTATTCTTCTTATGGGCCTCCAAGCCCATTCCATGCCGGGTCTTTGTTTGTTACTAAACCGAGTTATGAAGCCCATTCCTTTTCAAAGGGTACAATTGGTTTGTGTTATACCAAGCCCAATCCCAATTTATAAAATAAGTGTGTATGTGTCTCGGGCGAAGCCCGCCTGTGAAGCTCCGCTTGGTTTTGTGTAATCCACGCCTCATCTTTGTCTTGTTCGCCTAGTCAAGACGACGTATCATTTGCACTCGACTTGTCCAATCTCCAACCCGACGTGCAATACATCATTGAATGATTTAATTGAAGAAAATAATAAACATAAACAAGTTTTGAAAACAAAGTTATTTAAATAAATTTACTCATAACATAATTAGAAAGTTTTACATTTTCATTTTTTTAAAATATAAACTTGTCGACACTTATTTACAAATATTAAACCGGATTGAAAACTGCTTAACACTAGCCACCACGGACAAATACGATTATATACCCGGTCATACTTAAAGTAACATATCATATTTTTACGATATCAACTAGAATGTTTTCATCAAAACTTACATTATAGTACAAATTGTATTTGAATTAAGGCCAAATCACTCTTTTAAATAAACACTTTTATTTTTAGCAATATTAATGACTTAAAACATATATATCTTTCGCTCATAATACTCACACAAATCATTAATGCCTTATAAGATATGAAATTATTTTCCGACATCGCCATTCGATTTTTGAACCAAACTCGTCGTCCTCAATAAGCGTCCTACTTATACATTTCCTAAAGCCAATACCTACCAAATTGTTTTAAACCCGAATCTTTGCCACACAAGCAACAACAACAACAACACTGTAAATTTAAAGTAAAGTAGACTTTAATTAACATGAAATCGAAACTAAGACTTGCCGACAAATCTAGGTCGCGTGTCGGTGCCATCCAATAATTCTAATTATTTGTTGCTTTAGACCGCTTTTGCCAAGGTGAGTATTCACAAATTTCCTTTTTCGCTTTTACTTATTTGGGGTGAAATGCATGATTATAAACTTAAATTTGTTTTTGAACTACTTGATATATTTTGAACCCTTAGACTTAATTATAAATTTATGACTTGTTTGAACTCGATGGACCATACGTCCTTGACCTAAAGTCTCCCGCTTGAGCACCGCCGAGTCTCCCATGTTCGGAGCGGTCTTAATTGATAGTATATAATAGTTGTTATGATGTACTTGTCGTACATTCGCATTGTTAGTCCCCTATTGGTTTGCCGTTCGCACTCCAATTATACGCACTGCCTGCACGGCCTCCTTGTGGGGCAAGAGATAGTATGAGTAGCGCTATTAGAGGTCGGCCAACCTCTCGTTCCCTCGCTCACTAACGCATATTATTTATTTTAGGGCTTTGCACGATACTTTATTATATACGAGGCGTTATTGTGACTATATGTGCATTATTCACCGACTTAAAATATGGAAATGTATGTGAATTCATATGTTACAAGTCTTGTATGGGCGGATTTGTAACATAGTGAGTTGACAGACATTTGCCAATCAAACCTTCAAAATCGGTATTTTATTTTACATAAAACACAGGTACTCACCAACTATTTTCATAGTTGACCCGCTTTTCTCATGCATTTCGTGTGATCGTTGTCTAGCTTATATTATGAAGATTTTAAATAAAGGATTCATCACAAGTTATCCGAGTCGTCCTGTAGTAAAATGTTATCTTTTGGAAGTCAAACTTTATGTTTCAATTGCCAAGGTTGGCTAGAACCTTGTTGTAATGTTACAATATTTCCTTAAATTTAAATTATGGTATTGTACTATATCTCTTTGCGATGTATATTGATTATGTTACACCTCGCGTTTCCGCCTCCGGCGGGGTGTGACAGTCATAGTCATTGCCGACTACGTCTTAGGTGACGAAGGTTGACACGATTCCCAACGTCATCACTCGGAGGAATCGCTAACAAGCAAACAAAAATATATTGGTTTCTTTGGTTATATTTCTTGTAAATCAGTACACATGTAGGGTACTTTCGTATGAACCTTTGTGACAGTTATTGTTTTCAAATTGTTCCTTAGTTTGTTATGATATTTCCATATTGGGCTTCATTTGCGAATCCAAATTAATGTAGGACACTTGATCTTGTTAACGTCGGTATCATCAAAAGAACACATAACATTCCTCCATGTGATGGTGTCGGAGTCTACAGTGAATTGGATGAATGAGATGACGATGTGAGGTGCGACGATAGCTGCTCAAAATTCTATCTTTCAAGAGCTTTTTGCTTTTGTAAGAAGAAAATAAAATAACTAAATATTATGCTAATTAATATTGTGAATGCATACTTTGTTAATTATTTTTCTAAAACATCATGCTCAACTAAAAAACTTTGGTTCATTGATGAATGTAAATTGCTAAATGATTTGAATATCAACGAACGTTGTTTCAGATTTTGTATAGTGATTTTGTTGGTATTTGCGTGTTCGTTGAAATGTCTTCGGGAGAGGAAAGAATAGTAACCCCTGTTGAGGTAGAGAGGGTAAGAATTTTTAAGTTCTATCATGTTAAATTGTTAATTAAAGCATCTTTACAAAACAATTTTGTGTTGTAACTAAAATTTTGGTAAAAAATATGATAGAACAATTTATATTGTATTACATGAACATGAAGGAGGTCATAGATATTCTCTATCAACAAAAGATTGAACCTGCCTTTATAAAGATTGGTATGCAATTCTTAACTACATGATAATTTTCGGCTTACCCATACAAGCAAGTACTACATGGAATATTTCTTACAATATAATATTTGTTAATGTAGTTTGGCGAGACATCGGAAGAACAAAATCAAGATTTCTTCAAGGCATATTATCCGAGGTTAGTTCGAAAGAGAAAATAATAAGGTTCAAATCTTGTTAGACAACAAGCTGCAATAACGAATCAATTTAAACATCAAAATGAAGTTGTTGTGCCTAATGGACAATCTCATATACCGCCAAGTAAGCTTTAATTCTTATCGTATTTAGTAGTAGTGTTATAAATGGTTGGGTAAATACTTACTTGCCATGTAAATCTTGTAGTGCATCACATACCACAAAAGGTTTCAGCAGTTCAACCACCAGGTGGCTTTGATAATGTTGGACAAATTGCGCACTCAATGCAGCATGCTTCTGACATGTCGGCTTATACTAGTTATCCAGTCAGTATGGTGATGGCTCAAAACCCATATGATGAAACGTATCAAGAAACAAATAATGAGATGATTCTAATCAGTAATGAGTTTGTTTCATCATTTAACATCATGGATCAATATTCCCATCCGTTAAATAAAACACTTTCATATGACCTTTCTCATTTTCTAAATGCTAATCAAGACAATTTAGTAGATTCTCATGTCACTTTAGCAGAGAACCATGGTAATCAATCTATTAACAATTTTTTGCCATAATTTCTTTAGTCTAGGATATGTATCTCATCGCAAGTTTGACCTTGTTTTTCAATAGATTACAAGACATTGATCATGATGCCAACAAACTCGGAGTCAGAGAATTCAGATATGTACAACAGTCACAAACTCTAAGGTATTACCTAACGCTTCTCTATTTCCAATGAAGATTGATTAAACAACCATTAACTAGGGATCCAATCTACCTCTTATATTAATTCTGAGTTATTTTTTTGATTGCAATTCATTGGCTAATTATATGACACTATTCTTATGTCGCTGCAGGTCTAACAACTTCTCGTAGGATGCAAATCTTCGTAAATAGCGTCGTTATTAGAATTGTGGGCTTTATAAGCATCTTTAATGATTTGTTATTTATTTTCTTAACCTTTATAGAGATACTATTTGTCTAACTCATTGGATTTTGTATGTTAAAATTAGGATTCAATAAGGTTCTCTTTGGCCTTGGAAGACCTATTTTGCTTGTTTTGGTTTCAAAATGGTGGAGTTATTCTTGGATTGTTGTCATGATAATGTACAAGACCCTTGCTATTTTCTGCATCATTAATAAGGAGTGTTTGGAAGAGT
This sequence comes from Chrysanthemum lavandulifolium, assembly GCA_022545495.1. Lineage (NCBI taxonomy): Eukaryota > Viridiplantae > Streptophyta > Magnoliopsida > Asterales > Asteraceae > Chrysanthemum > Chrysanthemum lavandulifolium. The sequence goes on along the minus strand of CM040239.1, from coordinate 233,825,678 downwards.
ATGGTAGTTACTTTATGGATTTTGATTCATATGTGGTGCTGATTTGGATTTCTTTGTATTTGAAGATTGATGGCCTTTTGAAGGAGGACTTCATTTATGAAGATATGACCACTCAATTATTGGTTTGAGTTTGATTATACGTTGTTTTTTTTACTGGTTTGCTCTGATATGGAGTGTTTGGTGAAGAGTTGTTCAGTGGAAGTTTTGGAGGGAATTATTGTTTTTGGCACTTGGTCTGGTTTGTTATTGGAAAATTTTATTTGATGGTTTTTATCTTAAATTGGTGGAGTCAATCTTGTTTTACTGTCATGGAATGGCCAAGTTCTATTTTTTATGACTATATTGTTGATATGGAGTGTTTGGAAGAGCATGGAGGTGACTTAATTTTGACTAGTAACAGAAACTAAAATGAATAACCGAATACCAAACCAAATAACCCGAATTATATAATTATAATTATTTATTTATATAGATTTTTTGCAAAAAAAAGCTTAAAAAATTGTTATATTTATAACTTTGTTTTTAAAATCGGTCTAGGCGGCCGATTAATCCTCGCATAATCGCTGATCGCTCACTGAGCGCCTTGATTTATCATAATCTGCCTATTTAATCGGTTTGGTCAAAGATCGCTTAAAAATCGGTCAACAAACCGATTAATCGGACAAACCCGAACAAAATCGGTCAAATCGGATTAATCGAACAAAATCGCTTAAAAATCGGTCAACAAAATCGCTTAAAAATCGGACAAAATCACTTAAAAATAAGTCAACAAACCGATTAATCGGTCAAAGATCGCTTAAAAATGGTCAACAAACCGACTAATATTTATATTCGACTTTGAACTTTGAAGAATTATGTATTATGAATATATTTGAACACATGAAATATTTAAAGTTTGATGCACTATACTTATCATACATATAATATAGTATAATACCAAAATTACAATTTTGTGCATAAAATTTCAATCCGATTAATCCCGCTTAACCGATTAATCGCTAGACTTTACCCGACCTCCTCACTAGCCCCTAGCAATTTTACAACCTTGATTTATACTAAGAAAATATTTTAATATTTATTTTTATAATATAAATATATAAAAATTAGATATTTATCTCGAATTTGGTTTTCGGTTCGGTTCGATTTTCATTTTGCCAAACGATAACCGAACCGAAAATCGAATTTTAATTCGTTTCGGTTCCAAATTGATTTGATTTTTTTTCGATTCGATTCGATTTCGTTTTTGATTTTTGTGAGTCAAACCCAAATTATGCACATCCCTAGCTGGGTAATGCGTATGGGAGTCATATAGGGGTGTGCAGAATTTTAGTTTAACCCATAAAAACCGAAAAACGAAACTGAACCAAGTCGAAAAAATCGAACCGAATTTGTACCTGAACAGACTTTGTAACCAAACCGAATTTATCAAACCGAACCAAATCGAAATACATATTCGGTTTTTTGTTCAGATATGGTTTGGCACAATGAGCCGAAAACCGAATTCACATAAATAAAAAAGACATTAAAACTCTTTCATAGTATAAATATAACATTTTAAGCAAGAAACTTTTTAGTCGTTAAAAATTATATAAATAAATAAAATTAAGTAATTCGGGTTATTTGGTTCGGTTTCGTTACTTGGCTAGTTTTTCGGTTCGCTTTAATCAATTTGTATTCGGTTTGATTCATTCGATTTAAACTCATAAGTTTTTGAACCGAATAAACCAACAACCCGATAATCAAACCGATGAACACCACTAGTTATAAGCTAACAGCTTCACAATTTTTTACGATAATAATCGACACAAAATTTAAAGATCATGTTCATTTTGTGAAATATCATATTTTTTGTCAAAATTATTGCACTAAGAGACAAAATTTAAAGAGGGTTCCAGCGAACCCCAAGAACCCCTGATCCGCCCTTGGTTTTAAGATGGTGTAAAAAACAAATAGTAATACATCATTTACGAGTTTACGAAAGATATATAACATGAACTTAATATGTTCTAATTAAAGTTATACCGTTTCATTATTGGTACGAATTATTTCACATAATTAATTATATCGAAATACGCGAGTTATTTAATGATCATACAAATATAAAGACTGTGGACCAATACTAACGACTCATTTTTAACCAAAACTTATTTTCTTTCCCTCCCACATCTTCGTTTTTAATTAAAACTCGCTTTCACCCTTCTTTTTTGAAATAATATATCTTAAAAGACGTTAATCGTTAGGCGAAACAATTTACACGATCGCTAAAACATTTAATTATTGAAAGTGGCATTTTCATAAACTTTCGACAACCTTTTTTTTTAGTTTTGTTTTGTTTTTTGTTTTCTTGGATACAAGAGTTTGCATGATATATCACATACAGTGGCGGAGCCAGAAAATGTGATCACGGGTGGCATCGTCGGAAAGGTTAAATAACAGGAAATGTCATTTTTTAGCATAAATTAAGACAAACTGGGTTAGGTTTAATAAAAAAGAAAAAAAAAAGAAGTTCTAATACGACGTGGGTTAATAATAATTAAACACGGTTAGGTGCAAGTAAAACCAATTCGGTTGGTGATTTAATATTATTTATCTAGAAATTTTTAGGGATTTTAAATATCAAGTACGTAAAAATTATATAAAAGCACTCATTCGAGAAACTCTGTGTGCTAACAAACGAAAATTAAAATAAGATGCCGTTAATAAAATCATGCTAAAAATAAAATAAAAAGTCTATAGTATTCACACCATTTGAAGATTCTGAATAAAATATCACATTTTACTATAACTAGTTACTTGTACATGTCGAACAAAAAAAAAAGATATATATTTCAACTAGTGGCCAACTCCCCACTAGCCCCACTCACTTTCCCAATTTCCAATTGCATCTTCTTCTCCTTATTCATTTTCTGACTGAAAGACCACCGGAAAAACAACTTCTTTGCATTAGAGAACATTCAAATTGATGGCAAGTTAAGAACGACGAGGGCACTTTGATTATGAGTGAGGGCACCAGACTTTTTTCTCACAAATTTTACTTTGTTTCCTATAAATTTTGTGTATTTTCAAGAGTTTGGTTGGGCATCTCCCCACTACTAATAAGGAGGCCCGCCTCGATCACATATGATATACCAAACATGAATCTTGGTAAATTACCCTAAAACCTATAATATTTAAACCAGTCAAAAAAATTTTGGAGGCCATCGGATATAACAAGAACCAACACTCTAACGTGTTGTTGTAAACGAAGATAAGATTTGTGTAGAACTCTAAACGATTTATCGCTTCTTGCATTTAAAATTACTAATCCTTAGCTTTTCAACCATGAATCACACATTATTTTTAATTTCATAATCAATACTGCTTATTCACGTAAGTTGGAGAAAATATATGATTTTGTTTAATGAATCTATGAATCTATGAATGAATCTACGACTATGAAAGTGATTAAAGTTGTTTGTTTAAGATGAGATACCCACCACTATCGTGAATGAATGATAGATATAATCCATACCTATATACACTGTGAAATGGTATAGATCTTTCATGGGTGAGGACCCACCACTACTATCAAACTCATACCCATCATTATTCACAGAAGATACCAAACGCACCTCGAAACTCGCTTTGATATATTATATGTGATATAACATTAATTTCTAGATTCAAGATCGACATGTAGTTGTAAAATGGACATAAGTATTATTTTTCGATGCATAAAACAATGAATTTTGAGTTGATACAAATACTTACGCTCATTTTACGACAACACGTTAAGTGTTCGGACTCATGTTAGTGTCATATCACACGCGATATATTAAGAGAGTTTGAGTATCAAATTTTCTTTTCCATCTTCTCCAAGTTATATGAATAAACCAGACACTTTAGAGGTTCAATATTATGTGTAATATATTGGTTGAAAAGCTAAGAATGTCTATTTTCAATAAGAAATAGTGAATCTTTTGGAGTTTTATACGACTACTTATGCTCATTTTACGACAATATATCGAGTGTTCGAACTTACATATTAAATGTTATATCACACGCGATACATCGTGAATTGACTATAAAAGACGATGAATCGGTTGGAGGTTCAATATGGTTGCAAAACCGAGGATGTGTTTTTTCAATGTCAAAAACGATGAATCGCTTAGAGTTCTACACAAATACTTATGTTCATTTGACGACAACATGTTGAATGTTCGACTTATATACCACATGTGGTATATCAGTAAAATATTGTACTATAAAAAAAATCCAAAAAGAAAAACAAAAAAATATATAAGTTTTTCGAAAATAGTGCCCCACTATTTAAAGATAACTAATTGCTTGTCACGCATTTACATATCTAATAACTTTAAAAACTACTTTAAACTTTGTTTAACAAGAATTTTAATAAAATAAAATAAAATATCGGATAATTACCTTATACTTTTAGCTATTTTTTTTATATCAACCCTTGTCTATCAAATAACTAATGAATATTTAGCGATTTCTTTATAAAAATATATATATTTGAAAAGGTGTTAAAATTGTGAACAAAACAAGCCGAATATTGCAAAGCTTTTAACTTAAATAATGAATTTCTTTCTATTTACTATAATTATAAGCTTAGTGATTATGCATGTTTGTAAATTACAAACACCTTGATATCGACATCCAAGATCCACGCGGCTTATGGAACATAATAACAACATATAAATGTTGAAAACTTTTTGTTACACGTGTACTTTAAAATAATTCAATTATCATTTACAAACGCTCGAAATAAAACATGCACCAAACATATGTGCAACAATGAGTGATTTGTTTGTATCACCATCCTCCTTTACCATGATATAAGCAACTTTATTCTTGTCACTGATGTCATTTAAAAAATGCTTCGCAACAACGCGAGCAATCCAACTCCTTTATTTCAATTCACGGTATGGAGTATATTTAATTAGAAAATTGGTTTTAGATTCTCAAACTTATCTTGTTTTATATGCAGGTATAATTATTTTGTTTCTATCATGAATTATGTGAACATAAAATATCACGTGGTCATAATTATTAATTATCATATAGATTTCTCTAACGACAGCATGGAGGATTGGAGGATTCCTTGCATTTTCGACGTGCTAACCACGCACCCCAAATATTACAATAAACATTTTGAATTTTATTGATAATTCATTGCCTCGGCACTTCGGTGAAGTAGTGCGAGGTTATTATGAACTGATCAATCTTACGAAAATACAGTTTAACTTATGCATATAAATCGCAACAAGCCTAGATTTAGGTATATCAATTAACCCTAAAGGCCTTAATGTTATGAACAATCGACCATATATGTACATCGATAAAGTTTTATGAGAGGCTCTCTCTAGCTCGTATGTAATAGATATGTTAGCATGTGTCATTAAACTAACGTAGTGGCAATAGGGCGGACAGGCCAACATGTAATTACACGTACATTCAGTACATTAATCTATGAGTTTGAATCGGATTTCTTATAGTGGGGTTTGCAACTCGAAAACTAACCCGAAAATAGACCATATCAACATCCCTGCATAATAGTGGGTGACAAATAAATTAGAAATCAACATGCAAAGGAGTTGGCTCTAAATTACATCCTCTTAATTGAAGAAAAAAATAACTAAGTCAAAACTTAATATAGCTCATTACCAACCTTCTATTTCTTCACATGTCACATTTCCTTTTTAATCATATCATTAAGCATAACAACCACCACGTATGTCAATCACTACTCCTAAATAAATAAATATACGTTGCTTGTATGGGTAACCACCTAGGGATGGTATGGTCAACTTACTAAAACGTTTAGGCTAAGATCAAAATATGAAATGTCTCAAATGCGAATTATCAGCATGCTTGGTGCAAATAATTCCAAAAAGAGACATTGCTAGCTTCCTCGAACGAGAGTGCTTTACTTATTTGAGTTTATGTGGCGATAAATTAATTTGCAGGTTACTAAGCCAAAAAGTTAAAAATAATGGTTAAAAAGAAAAAAAGTGGCTACATAATTACCGCTCTATAATCGTTGTACTTTTCTAAGATTCCGTTTTTGTTATCGTATACTATATTTTTAAGTCATTGTATTATTACAACCACTTTATAGAAACCTGATTATTGAGTTAGCTTGTCAAAATACGAGAATTTAAAATTACGTGGACATGAAGGGTTAAAAAGTCACAAAATACACACGAATGACACAAAACGCTGAAGTTGAGATATAAAATAAAAAAAAATTAATTCTATGCATATAAAAAGAGAGGATGACAAGTAAAATACATTGATAGGCTATTATCGTTAATGAAAATTACATGGATTAGAATCTTGTATTAAAACCGGACTGTATTTGTCTTCAACGTAGAGTCCTCCGCATTTCTGCCGTCCAGTTTGAGAAACACTCTTGATATGCTTTTGAACCGTCCTGTATGTGAGTTTTTTTTTTTTTTTTTTTTTTTTTTTTTAAGTAGTGATTGAATTTTATATGGTCTAGCTAGGGAATATAAACCCAGGGCCCCATTAATGATGAAATTTGTAGTGTTTCACAGACTTTTTGTTTGAGAGACGATTAGTTTTTTTAACTACGATTGAATTAGAAGACTAGCAAGTTTCAAACAATTACAATGATGAAGTGGATAGGCGTTACATAGATTATAAAGCCACTCTATCTAATTTAATTTAGCTTTTTAGCCTACTTGATATCCAATTGAAAGATTATTGTTTTACATCATTGAAAATTAGGCTCTTCATGGCCGTTTAACAGTGAATGTATATTCATTACGGAATCGCCGAAGGATCCATAAAGTGGATTGGATAACGGCATCAAACACGATAGTTAGGTTGGATGGAAGATTTGCATGACTTGCTATGGAGTAAGTATTAATCACCATCAAACCAATGAAATAAACATGAGACCGCACATGATCGGTGGTGGTGACAATAGGAATGACGTGTGGTTGGTGGTGGTGATGATCCATCATCCTCCATATATAACACTGCACTTAGCTTTAAAAGTTTGCTTTAAATCAATTACGATTTTGATTGGTTTAACTACCACCATCAAATGAAATTTGTTGGTGGAAACGCTTAAAAACCATTAATGATGATACATATAGTGATAATCATTAGAGGTAATTCAGGATAATATTGATTGATAAAATCCATATATTACATACTATTTTGCTCTACTTTCATATACAATAAGCTAATAACAAAATTTAACTACAAAGCTCAACCACTAAAATCAATAAATCATACTTTTTTTTTTTTTTAATAATAGTTGAATGTTTTGTACTATTGTAGCATACTCTTCGATGCATCAATTCCACATTTTGCTAATCTTCTTAGGGATTAAATGACAATCCTCCAAGAATACCTTGTTTGTAAGGCAAATATGTTTTCTTCTTCATTTCATTAGAATTCGCTCGGTTTAAATTATAATGAAGCTCGTGAGCTGATACGCGGCCCCTTCTCTTAGATGCCGATCCAGATTCACTCGAGTTCCTTGTCGAATATTTCTTCAAAGGGTCTTTGTCCATTGCTCTCCCGTCCGAAGCACTTCTAAACAAAAAGAAATCCCTAAAGCTCCATTTTCTTGACATGTTTTGCAACGAATGTGTAGGAGTGGATGGAGCTTGTGGTGTAGCTTTCAATTGTTGCTCCCGACGATAATCTGATGCTCCTAGTGGTGATAAAGATCTTGTCCTTCTACTTCTCGACGAAGGTAATCGAGATGAATTAGAAAACCCTCTCTCTCGTCCTCGTTCTCTCTCTACATTCCTTGGTGGATCGACGGTCTTGATTATGCCACCGTGGAATAAATCCTCAGCCGCGATTGAATCACTACCAAAATGACAACTTACATCAAATGAAAAATCATCTTCACATATATTTTTGGGTGTTTTAGGAACGCCAGGCTTCTCTTCCCATGCAAAAGGAACAGTGGCAAGAGATACGTTACGTGTAGCACTAGCCGCGATCAACAACTCGTCAAAATCACAATACAACTCTTTAAGTTGTCTAGGGGTCGAAGGAGCACTTGTGTAGCCGTAATTAGTTGATGTTTTAAAGTCGAAATCGATGGCTGGTGCGATTTCCATAGCGGAATGTTTTGATAAAGAAATTGATAAAAACAACTTTGGATGATTCACGGTTTATATAAGTGAGATAAATTGGATTGAGGAAGGAGATGAGATGGTTCATGGAGCCAAATAATGTTGACTGTAAATTGAGATGTAAGACTTAGATAAATTAAGAAATAATAAAATAAAGAAAACGTTGCGGTCTTGTTATTTTAGTAGTGGGCTTCGACAACGTTTCCTTTTATTGTCGTTTGTTACAAGTGGTTCGAGAAGTTTAATGGATTAATGTTTTTTTAAGGATTGGTTTTTCTTGTTGACAACGCTTTAGACGATCCTTTTGTGCATCTACACCTATTATTGACTGAACAGACCGGACCGATTGTTGACGATACGCCGGACGATTCAACATCCGGCCGAACACACGCACGGACGATAAGACACACTTCCGTCAAAGAATAACAACCACCCACCATATCGCAGATTTTGGGGATTTCTACTACGCTACTCTTAAGTAGAGTAGGCATGGGCGCAATGGAGCGATTGTTGTGGATGAAAGAATAGTGATACGAATAGGAAATCGGCGTAGATAAATACCCCAACACATTTACTACTTTAGATATAGTTTTACACCTACTTTCTTACCACAATTATTACCCTTTTCTCATATTCACGCCGGAGCTTGGTCTCGGATAACACCCAAGACGAGGCTAACGCTGTCGCGCCTTGCTGTGTGTAACCACCATCTTCCTACCGCATCGCCAAGACTGACGGAGACAAGATTTTCTTCAACAAATTAGCACGCCATCCGGACCTCCTTATAATTGTTTCTTATAATTGTTATTGTGATAAGAATCCCATGATCACTATGTAACCGAACCTATCTAGATATGTTAATTTAATGATGATAGTTTTCCTATGACAAGGAAGACAATTTTCTGAAAAACTATGTGATACATGGCTATTCCGACGGCTGGCCCCTGTCGAGTATGATTGCTAGATATATACCCGGATAACACTCCGGATGCCCGAAACAAATTATTCGGATGCCCAAATGATGGATGCCCGAGCACTCTTGCCGGATGCCCGAATAATGGATGACCCTAAAGTGTATTAGGTTGCCCGAACAGACGGATGCACGGCCAATAGGCCGGATGCCCTTTAGAAAACCTAAAGGAAGTTTGTCAATATAAAATGGGACAAAAAGACCAAGGCACAACACACAAAGGTTTATCTGAGTTAAATACTTGATTACGTCTCAAAAAAAAGAAAAAAGTGACAAGCATGAATCACAGAGTGCAGAATACTAATTATTACAATTATAATAGTTCAAATTGTTGTTTACAAGCATCAGTCACAAAAACTTCAAGGGTTGTCCACTGGATTCTGGACAGTTGGAAGGACCGCTGGACTAGTAACGACGGGAGGCTGAGAAGAAGGACCGCCCGGATCTTTGCGAGGAGGGACTGTGGGTTCCATGCTCAACAGATCGCCCAGGGGTAGCCGATAGGAATCCGCTAACCTCTGGATATAGGGGTATTCGGCTACAAAAAGGTTGTTGAACTCAACTTTCCACATTTGGGAGCATCCCTATTAATATTGGCAATACCTTCAGAGCCTCAACGATCTCCTCCTCCTTTCGCCCACACCGCCCCGGCACAAACCCACTGATAGGTCGATCAGAAACCTTAGCCATGCTCTTCTTGTATTCCACACATCGAATAACCGTGAATGCCCCTAAGTAAGCGGACGATTCTGCTTTATCACCTCCTTTGAGCCACCCGGTGCCAAATTCCTTTCTCCACCTTCAACGATTCTAAGGCCCGATCTTTAGCACTTAGCTCGTTTCGAGTTTCCTAATCTTTTCGGCCGAGCGGCAGAGGTTTCCGCCACTCTTCCTTTCCGGGTCACCCCGTCCACCTCGCCCTCCGTGCTCTTCCCTTGTCTAGGCAACTTGATGCTCGGTCTCCGCCTTCTTCAACTCTTCTGATAACCTCTCGTTTTCACCCTCGGCGGATGTCAACCTATCAGCCACCTCCCGACAACCCTCATGAGTCTGAGATAGCTCCCACAATGTAGACGACATGCCGGTGAACCTCTTCAGCAACTCACCTTGAGCTATCACACTTTTGCCGAATTCTTCGTAGGCAAAGCGGGTGAGCTCAATGTTGTTCATTTGCTCTAAAGCTTCTTGTTCGGCCGGAGTGGGAAGGTTGTCAAGGAGCTCCTTGCATGACCGATAAGAGTTTATCCGAACGTTATCTCGAAGGGCCCAGGGAGGGATGAAGACGTTCGTGGCTTCATCTACATAATAGAAATAACAATAATAATCAGGCATACACGAAAAACAAGGATTATAAGAGGATGAGCGGAGGGCATTAACACACCGGAGTCCAGGTTGACTTTATCAATCCGTTTATATCCAAGAGAATGGTGGGCCGAATGACCTGAAGACAACATATAATAAGTTAGAAGAAATCACGAGTATTAACAAGTTTGACAAGTTATACGTACCTTCATCGATCGGTGGTGTCGACCACCCTCCCTAACCGAGTAATATCGTTTGTTGCAATGTTCACCAGCCAAGAAAGATTATCACCCATCCTTCATTGGCGGATTGCCTCCTCCAAGATCGGCAAAGAATATTCGGACCGCTTGCTCCACATCAACATTCGCACCCATTCACTGGACATCCTCCGGATGAGCCTGATTCAAGGGGTCCGGGTTGTCGATAGGCTCTCCAGAAGAGATGTTTTCAACAAATTGACGGCGTGTCTTCTTCTTCTTTCCTTGTGCCTTGGAGGTCCCTTCTCCCGCGTTCCTCTTCTTTGCATGCCGGGCCAGGGCCTCCTTCTCTTTCTTCTCCCTTAGAGCAACGACTTTGGCATCTGCTTCTTCCGCCCTCCTTGTCAGGGCATCTTTGGGAGGAGGGTCGGTTCCCTCAACCAGAGGATCAGAGGTTCTTGTTGGGTTCAGTAAATACCCAAACTCCTTAATCTAGGATTTGAATAGAAAATAGCCCAAGTATTTAATCCGTTAACACAAACAGTCATTGAGTGCATAGTCGCCGGTGAGTCGCCTTCGTGATACTCAAGAAGAGGCAATAAAGAAGTCTCCACCAAGAAGGCGGAACTTAAAGGGTGAAGATCGAGTCAAGAAGAAGATGATGGATTCAGGTGAGTGATGACAATAACTCACCGAATCCCTAAGATTCCTATCCAACTTCTTACAATGAAGACAAACCAAGTAGAAGATCAAGAATGTAGAGATCAAGAAAGAGCGGGACAAAGCGAAAGGTTGAATCGATAAGACGAAGTCCTTATCATCCAAAGTCAACTTTCCCGAATAGCAAAACATCGTGCTCGGTGTCATCACCGAACTTAGGAAAGTAGTCTTGTCTCTTACCTAGAATAGTCTTTAGAATGAGACAAAATACATCGATTTTGTCTTCTTACGTGATGTCGATTGTCACTTAGAAAGAGTCAAATACCATACATGTATAAATAGCATAAGAGATGGAGTGAAAGGTTGCTTGTGAATTGTAAAACACACACACGCAGCCATCTTTTTCACTCCTCCAAATACAACTTAGTTCCCGAGATAGCTCAACAGCTCTAAGAGTTGTGCTCGGACTTAGCTGAGCTTAGAGAGAATCACCCAACTTTGTCATTTCAATCCCAAGTACTATTCCGCAAGTACTGGGTAACGCCTTCTTTGTTGATTTATTTCTAATAAGAATATGATGTTGAAAATTACTCGGTGTGTTTTCTTTATGTTAATTTCACCATCGCTCACTTTTAACTTGTTTTATAAACTTAACTGCTTTAAACGTTAGTGAACGGGAACAACAAGTGGTATCGAGAGAAAGCTAATTATAAAACTCGCTTTAAAGCCGCCTAAAAGTTTTTAAATTAGGATCCTAAATGGTCAAATTGATGTACCCCAACTAGTCGATAAAAGGGTGGAGCTTATTCAATTTGTTGCCCTAGACTTGAAGTTGGCAAATTCAACAAATGGAAAAAGCGAATGCTTTGTTATTTGATCGATGGAACCTTATTATGTCAAGTGCATAAATGAAGGTCCATTTGTCCCAAAGATCTTTGAAGGGTTGCCCAAACACAAGCTCGGTGGACCCAAGATGAAAGGAGAGTGGTCAACCAGACCAAAGGCTCAAAAGTATCATAATATCTTGTCTTCCCGACGATATTATGGAGTCTCATTATTAGTCGTAGTATCGCTAAGCAAACCCAGGATGACCTAGTTCACGATCATGAAGGACCATCCGATACCAAGGAAAACAGGATAATGGACCGAAACTTGAGTATAACACCTTCGTGGCTAAGGACTCGAAACTCTCTCAAACTTACACCGATACAAAACTCTTTTAAATGAACTTTCAAATGATGGTGTTAAGTTGTCTAAGCATGAAATCAATGTTGGTTTTGTAAATGCCTCCCGAGAAGTGGTTGAATTTCTCTCGGGGACTCGTGAATGCCAATCACATCCAAAATCTTGAGCTTCACGAAATTTATGGAAAATTGTCTATGAGGAAAACCTCATCAGCAGACGATACCCCGACTTAAAGAAGTCTCAGAAGTCAAGAAGTCCCCGACCACTACATCATCACCAATATCAACCGCTTTTCTAACAATGTAGTTCAAGATTTCCAAGAAAACTCGATGATGAGCTCGATGAGAGATCAAGTGAGAGTACCTAAGTGACCAATCTCAATTTCAGAAAGGGCACCTCGCTAACTCTCGAAGGTTTATAAAAAGAAACAAAGGTTTTTCATCGCTAAAGCAATCAAGACACCGAATGCTACAAGTGTCATAAAAGAGGCCATTTTGCAAAAGACATTTTCAAAACAATTTACGAACCTCTTACAAACCATCGTGATCTAATCGGTCTTGTGCTTTAGCAAATTTCAACCAAAATCTATCGCCTCATCAAAATGTTCAAAACAAATCGATCTTAACAAAACCATTGATTATGAAGCTAAGTATAAGAAAACAAAAGCCAAGCTTGCATTGCTTGAGGCCACCTCGAAACAACAAAAATGTTCAATCATGTAGGGAAGAACAAAGGCCTTGTTGTCAAAACCTTTGATCGATGAAGAGCCAATCTCATCGGATGATGAAATGGTACACGCCGTTGCTCTAATGGCTCTCTCGAAGAAAACAAGCTTGCGTAGGGAAGAATCATGCTAGAACGGGAATGGGTCAACATCACAATGAAGAAGGTAAACACTTTACTTTCTATGGATGATGACTCGATTGGCGCCTTATATGAATTATCTAAATGTTGACCTTAAGTTTGTAGAAGAGCAAAGACCAATCTCTTTTCTAAGTACAACAAGTTAAGTTTTGAATTGAATAAGTGTAGGGATGAATTGCTCATTTTAAAACAAGCTAAGCTTGAGGTCACACTTTGCAAATTCAAAACACCGAACTAGTTAAAAGAAATCGTAATCTTCAAGATGAACTTAAAAGGCAAATGATATTCTTAAGAGTTGGATCGCTAAGAATCCTGTGGTCTTTGATGCCTGGGAGCCCCCAAGATGAAAGAAGAAGAGAGTCATAGGTGAAGATCATCTCCCGACTCTCTCAACAAAGACCGCCTCCTAAGCCATTTGTGTATGGTGGCATGATTACAAGTATGTTGGTGATTCAAATTCCAAGGAATGGATTGAACGAGTTAATCCCGAGTAAGCTTCCAAACTTGATTCGGAAGGATTCTAGAGCTCGAAAGTCAAGCTCTAAAGAGCATGCTTGACTCCTGATGCGCCCAAAGGGTACCGAACACATCTCTCGAGTCTCAAGCGTAATCTCAAGCACCGCCCACCACCGAAACCTCTTCGTGGTGCCGCCCAAGCTCGAGCTTACTCCACTACAATTCAATCCTCATTCACCAAAAGAAAGGTCCGGACGTGGTAGAACCATCCTTCAAAGACAAGCAAAACTAATCCAACAAGAGTCTACACTGCCGAGACTTCATCATCCTCTCGTCCCCATCAAGTCGACCAAATCCAAGAATCGATCGAACTTGTGAGGAAGCTTATCAAAAATGGAATCCATTGAAAAGGTCCTCGAACCAATCAAGGAGACAAAGTCGCCTTCCTCCAGCCTCCTCAAAGTCAAAATCAACCTCCAAAAGCAAACAAAAGTGTGAAATGTGTCATTACACCACCCATACCATCGACAATCGCTATAGAATCCTTTTTGCATGATTCGCAAAAGGATGATCACAGATCGCCGATCATCTACAAGATGTCAATCAAGCAAACTATACCAAAGTTGGTCATCGTGATGCTTCATCATCCAAAACCGCCCCAAAGAATAGAGCAAAATCTTTTCCTATCTGTCCTCATTTGTGGGTTCAATGATCATCATCGATGATTGTCTCATGAATACATGCCGTGATATATGCGGTAATCCACCATGAGACATCCCAACATGACAAGATTATTCATGCAAGGAGAAATTCCAAACAACCCAGTAGTCACCGAGTCATCCTCACCTCTAAGTGCAAAACTGTGGTAGCACCTTGCACACAACCACCGACTATGAATCGATTGCAAATTTCAAAGAGACCTTGAGATCCAAGCCCACTAGTAAGTGGGTCACGAAGAAACTAATTCGCTTTACTACTTGTGCAGAGACATGCCAGGGAGCCTATTTGGCATCTAGACGGTGGATGCTCAAGAAGCATGATCGGTGTGAAGGAATATCTCGCACAAGTATGTAAAGGAACCAGGCCCAAGGTAGTATTTGGTGATAACTCATCATGTCCCATCAAGGTTATGGTTCAAGAACCGCAATGGAATAGTTTTCTAGAATAGCCTATGTCAATGGTCTCAAATACAATCTCATCGATGTCACCAACTATGTGATGCAAAATTCATTGTACAATTCAATGATAAACAAGGTACCATTTTAATGCCAACAAGGAAGTTGTGTTGATAGCTCTAGGAGAGATGATGTTTATGTGCTTGACATGTCAACTCTCTCCCAAGATGGAACGTGTCTCTTTGCTAAAGCCACCGAAACTATCAATTGGGCGTGGCATAAGAGACTCTCACACCGAACTTCAAAAATCTCAACAACTTGGCAAAACAAAACAAGGTCCTTGGCTTACCATCACCGGTCTTTGCAAAGACAAACCATGCTCGCTGTGAAAATGGTAAACACCACGAGCATCATTCAAAACAAAACAAAATTTCTCCATCAAAGTCGCCTTCACCTCCTGCACATGGATCTCTTTGGACCGTCATCCCGATCAATCCAAAGATGAGAAGTATACACTTGTCATTGTTGATGAATTCTCAAGATACACTTGGGTATACTTTATTTCAAAAAGAGTCAGCAATGATGCAATAATATCATTCATCGTGAAGATTGAAAACCGTAATGACATTATCACAAACAACCGAATCGACAATGGCACCGAGTTCGTAAATCAAGAACTTGAGAGTTTCGTGATGAAAAGGAATTTCTCAAAATTTCTCATCTCCTTATACCCCCGAACAAAATGGGGTTCTTTGAAAGGAAAAAAGAACTCTCATTGAGGTCGCTAGAACTATGTTAAATGGCTCACCCTCTCAAAACATTTCGGATCAAGCGATACCAAACACTGTTACACTCAAAGCAGTCAATCATTGTCAAAAGACATAATAAAACCCCATATGAGATCTTCAAAGGTAGACTTCCGGACATCGCTATTTTCATGTGTTTGGATGTCCAAGTTCATTCACAACCACAAGGATCATCTAGGCAAGTTTGATGCAAAAGTCGATGATGGATACTTTTAGGCTACTCATCGATCTCCAAAGCCTTCGTGGTCTTTAACACAAGGAGACAACAAGTTGAGGAAACCTTTCATGTCACCTTTGATGAAAGTACCGAAAGCATCAGTTCACCAACACCTCGATGGAGGAAATAGGAATTGATAACTCTTCAAGATATCCTCCTCGATGAGTACAACATCAACTCAATTCCTCATATCAAGTCGATGCCGACATCTCATATTATGTCTTACCTCACAACCTACCCCAACCAACCGTCAATGAATTCATTGAGAATCGATCCCCCTCACCGGATAAGTAACAATGATCCAAATGATCGGGAACTCAGAACTCATGATCCTCAACCCGATCATGACATCTCAACAGCTTGTTCTAAATGATCTTGTGGCTCTTACACCGAACTCACATCTCGACTTCGGGACATCTTCAAGCTCGGATCCTAGACCACAAAGTAAGTGGACTAGATCTCGTGACATTGAGCTTGTAAACATCATTGGTGAACCCACCGAGGCATGCTCACTAGAAGTATGGTCGCTAGTCTAACTGCAGCTTCACCAATGAATGTCTATATGCCGATTACCTATCGACATTGAACCCAAAAGTGTCATCAAGCTCTAAAACACCCAAGCCGGGTTCAAAGCTATGCAAGATGAATTGCAGCAGCTTGATAAAACAAGGTCATGACCTTGATCAAATGTCCTCGTGGATGTAGTAGTCATAGGAATGAAGTGGGTTTTCGAAACAAACCGATGAAAACGGCATCGCATTAAAAACAAAGCCGGACTTGTAGCCAAAGGATACAACAACAAGAAGGCATTGACTATGATGAGACATTTGCTCTGTTGCAAGAATGGAAGCCATCGGATCTTCCTTGCATATGCAACATACATGAACTTCGTGGTCTACCAAATGGATGTTAAAAGTGCATTCTTAAATGGTGATCTCAAGGAAGATGTGTATGTTCAAGAACCACCGTGCTTTGAGAGTAGTGAATTCTCGACTATGTCTCGCAAGCTTGACAAAGCCCTTTATGGACTTAAACAAGCTCCTGTGGCATGGTATGAAACTCTCTCACCTTTCCCGACACAAAACAAGTTTGTCGAGGAAAGATAGACAACACATCGCTTGTCTATAGAACCCAACAGATGTGATACTAGTCCAGTGTATGTTGATGATATCATCTTTGGCTCAACAAACTACAACTTTGCAAACAGCTTGAAAACCGATGACAAAGAAGTTTGAAATGAGCATGATGGGGAACTCACTTACTTTCTTGGACTTCAAATCGTGCAAACCGATAAAGGTATATCCATCACCAAGAGAAATACACCGTAAATCTCTTGAAGAAATATGAGATATTTGACTATGCCTCGAAGACACCAATGGTTCCACCTAACAACCTTGGACCCGATCTCACCGGCAAATCACTCAATCAAACTCATTTCGTAGGGATTGTTGGCTCATCGATGTATCTAACCGCTACTAGACCGTATATACAATTCTCGATCTGCTTAATAGCAAGATATCGCCCAATCCCAAAGAATCCCACCTCATCGCAGCCAAAAGAATTCTCGTGTACCGAAGGAACACCAAACCTTGGACTATATTATCCAATATGCTCGTGGTTTGATCTCGCGGTTACTCGATTACGATTATCTTTGCCGCAACATGGATGTAAAAGTACCTCGTGGTCCCGCAATTTCTTGGAGGAAAAGCGGTATGTTGAAGTGCAAAAAGCAACAATCGGTGGCTATGTCCTCACCGAAGTCAATATGTAGTCAGCAGCAGATGTCGTGCCAATGTATTATGGATGAAAAGTCAACTCAATGACTATGACATCCATTACAAAATGGTGCCCATCTTCTCGTGATAATACTAGTGCAATTGCAATCTCCAACAACCCCGTCCTCCACCAAAGAACCAAACACATTGATATCGATATCACTTCATCGGGGATCACATAATGAAAGGAGACATAGAACTTCATTTCATCCCTACCAATATCAACCGGTGATATCTTCACCAAACCCTTGATGAACCTACCTTCGTGAGACCGAAAGTCGAATTGGGAATGCTTGACATTGAAAGTCAAGTATTTGAAAACCAATCTCGATAAGTTCTCCGACATGGCTCATCCTCCCCGAAAATCCAAAATAAACCTCTCACCGAATGAGTAAGACTCATTCGGGGTCCCGACACTTGACAAAGAGCATTGAATGAGTAACCAAATGGTCCAAGTATCGCTTACTTTAATGTCCTAGGTTGGTAACTATGCCAATTTAATATAGGAATATATGTCTCTTTGTCTTCTCACATCCCACTTGGCATTTAATGCCTCTCACAAGAAATATCAAATTGATATTTTTTCTCGCAAAAGTGCACTTTTCTCAGCGCTTCAACTGCTCCCTTGAAAACGGGATTTTTATCATGGGTAATGGAGTGGTAGCATTAAATGGGAATTTCAAAGTCTTTCAAAACCTACTCTTAGTTTTTCCATTTGTGCACAAAACACCCTCTTATCACTCTATAAATACCCTCTTCTTCACACAAACAACACACACAAATCAATTTCTCGCATTAAACTCACAAAATCTTTTCTCAAATCCGAGAAATATTTGTGTGTTATCAAAACCTTCAAAACCTCTTTTGGAAAACCTCTCTTGTAAACATTTACAAAAGTTTTCATCACTAACTTGAGAGATCTAAACATTTTTAACCGTTCTTGCCAAACGCTTTTTAACCCTAAAACTTCTTTAAAAGATATGGCTAGAACACAATCTCTCCGCTTGCTTCTCGATGGGTAGGGATCTATCAAATGTTGAATTCAAAACAAACAATGTCATAGGTAACTTTGAATACCACGAAAATGTCCCAACCTATAAAGACATTGTAAAATTTTTATTCAACCGCCCACTAAAACGGCCTTTGTAAAGTGTCCTCAGTGGTGTACCCAAACTACCTCGTGGAGTTTTGGGCAATCTGCTAAAGCCTTTGACCCGACACCTTCGATCGATGAGAATAACCTTAGACCACTGGGAGTATCTCATCGTTTCGCCTTAATGGGGCAACAATTTACCTGGATTACAAAACTTTTGCACTTCAATGGTTGGACTACAACAAAGGTGTTTATGTCGCCCATCCCGAACCCTCCACAAAGGAAGGATGGGTTAAAACAAATCGCTTTGGATCCCACATTTTGGACAAGACCCCACCACTAAAAGTTCATTCCCGTGGCTTGGAGGATCCTTTTCACTTTTGTGATTCGTGTCCCGGCGGGAACCACTCATCCACCGAATGTAAACTCTATTCACTGATGATGGCATCTTGCTCGATGAATGGGGTCACTTTATCGACATAGGGAGATCATTTACGGTGATCTTGTAACGAAGCTACAGAGCAAAACTAGGACGAAATATATTTCGTATCCTAGGTTTGTCTCTTGTGCTTTACAATCGTTATTGGTGCCAATTATACTCGGGATGAAAAATTTGGAAATTTACCGGCATCCCGAGTCCTTCAAACTTTCAAAAGGACCCATCCCTTGTCACACCTATAGAATTGACGGCCCATATGGTTGTCAGAACAACTGTGAGGGATCGCTGTCTCTAAACCCCGCTCTTAAAAGAAAAAGGGAAGTCTCGGATCGACTAAGACTAAACCAAAGTCTCGGGGCCCCGAGGCTTCGTGAGCACCGCCAAGAGGCACAAAAGGCCCGAGACCAAAAAGACACCCACCGACCGGCAACAACCACCCCGTGACAACGAAGGCCACCGATACATCACGGTCGGTGCCCTTGGTCACACCTACTACTCCCAAGATCCGGAGGAAACAAACAATCCGGGTAGGGGAGCGCCTTCCACTTTGCCCAAAGATGACATTAGCAAATCAAAGCCTTTGTCCGAGGGCACACCGATCGATCCCAAAGACTCGGGGAAAACAAACAATCCACCGATAGGGATACAACATTCACCGACTACGCTAAAGGCACTGAAATACCCACCGGTGTCTCGGGGTCACTGGGGACAAAGACTCGGAGGAAAGAAACAACCCGCCGATACGGAACCCAAAACCAATCCCGACTCCCGAGAAGACGCTGAAACTCCCACCTGTCCGAGGGGTCCACGGGGACAAAGACTCGTAGGATCAATACCACCACCGATATGGAACCCATTCCCACCCCTTGTTAATCATTCTTTGAGGTTATCAATTGTCGCAATCGATGATGACCTTCCGAAAGTGATGATGAGATCTTATCGGCAGG
This sequence comes from Chrysanthemum lavandulifolium, assembly GCA_022545495.1. Classification (NCBI taxonomy): domain Eukaryota; kingdom Viridiplantae; phylum Streptophyta; class Magnoliopsida; order Asterales; family Asteraceae; genus Chrysanthemum; species Chrysanthemum lavandulifolium. The sequence continues at coordinate 233,805,529 of CM040239.1, read as the reverse complement.
AGAAGAAGTGGACGCCGAGGTTCAAATTGAACAAGAGCCTCACCGATCCACAGATGCGCATCGAGTCACCCTTTCAACTCGAAGACAATGACTCACCTCATCCTCCAAATCGACGAATTCAACAGTTTGACAATGTTCATCCACTCACCGAAGACAACGGTTAAGTGGATTAGCGAGGGCTTCAAGGAGGCTATTTTCCGGGTTATTGAACAGCTTTGGGATCAACACACCGAGGTCGCCGCCGATTCCGACCGAGATCCGATGTGCTCACCTTCAACGAAAATGTTCATGAGCACGTAGATCTTATGTACCATCATCTTGTCAACCCGGGCGAACACATGGTTAAGTTCCTCAAGCATCTTCGCGGTTGGGGTTACGATTGATGAAATCGGGGATCGTCAAAGAAGATCCAGCCAATGCCAAAGTGCCGGAGGCAATCGAGGCTTATGCAAAGAATTCATCCAGCTCACCGACCTTATAGAGATGCTCAAGTCTCGCGAATGTTCGTGGTCTTCAAACTTCGCCTCGGACTCTTCGAGACAACCATGGACTCACTAAATACTCGGTAGCTACCTTGACTCAGCCTCGCCTTCTATGGCTTGGAATCTTGGTCCACGATGACCGCTTTGAGTTATCTCATGCAACCTTGGATGCAAAGGTCACCGTCTACAAGCAGACATACTTGAAATAAAGGCCATGATGACCGAAATCTATCAGCCTTCAAAGGTCAAGTGGTCACCCCCTCAAGACCTACTCCATCCTTGCCCTCACCGACGCTACGGCAACAGTTGAGGGGAGAATATCAAGAAAAACTCCTCTTCACACCGAGGGGAGCAAACACCACCGCCTCGGCAGCTCAAACATCATCATCATCGCACCGACCTCTGCAGCACCAATCTCATCACTTCCACCTCAAGCGAACAACAACAACACCGATCCTTAACACCTATCATGACAACACCACCTCCCATAATTGCATCATCCTCCTCGTGACGGGACAAGGGCAAAGGCATACCGCAACTCTCGAGCCCGAGAGGATTCCTACAAAGTCGGTGACATCGAATACCTCTTCACTCCTCAACACTAACCAAACACCTTACTAAAGAAGATGGGAGGTTGAAACAAGTCGAGGATGAAAAGAAGACGAAGGAGGCATTGGCCAAAGTGATTGCCAAGAAGTCAAAATGTGGGAATAGATGCAAGCAAGCTCAAAAGGGTCAGCAGATGAAGTTCATGGAAGCTCAGTCGCTCAAATGGTCGCAATGAGAGCTCGGATGAAGAAAGAGAAAGAAAACCAAGCTCTCGTGCAAAATGTAATCAAAGAATATAATCGACAATGACCACCAAGGCTTCCTGAAAAATCATCGATGTCAAAATCATTCCCAACACCAAACCATTGGCTATGAATGTTTACAGAGGAGATGACAAAAGACACTTTGAGGTTCATGATCCTTTAAAGTTCGGTGACTTTGGGATCACCGAACTTGATGAACTTGGTCCGATCATTGGGAAGAAGCAAAATAAGGTGGTCAAGGAATTGATGAAGATGCTTAGCAAAGGTATGAAAGGTCGAGGAAGCACCACCTCAACCGAGAATTCACCGCTTTGATCGCACCTCAAGGATCTCAACCACAAACTTCCACCGCAAAAGGAAAAGAGTTGAGTTCCAACCCGAGATCAAAGTGCCCGGCCTTGAGTGCAACAGAGAACTACCAAGGTGTTAATTTTGTGAATCGCCTAGTGATTGAAGAGCCCGAAGAGGGCTATTCCACATTGATGTCTATGGAAACCCCGCTTCAAAGATGGAGTGATATAGATCAGTGGTGTGGGCCGCAATGCCGAGCTACATACCAAAGGGCCTCTCAAATCCAAACCCCAAAGAAACATCGTGTTCGCCAAGACCGAATGCCAAGATAAAGGATCATCCCGACAGAGAATCGCCATCACCAAAAAGGTCAAGCTTGAAGCATTGGGAATCCATCCGAATTGACATCATTTTGTTTTATCTTATGTACTAGTGATAGGAACCTTTGTAATTTGATCAATAAACGATGTATGTTTTTTCTCGGTGTTCCCTATTGTATTCATTAGTACATTCGATTAAGAAGAAGCCTCTTGCTCACTTACATCGATCAACCACTTAGGCTATTTGTATATCCAAATAGGGGAGACCATTGGGTTCAAGAATACCCAAACTCCTTAATCTAGGATTTGAATAGAAAATAGCCCAAGTATTTAATCCGTTAACACAAACAGTCATCGAGTGCATAGTCGCTCGGTGAGTCGCCTTCGTGATACTCAAGAAGAGGCAATAAAGAAGTCTCTCCACTCGATGAGGCGGAACTTAAAGGGTGAAGACCGAGTCAAGAAGAAGATGATGGATTCAGTGAGTGATGACAATAACTCACCGAATCCCTAAGATTCCTATCCAACTTCTTACAATCAAGACAAACTGAGTAGAAGATCAAGAATGTAGAGATCAAGAAAGAGCGGGACAAAGCGGAAAGGTTGAATCGATAAGACGAAGTCCTTATCATCCAAAGTCAACTTTCCCGAATAGCAAAACATCGTGCTCGGTGTCATCACCGAACTTAGGAAAGTAGTCTTGTCTCTTACCTAGAATAGTCTTTAGAATGAGACAAAATACATCAAGATTTTGTCTTTTGTGTGATGTCGGTTTGTCACTTAGGAAAGAGTCAAATACCATACATGTATAAATAGCATAAGAGATGGAGTGAAAAGGTTAAGCTTGTGAATTGTAAAACACACACACGCAAGCCATCTTTTCACTCCTCCAAATACAACTTAGTTCCCGAGATAGCTCAAATGAGCTCTAAGAGTTGTGCTCGGACTTAGCTCGAGCTTGAGAGAATCACCCAACTTTGTCATTTCAATCCCAAGTACTATTCCGCAAGTACTTGGGTAACGATTCTTTGTTGATTTATTTCTAATAAGAATATGATGTTGAAAATTACTCGCAGTGTTTTCTTTATGTTAATTTCACCATCGCTCACTTTTAACTTGTTTTATAAACTTAACTGCTTTTAAACGTTAGTGAACGGGAACAACAGCTTCTTTCGAATCTCCTGTCCGGATCGATCACTTGCACCTTTGCTTACCACCGTTCCTTCCCAGTCCGGAAGCTCAAGATACTCTGACATGTTAACAACTGCAAGAAAGAATGCAACAACAAAAACAAGTTGATTAGAAACTCCAAAGAGCAGAACTGGGGGTGGACATGCACCCAAGTCACGGTGACAAGACTAAAACAAATAATTACCATGACCCCGAGCATCTTTTAGAACAGCCTCGAACCCAGGATTCTTGAAAACCGAGGAGAGATGGCACATCCATAAAAGACTCATCGTCGGACTACGCAACTTAATAAGATTCTCACTAAGTCTCTCGGCGTCCGTTTGGGAAAAGCTGGCGGGAAGAGTATCTGTGATTTTTGAGTCCTTGTGTCTCCATGCCATGGCAATAGGAATGGCCCGCCTGTCGATCAAGAAAAACTTTTCTTTCCAGTGTTTTAGACCGAACAGAACCTCCTTGAAGCACTTGTACGAACCTTTACCCGTCCGGTTTTCAAAGGAAAACCAATGACCTTGCTTGCACAACCGGTAGAACGCCCGGAAAAGTGAAACCCTGGGCTATATATTGAGACTGTAACACCTAATCTCGAAAAGCATTACCCGGTTCAGGCCTAACGGAACTAGCTGAGAAATGTGCACCCTAAAGTGTTTTATCACATTCAGCAAAAAAGTCGAAAAAGGAATTCTAACCCCCCCTATCTCTAACTGTTTGGGGTAAATACCTATCTTATCCTCCGGCAACTTATCCATGGTCATGTCGCCCGGCGGTAAGACCGGACGCAGGTCAGTGGGAATGCCATACTCGACTACTATATCATCTAATTCAGATTGTGTTAACCTAGAAGTATGTACGTGCATATCAAACTTAGGGACGACCGGCTGTACGATCTCCTCATTGGTTTCTTCGGTTGGACGGACGGAAGTGTTATCTCTAACTGGAATGTTCCCCTCGGTTCCAATATCGGCCATTTCTAAAAGATGCCGAGACAATTTACAGATATTGACAGGGAAAGGGCAAGACAAACCTTGAAAGAAGTAAAGAAGACGTCCGAAGAGATGAGAACAGTTTATATGTGTGTGAAAAGTAAAAACCAAATGAGGGAGAAGGGGATATATATATACCAAGGAAACCCTAGCTGACTGACAAGACGTCCAATCAGACAGAGGTGGTGATGACGTGGGCTTACGTGGGCCGTACACGACAGAAGGTGAAGCGATGAAAAGCGCGGGAAAAGCCCAAAAGGCCACCAGGCCCAACTACCGGCCCATTCGCATGGATTCATCCAGTTTCTACTAAGAAGGCAGACACGTTTCCTCTCTTGACCGGCCGAACTGTACTAAGTGTTACATCATCGGCTTCTCGCCAATAATGTGACACTGGGGGGACATGTTGACGCATATGCCGGACGATCCAACATCCGGCCGAACACATGCGCCGGACGATAAGACACACTTCCGGTCAAAGAATAACAACCACCGACCATGTCAGCAGATTTTGGGGGATTTCCTACTACGTGGCCTACTAAGTAGAGTAGCTATGGGCCTGTGGAACAGTGGCTGCACAGTGGAAGAATAGTGACATGAATAGGAAATTGAGGTAGTATAAATACCCCAACACATTTACTACTTTAGATATAGTTTTACACCTACTTTCTTACCACAATTATTACCCTTTTCTCATATTCACGCCGGAGCATGGTCTTGGGATAACACCCAAGACGAGGCTAACGCGTTCGTGCCTTGTGCAGGTAACGACCATCTTCCTACCAGACCGCCAGGACTGGACGGAGACAAGATTTTGCTTCAACACCGATCGAGACGAACCGATCACATTTGGTCCGGTCCTCAGTCTAGGTTTTTGGGCTAATTCGGTTTTCGGTCCGGTCGGTCGGATCCGATTCGGACTACAAACCGACTATTTTGGCCTTGTTAGACCGGACCGACCATATTCGGTCCGGTCCTCGCTCTAGGCTTTTTGGCTAATTCGGTCCTTGGTCTTGGCGCTCCGGTCCGGTCCGGTCGGAGGTGAGTATCATGTGTTTATATTTTACGGCAAGCAAATATTATTCGGTTACATTTTTTTAACAATAATTGTACAAATGAATGATAATTTAAATTAAATAACATTAAAAAATAATAATGATATATCATTTATTATATTTTCTATGAGATATTAGATAATATTTTCTATTAATAGACTGTATCATGGGGATATATAAGACATACTTATCTCACACGCACTTATATTTTTCAATTAAAAATCCTTTGCACACACACAATCGCAAACTCTCTTAAGCAAAAAATTGTGTCCTCTTTTTTTTTCTTTGATCTTAACCGAACACTAAACAAATGAATACTAAACCTCCTTTAGTTTCTTTCTTAAAAAGTAACCAAAGCACAAACAACATTTTTGTATCTTTTTGTTAACTTCGCGGCTTCAAGATCTTGTAACAAAGGTCCCGGGTAGTAAGAATGAAATTGATTTGTTTTGTTCTTTCTTTTTAATTTTCGGATATTAAAAAAATAAGTGAAGCTTCTTATAGATCTATGATGAGTTGTAAAGATCTTTATAGATTCGTTCTTGAAAAAAGAAAAAAAAAAACTTTTTGTTTTTATTAGGATATAGATTTTGAGTTGAGGAATGATTCGATGGTTATAGTTGTGTCTACTTAAGATTCGAATTGTTGTTGGTTATTGTTTTTTAACTGTTCTTCTTTTTATTTTTTATTAGTTTTTTGTTTGGGACCAATTATAACAAGGGTATGAGGTCATTGTTTAGATCGGGTTTGGAATTTCGATAACCTTTGTTTTAAAATCTCACTACTTAAGTTTTGATGCATAGATTAGTAGGTTTTTTAGAGTGTACCATGTATTAACAAATTTATACTTTTGAGTGAAGAAGTGTTTTAATAAGAGTACTAATTATATTATTTGAATTAATGTATTTTTGCATTAAATGGTTGTAGACATAGCTTTGAAATATGTAATGTAGGTAATTAAGTTTTAGAGATATTTAATGTTTGAAAATTGTGTTTAATTTACTTATACATTTTACTTTATTATTTGTATTGCTTAATCGTAAAGCATTTAACGTTAGAAAAGTCATTTTTGCTTTATAAGATAGTTAGATATATTGATTATTGAACGGTTAATGATTGCGAAAAAAAAAAAAAAAATAGTTATTTATCACGATGATTTTAACTATTGCTATTCTTTGAACCATATTTTATGAAAAAAGATATTCTTAAAGTAGTTTACAATTTTTAATATAACTACACGATTACCTATGCATAATAGTGACGGTGAATGTTAGTTTTGGTGTTCATTTTTTTTTTTATGTATATATGAATGTGAAGTAAGTGATAAAGAAAGTAAATGGCTTAAATTATTATTAAGTGTTTAAAAATTTAATAAATTGTATTCTCTTTAATGAATAGAGTATTTTAATCAAATAGCATTACTCATTTGTTTATGTTTTTAATGTTCAATTAAATATATTTTCTTTTTATATTTAGTATAGATAAAAGAGAACAGTATTACCAGAACAGTTGACCGATAGAAAAGGCCTTGCTAAATGAAAAAAAATCAAAATTGATCTTCAATTTTGTCAAAATTGATTTTATACAAAACATCTATACTACATATAATAGAAAAACGGTCAAACCTTGAAAAGTGAAAAATTGAAAGTCAAAAGTGAGATAAATGTAATGTGTAATTAATACTCTTATTAAAACACCCCATTACATAAAAGTACAATAATTTATTCACATTGTACAACCAATTAAAAACATATCTACCAAATTAAAAACAACCAATTAAAACACCGTTTACTAAAAACTAAAATAAAATTTTCACAATGTACAATTTAAACAAGCTACAATATAATTTTAAATACAAAAAATTAATGTTATTTTTAAAACACTCGAAAATGAAAAGTACATGTTATTATACACATTATACAAATTAATAAAACACACAAAGCTTCATACAAGCTAACAAGTTGATGATACATATAGTTTTGAAAATCGGACCGGACCAACGGGTTCAACCGAAAACCGGTGTCGCCACCGGTTCGAAAAACCAATAACAACCATCTAAAAACGAACTAGAGAGGACCTATTGAAACCGATACAAACTGGTGAATCAGGTCTTATCGAGATCTATTTCTCCGGTTAATCGTCACAGGGTACCCGCCTATATTATATATAAAGGAAAAACCAAAAAGTGAAAATTTGAAACTATTAATACATATCGAAAACCGGGTTGACCCGGGACGCTTCAAACCCGGGACGCTTCAAACCCGGTGGGTTGACCCTGTTTAATTTGACCCGTTTTGACCCAACCTGTTGGGTTGACTAGGTTTAAATCGACCCGTTTTTCAACGGGAACGGTTCAACCGGTTGAGCCACCCGGGTCGAACCGGGTTTCAAAACATTATGTTTAATCCCCAAATCTTCAAACTTTTATTATTTTTCGTTTAAAACCCATAAACTTTTTTTAACACAAAACGATCTCTCGCTATATAAATATATTATATACATAAGTTTTTCTTCAAAAACGATTATAATGTTTTACAATTAAGAGAAAATATGTGTCCGTTAGTGTACATTTAACTTTTCAATAGGCTAATACGCCCATTTAAAAAAAAAGATGAGGCTAAATGTGCCCAAATCTTTTACAAAATACCCAAATTCAGCTCTTTTTTTGGCTAATCACATTCATGTTAATTTTGGTACTTGCGTTCTTCTTAACAACGGAAATATTACTCCCATCATTGTTAGTTTTTACGTGACAAGTAACGTGTGTTGTTAGTTTTTATCTCATAACTGATGTAATGTTTACTTTCATTTTCATTAAATGTTTTTATATGTTGTTTGATAGATGTTAAGAAATTTGCCTAGACTTTAATTATCGTATAGTAGAACCGTTTGCAATTGCATTTTCAGCGGTTCACATTTTATTTTAAACGCTACACAAAACACTCACCATAATATCACAAATCATCAATTATCTTAGGCTAGAAACCGCTGCAGCTAGGCGCGGGTACTCGCCTAGTCAAGAAAAATACACATCCACATGTTGGCTTTCTTGTAGTAAAGCATAAAATAACGTTATAATTCTATTGACTAATAATACTTACAGTTGAGTTCAAAAATAAAAAAATTAAGAAACCTCATTTTATTCATTAAGCCTAAATATATTTGTTATCATAGTTATTAATAAGCTAAACTAATAGCACATACCACTAAATGTTTTTTCACTATTATTATTATTATTATTATTATTATTATTATTATTATTATTATTATTATTATTATTATTATTATTTTATTTTATTTTAAAACATCACTTTATTAAAACTCATAGGATTTACAAGAAATTGGTGGGAAGCCGAGAAACCAACTGTGCCCCCACACCTCTAGCAATAGCAAAACCAATCCTATTAAAAATTTGAACCGCAAAGACGCGCCCCAATGTCTTGAGTCATAGAGAATCGCCGAACACGCTTTTAGTAGGGTTATTACATCCTTCTCAAGTTCTCCAAATGAAGAGAATGAGAAGGGAGGAAACCATATCCAATATCCACATATTTAGCATCGTGCTTGACACGCTTACGCCAGCGGCATCAATAACCGCACGCCCGGCATAAAATCAATCATCCCAGACAGCGTCAAGGCGGCGACCCCGTGAGATCAACACATACATCACGCCCACCATCCCAAGAATAAAGTAATATATCAACCGGTCGTAAGGATCTATCCCTATCTCCATAAAGCCCAATATCCACCTCCTTACGAGTCAAATTCGGACCGAGAACAAATATCAACAAGAACATCACGCACAATGGTATGCCGATGTTTAATGCCAACAATACCCGCACACGAAACAGCGTGATCCCCATAAATATCTCCAAGAAAACCCTAAAACAAGTCGAACACGGTACATGAACTGAAAGAGGAACGCCCAACCGATAGCACAAAGACACAACGATAAGTCCCGGCATTCATAGTTTGTCCCACCCGGATATCGGAGCCACCCTAAGCCAATCAAGTATGATCCTCCTTTAGAGAGCTCCATAACGCCATCCGTCGAGGAGATAGATGGAATGTAGATTCAACAGTTTGGGTAACCCGATCGAAATATATATCCGCCAATTTCTTCATAAGTTTGGGGCGGCACCGCTAGGGTTACTCAAAAGGTCAATATCCATATTCACATTAAAAGTACATAGAGCATCATCAAAAGAGGGACCAGCAGTTACAATACCAGAACTATGGAGAAGCTTAGTCTGCAGGCTAGCAGATTGAAGTCTAGAAGCAAGGAAAGCATAATTCAAGACATCACCTGCAGAATATACACCAAGCCCCCCAAAAGCAAAGGGTAAGTGGCGAGTCTCCATTGCCAATCACCAAAACCAGGCCCAGTAGCAGGGACAATACGCCCAAAAAGAACGGCGTCGCATCAAAGAAACCCGAGCACACTCAAAGACCCGAGGGAACATGTGCATAGAAAAATACAACTTGAAATACCAAAGACATGCACGGAGTAACAACAACTCGCATTGAGGGTCATTAAGTTTGGCAACAAAGATCCATAAGTTCAATAGTTTTAGCAACCCTTTTCAGAACAAGCTTACTACCAAACTCAAAATCCACACTAACGGGCCCACCCAATAATTTAACACCATGTAAGGGACGAGAAATATTGGGGGGAAAAACACCCACATACCTGCTTCTGGGATCCTCCTTTGGCAAAAAAACTTCAGTTTTATCAACATTGAGGTATAAGCCCAGACAAGGTCCATCCATCATAATCAACTCTAAAACCTTACCCACAACCAAAGTATCACCAATAATAGTGCCATCATCTAGATACCATGCTTGAAAAGAAAGGTCAAAATAGTCACTAATCTTACATGCCAGGGGATGTAACACTAAAGCAAAGTGAAGAGGCCCAAGCGGATCACCTTGTTGCACACCTTGATGAGACCAAAGAGTATGCTCACCATAATATAATCTGGCAGGACTGAAGTAATAGAATTCCACCCACCGTGAAATAGCCGGAAATGAAGCCGAACCTCACGCAATGTAATGTACCCGATCCACCATGTTGAAAGCGTTTTTAAAGTCAACCAACAACATAGAAAGACCAACATCACCCCACGATCCTCAATCAAACGATTCACAAAGATGGAGAATAGCCTCCCTCCACCCGATACCCCAACACCAAATTGTAAATCATCTAAATAACCATCCAAGAATGGCCAATCATGGATGCACAAACCTTGAAACTAACCGCTCCAAACAGTCCCAACAACAATAGGACGGATACCCCCTCCTGGTTTGACTAAGGGTGTGAGAGGAGCACTAGAAATGTACTCGCCCAACACCCTCGGGCATTTACCAGCAAGAAAAAGGTTCACCACTTGGGCGATAGAAGCGACCAACTCATCAGAAATAGCCACAACTGCACCATTTAAACAATCCAAAAGGTGTTGGGCACGCAACCCATCCCGTCCACATGAAGTACCTCGAGGGAAACTCTTGATTATTATTATTATTATTATTATTTGGGCCCTCATCTATTTAGGTGTAGCAAAACTAATCTTACTAAAGATGTGAACAACAACTCGTGCTCCAATGCCTTAAGCCATTGAAAATTTCGGATCCACTTCAGCTAAGCAACCACATCCTTCTCTAATTTCCCCAAAGTAGAGAATGAAAAAAAGGAGAAAATCATATCCAATATCAGCACACTTAATCTCATAATGGACACATTTACGTTGTGCCGCATCAAAAAATCTATGTGTAGCGTCATGACTCGAACAAGAGACGTATTGTTCATTCTAGATGAGGCTTAGCCATCAAGCTACACAAGCTCATAACCAAAATAGTAATTATTACTACTCTATTGTACATTTATCGTGGGAACAATGCCGTTTCAAAAGGTTCCAAAACGAAGGCGGTTTTTTTTGCTGTAAACGACGTTGTTTCCTGTTTTGGTATAACTATGGACAAAAACGATGTCGTTTAGGTTTATGGTTGACTTTATACGTATCTCAAATAGATGGGTACATGCATGTCTCACCTATATACTTTTCAATAACATGTGTGCCTCGGATCATTACCTACAAAGTGAGACTGTGTGTGAGAGTCAGGGAGAGAGGGATTGTGAGATCGTGTGTGTGATTGTATGTTTTGTGGTAGATGCGATTGCATGTTGATCGTCGCTTGATTTTCGTGATTTAAAGTAGACGAAGATTGGATTCAAATATTTAATTGCATGATGTATATTCATCTTTCTTAAAAATTGTAAGTTTATGTCGTTTAACTTTGGATATATTTTATAAATTGATGTGGATTTAATTGTGTGTTATTTGTTTTGTGAGTTTATGTCGATTAAATGTTAAGTAAAAACTTGATGTGGGTTATATTTTGTGTTTGGTGATATTTCTTTTGTATGAATACATACTTCTTCCGTCTCAAAATTATAGTCCTCGTTTTACTTTTTCAATCTTTTTTTTTTACAATTTTGACCTTAAGTATTTTTGTTTGTGTTATATAATACTTGATGCAAAATATATGAATGGATTGAGTTTTAAATATATTTTCACTGATATAATTTTCATCAATTATTGTATAACACAAACAAAAATATTTAAGGTCAATGTTGAAAAAGATTGACAAAAAAAGTCAAACAAGGACAATAATTTTGGGACGGAGGTAGTAATAGGGTTTATGAAATTTTAATTGTATTTTGGTTTTGATAATTTTGATTACCCTATGTTGTTACTTTGTGGCTTTTGGAAGTTGATATGTGTTCATGGGTGTTGATTTTATATAGGTTTTAAAGTCTGATATATGATTATAGGTGTTGTGTTAACTGTGTGATGGAGCAATTTGTGATGTTAGTGGATTTATGGGTATTTGTTCTTTGTTGTTAAGTATTTCACATGTTTTTTTATAATGATTTAAGCCTGTACTCATAGGATAATTTAATAGCCGTCGTTGTGCTTATAGACATGTGACTGCATTTTAGGTTACTGGTTTTGCCAAAAGTTATGCACAATTAATTCATTTATGCAATTGTTTGTAAAGTTGGTTTCTTCGAACTTAGAAGTAGGGGAATGGTCTTTTGATACTTTGGGTTTTTGGTACGTGTTCATGCCTTTTGATTCTATACTTTATATAACATGTGGTGATAAGTGTTTTTTGATAAAGTCTTATATGCAGTTCTATGATGTTAATTAAAAAAGCAACTGATTCTATTTTGATGATTTATTGTGTTTAGTGTCCTATGTGTTGTGATAGATAAATATAGGATTTTTATCATCCTTTACAGTTTGAATCTTTCGATATTTATTCTTGATTGTCTTCGTGGTTTTAAAACTTAGTAAGTATTAGTTCTTATATTTGATTTCATGTTTTCAGATCGCCATTAATGTTGTTAGTATGGGAGCTTTGGCTGAGGCGCAAACAGCAGCTGATAAGGCGAAGATTTGTTGTAGTATAGTTGCATTTTTATTTAAAAAAATGATATAGATTCTGCAATGCCCAAAATAATAGTTCATTAAATGTTGACGTCTTTTGTTCCTAGGTATTGAAGCTGTGTCAATTGGTGATAGCAATGTTGAGATGATGAGGATAGAAGAAATCGATATAAGGGTTCGTTATGATGCTTGGATGAGGATATCGCTATGAGCTACCTGGAACTCATTGAACCATTGAGCCTATTACGTTGTCACAATCACCATAGATGGATGCATTTCTTGAGGTATGTTATTAGCTGAATTTTCACGTTTGTAACACATTTATGTTTTTTTTATTCATGTGCTTTATTGCTGCTTCATTTAAATTAGCATTAAGAAAAGTATCGGTTTATGTGATTTGGACAGCCATAAATTTTATTGTTTGAATAGTAGAAGTTTTTAAAGGAGAAGGGTTGCCAACATCTTTCAGTGATGACGAGATTTCTTATGATGGAAATGCTGCTATTAGCATACTGCTCAAACCTCTTAAGTTTTCAGCTAGGACATATTCTGAGGATGATGTTACGGAGTGTGCAAGCAGTGTACAGGAAGTAGTGGCTGGCGCGTGTTGGTATTTAATAGACGTGCCTGTACATATGGTTGTGTTATTGCTTCTCAGGTTATTTTATGTGGTAAATGTTATGTCTAAATAAATCATTCGTTGATACAATTTCGTGTGTGTAAATATTTTAGTATTGAATTTTGAAATATGTATGTGATATTGATAAGGTTTAAAAAGGTACCTTTTTGAGGGGTCGTTTGAGCCCTTATTTGATCACTTTGTATCCGTTATTGCTTAATATCGCTCCTTTTCACTTTTAGGTCTCTTGAAGGCAAAATGCCGGAATGGCACTTATTTGGACGAAAAGGCGCGAATATACTGAAGAAAATGGCCAAAGTCGAATCGAGACACTCAAAGTCATGAAAACATAAGGTGACGGCGTCAGTGTTAAATTGCGACACCGTCGGAGGATTTTGTTACGGACGAAGCCAAAACTCCTATTTTCAAGTGACGACGCTGGGTTATAAAAGAGTAGGCCGTTGCAACTCGGGCGACCTAGATGCAATCCGACGGCGCCGAAGGTCAAGAGGACGGCGTCACAAGCTTAAGGTGACGCCGTCGCAAGTCTAACGCGGCCAAGACGAAACCCTAATGACGGCCCTGACCGGCCACAAAACATAAGGTGATGTCGTCGCAGATGTAATCTTATATATAGAATCCGAATTTTTCAAGATTAGCGTAGTCTTTTGGAGTAAAACCTAAACCGAACCAAGGTCGTCTTGTACAAGATTTTAGGGTTCCAAACCCTATCTTACACCAAGATAAGTGTTTTACTTTATTAATACAATTATGTCTTTGATTATTTGTGTGTATGCTTGCATGTTCTCCATGTCCGCTAATTTACTTGTGTGTTTGCTTAGGAATATGAAACTTAATTATTGAATATTGATTGGTTGTCTCTTATCTTAGTTGATTAATGATCTAGTAATGCGATAGGTCATTCGTTGTGTACTTAATGCTTGATTAAATCTTTGTGAACCTTAGAATATGACTCCTTGAGTAGTTGTAAGCTAAACCATCCAAAGAGTGCCTTAGAGTAAGAGTTTATTATCCCTAGTGGGTTTTGTAGACGAGACCCTTTGGTCGGGCTCAAAGAGTTATGGAGAAACGATACCCTACAACCTTAGACACACAACGCAACAAGGAATGAGGACGTGACAATTCAACCACCAATAGGAGATAATTAAGGAGTAATAAAACCTAAGTAAACACATCTTTAAACTATCATACGAGCACACAATAATTAGACATAGACTACATACACCTTAGATTAGATAATTAGATAAGTAGAGTAATCGTAGCAATACCAACCCCCAAATTCAAACCCCGAGATTCGTACATTTCCTTTTCTTAAAAATATAAAAAGATAAAAAATAATCTTCCTCAACCCCAACCTTAGCGTAGTAACTTCTCACTAGCGTTCCTATTCCCCTAGAGAACGATATCAATACCCGTGGCTTACCCTAATACTACACTACAACGATTAGGTTCACTGCCTAGGGTGTTATAAAACTTGCTCGAAGAAAAGGAAGTTCCTTTGACCCCGAACGACGCGTGTAGCGTTATCAGATATCTATGATTTTATGGTATGTTTTGGTTCTGCTGTATATACTGTTTAATTTTTTGCAAACAACGCATTGTGATCAAGTTTATCATGTAGTTTTAAGTGCTTTTTCAATATGTCATCTATGAGCTGTGTTTAAACTTGCTTATGTCATTAGTGGGAAATGACGCCGTTTAGAGGGCCTCTGAAATGAGGCAATTATGTGTTTCCCCCTCCTTTGTTGTCTTCGTATGAAGTTTATATGAATAGAATTTGGATCATTGATTGTTAGGTATTTTGATTTCGCCACATGGTTATAGATGCTACTTTTATATGACATGTATTATTTGTATTCACAGTACTTATTGTGTTAAGAGAGTATATTGCCTGGTAGTATTTGTTAAAAACTTGGTGTATTGTTAGGTTTAATCTTTTGGCGCCTTTTTCTGTAAGTCGTTGCCATAATTGTTGTTTTCATAACTGCTACCGCTTAGAAATGGAAACCGATTTTTGTTCTATAATCTGATAAGTTTATAGTCATTTATTTTTCATATGGGGACGCCGTGTTGCTATGAAAATTTATTGTATCTATTACACATTAAGCCAAACCAATCATTTGTGCATATTACGTTAGTTAGGAGGTGGAAGGGCAATTGTTGTTACAAGTCTTTGACTTCCCTTACGTAGAGCATAACAAGCAAGCTCTTTGGTTCCTTCCATCGTATCTTAGTTTTTGTTTATTTATATCTTCTAGTGTATGAATGACTTTTTTGGGCTTAAATTCAGAGGAGATAATTAGGTTGTTTACTGCATCTAAGTGGCACCATTTTAGTTTATACAAATTCGGCTTATAGTTGGTGCACTTCCAAGAGATAAGTGAGGAACTGTTGCATTTCATTGACTTTTCAAAATGGCTAAAGAAAGGTCAGTTCTTCTAAAACATTTCTATTTGCTATGAGAAACGACGTCATTTACTACTTTTTATAGCTAGGATTATATTTTTCGCAATACAAAATAAGTGGTATGGGAGAAAGAAACGATGATAGTGAGCCTATGTGTGTCATATTTTGTGTTCTTTGGTAGTTTTATCTATTATTTGATGGAAGTCGGTCAATGTTTTGGAATAGCAGCATTTTTGCAGTCCATTGATATTTGAATGGCTGTGATGATAGGCTTTATATGTTTTTAGACTTCACGTTGGAATGAAATTATGTGTATTTATGCGAGGCAGCTTCTTGACGTTGCAGTCATTGTTGAATAAATATTGCTATGCTGTGTGTAGGAACCTGGTGCGTCAACAGAAAAAACTGGAGGAGGGGAGGAGGTGTGAGTGGTTGTTGGTTCAAGAGAAAAACGATATTGATGAATCAGAAGTTTTGGCTAGCAAGATAGAGAAAACATACAATAAATATAGGATGCATGATAATGTCGATGATACTCACATTGCAAAGTTAAAGCTTTAAAATATTGTATGAAATTCTTAATTTTAAAATTGCCAAGCACGACGACAGAAAAATACCTCCAATCCACCAATATTATACTTACAAATATTTTTGATCTTTTTACAAAATAAACAAATTCATATGCTAGCTTTGAATTACTTATTCTTAATTAGCTTATAAGTGCTTTTTTTTTAGCAGAAGTTAAGCAGGAAAAGTAAACAATCCAAAACAACCTCGCAAAACAATTCTTCAAACTTAAAAAGTCAACATAACATAACTTATTTGAGACATAATATTTATTTCTACTTGACATTCTTACTCATCATCCTACTTATAGGATTTTTACACATGACATAATTGACTGTTTTAATAAAGAGAGATATATGCTAAGTGGAAATAGGGATGCAAATGAATCATATCTGAATTGAGTGGAATAGATCCATACAATATCCATTTATTTTCTCACCATCCGTATCAATATTCATATTCATTTAAAGTCGTTTTTTCTGTTTATATCTATATCTATTGAAAAAGTCTGCGTTATTGAAAATCCATTGGATATCAATGTGTGATGCATATTTTATAATCATCGGTAGCATCACTACGTGGTTTGTTTAAGATAAAATCACAGTATATAACAACAGTCTTAAGTAACACAATCAATACATCGAATCTAATATAACACGTAAATATAATATAAAAATGAATGGCATTTACATCTCATATTATATTGAAAAGAATAATACCTAAAAAAATCTAATCGATATCATTGTACATACACATAGCTTTTACTATGGGGATCATTGAAAACTATGTAGAAATTAGTTTCTAATTAGATATTTCAATATAAGGTTTTGCTAACTTGTGTCTACTAAGCACTTGTTTAGTTATATATATAAAAAATGTTGACGTTAATTAATATCAAAATAAGAATTAATTATGGTAATTTTAAAAATCAATAACTGTTCAATTAAATACATTTTATGATTTAAAAGAAAATTTTGTTTTCATTAACTACGCTCAATTGTGTACCTAATGAGCACACATTAGCAAACCCTTCAAAATATTATAAAATATAAACACATATGATCACTAGTTAAATATTTAAATTTTACTAATATAGTAAGTTATTGTTTTTAGTATGGTTTTATGAAAGGTTATAAATAAGCAAGCGCCATGCATGCAGACGACTAGTTCTCACTCACGCCTATGGCGAAGTTTTCATATTATAAGGCGTGATCATAAAACACAAAGATGAAAATATTTATATATTCATATCATAATTCATATATATCGAGTTTACAAAAACATGTGACATAAGGCGGTGTGGCGGCATGACCAAGTCTCACGCCTTTGCGAGCCTTTTAAAACATGGTTTTGTGATATAAATTGTTTAGATATGGTTGTAGTTTACTATTACTAACTTATAACTTTTACATTTTCAGTGTTTTATAAATGACTAGACGAGTTCTTGTGCATAACAACATGATTTTATAGGGTAGATAATTGCAGTGATAAAAAAAATGTTTATGGGTTATAAACGAAAATAAACCGGTTCGACCTGGCCGGATCTACCGATTGAACCGGTTCCGGTCGAAAAAACGGGTCAAATTAAACCGGTTTTTGTATTTTGAAACCCGATTAGACCCGCCGGGTTTGAAGTGACCCAGATAAACCCAGGTTTTGAGATATGTATATACTTTTTTTGTATCATTCCAAATATATGAAAATTTAAATTTATGGAAGACCGAGTTGACCCGGTGGTTGAATCAGTGACCCGGTGACTCTACCGGATCGATTAAAGACCCGTTTTTTAAAACATTGATTAAACACTAACACTATTTTACCTGAATGAAAATAAGATAGGTTATAAACGAAAATTATAATAAAATTTTATGGTTTTCATAAATAAACTTAATTTTTCCATTTTTCAGTTTTTTACTTTGAGGGTTTTTCATTTATATATAGTATAGATAATATAGTTGAATCGGATTTTATATGAATGAGTTAGAATAGTGATGCTCCTAAAATCCTCATGGTCGTCAAGGTGATGACTTGGCCGTCTAAATCACTTTGATCTTGACTTTCAGGTATTCGGTAACAGTGCTGAAAAGACAAAGAAAGATCGTTAGAGAGGTCCCCGGGCTAAGCCTAGGGAAACCACCTCCGACGATCAAGTCACTATTGATCATAATTGTATACACGAGCATGTTTAAGAGCTACATTGCAAAGCTATATATAAGGGGTTAGGATTCTCTCAAGTTTTAAATACAACTTGAGTCAAGTTAGGCCATTATGAGCCATTGGATTTGATCAAATGTGTCACACCCTCGCCGGAGGCGGAAACACGAGGTGTAACGGATAGGAACATAAGCACAAGATAATAGAACATACCAACGTTAAGATTAAACAGAAATAGTACACCATTACAATACCAGTTTAGCCGACATCGGCAAATATAGTACAAAGTTTAGATTCCAAAATATTGCGCTTTATTACATAACGATTTGTAGTGACAAGTGAAAACTTCATTATGCAAGACCCGTAGAAAAAGCTTACTAACGATCACCGAAATGCATGAGAGAAAACGGGTCAACTATGAAAATAGTTGGTGAGTATACACGCTTTAGAAATAAGAAAACTCGTAAGTGAGAAAGTCAGAGGTTTCGGTCATCATAAATAATCCACAAAGCAAAGGCATTGTAAATCCACTCAGTTCCAAGTTCCGCCCATACAAAACTTGCAACCTGTGTGTTCACAACCCATTGCACAAAATATAGTGTCAAGTAGTCAAGTATATGTGGTCGTAATAGTTCACAATATAGTACCACGTATATAATAATGTATGCCAGGCAAAGCCCCTAGAATAAATAATATGCGTCCCGTAACATAGTGGACGAGAGGTTGGCCGACCTCTAATAGCGCTATCCATACTACCTACTAATAGGAGACTAACAATGCGAATGTACGAACGGTACATCATACAACTATTATATAAAATTAAGAACACTCCGAACATGGGAGAATTTAGATTGAAAATGCTCCGTTCCCATAGGGAGACATTCTGCTCCGGACCGGGGAGGCTTTAGGTTACTCCGAACAAGGGAGACTTTGTACGCACCACCAATAAGGCGAGACTTTTAGGGTCATAGCAAGTACAGTTCAATAAGATCAAACAAGTCATAGGTTCGTAATTAAGTTCAAGGATTCGTTTCAAGTTCAAATGCTCAAGTCAAAAGAGTTCACAAAAGTAAGAATCAATTTAATTTAAGTATGGTTCATGCATTTCGCCCAAAATATAGTAAAACGGTAAAAGGGGATGTGATTACTCACCGTTGTAATAGTTATGATGACAGAGTGGATGCACGAAATGAGACGCAACACTCTAAACGCGACCTATTATAAATGATATGCTCTAATATAAGTCATGAAACAATGTCGTGCATGCAAACTCATATGATATCCATACCACTTGTACACTTTTGAAAATAAAGTTTATCGTCAAGAATAATCTTATAATGTCTTGACCATTTTAAATTACTTTACATGTATTTATGTTGAAATGATATCCGACGATAATCATTTAGTGATTTATTAAGAAATTATAACTTTCGTCAGAAAATAATGTCGTTGAAATTTTCATGAAAGTGACTAAATGGCCTCGAAAAGCTAGTCGTAAATGGTTCACGCCGAGCGTTAGGAAACAAACTCAACGGTTTTAGAAAGCTTGTATCATTATCTCAAAGTTTTAGTGTTTAAGTTTCCATCCTAGAGGTCTCGATCACGAGAGAAACATATGGGTTAAGTATGGTACTTGTGTCCAAAATATCGCTTAAGGGTGGTTTTCGCAAAGTTTAAGTGACCGATTTAATTCATTACAACTCCGCTAGATAAACGATCGGACATTTTGGAAAACATGCTTGGCGAACTTACTTTTACTAGAAGACATCATGTTATAAAAGTACTCCATTGATGTTAAAATGACCTCAACATGGTCCTTCGTGGCGTAATATTTGTCTAATAGAAATATATTAGTTTTTCTTATATAGTAAAGTTACGGCAACTTTATGTAAACACGTGTAATTTAATCGTTACAAGTCCGCTTTTCACGCTTTATATGTCCTCGAATCGTAATAATATATACTAATATATTTTTGATAAGTCGACACATTTTATAACGCTTAAGACTCATTTTTGACTCGTAACAAGTTAAAATAACATGCTGAAATTTCGGATTTTATAGTTTTCGACGTCAAATTTGAAAATAGCATAACTTCTTCGTTATAACTCCGCTTTTAACCCATTCAAGCGCCACGCTTTCGCTTTTAAAGTGTATTTTCTAAATATCTAGCCCAAAATATTTTACAAACTGTCGGATTTTCCAGATTTCAAAAATAAGGACAGACCCTTTTAAAACTTGTCGAAATGAGTTTTTCTCGCCCAAACCTATTCTAACCCATTCAAAACAACTCCGGCTATTCTAATCCTACCATACACCTTCTTAGGGTGTCATGGGTTCCTAAGCATCACTAAAATAATATGTTTCAAGGATTAATTATTGGATGACATATAGTAATTTATAGCACTTAAAACAATTAAAGTGGTATAGACATCACATAACTTGCATGTTTTACTTGAGCATGATAAAAATGAACATAAAAATGAATATGAAAGATGAAAATGAGTATGAAATGCTTACTAGTTTAGTGATGAGGTTTAAAGAACAAGGTTTTTCCTAATAACCCTAGGTTTTTATTTCAAAACCTTGATTAAGAGTATACTAGGGTTAATATTTTAGCTTGATCTTGCAAAAACTTTGATTTCTTCTTGACCTTCACCCTTGTCCGGTTTTAAGAGATGGAAATGAGAGGATATTTTTTTATTTTACACCTAATGTATGTGTGTATGTATGTTTTAGTTTATTACTAAAGATAGATATTTGTAAGTCTATACTACTTTATGTGCATAGCTAGATGAGATTTTTATGATATAATATGTTGTGTCATCTCCTTATGTCGACAAGTTTAAAAACCATAACAAAGGTTAGTGTATTTTATATAAGTACGTGTAATAATGTATAGGTATAGTTGATAATTTTGTATATAATTAAGTATTTAGGGTAGCGTTAGCTATAAATAAATTTTAACGGAACAAAATAAAACATATTGAAGTCATAAAATTATAAAAATACATTTCTTGCAAAATTTGAGTGAAATAATAATTATCGTGTAGTATTTACTTAAAACCATCGTAATTATATAAATATAACAATTTATATACAAAATAAATTTGAAACACTGGTAAACTAATAATATTATTTTTATAAACTTAATATGAGTATAAAAATATATTGGGATAATTTTTGAAAGTAATGGATCAATTGTTCAAAATAATTAATTACGCGATAGCGTTTATTTAATATGAAAATTACGCGTTTAATGTAAAATGCAAAATCATGCATAAACTAATATGATGATAATGATGCTAATGAAATGTAGACTAAACCTAGTCTATATGAAATGTCCTTGATGATTGTTTATGAATTCGCAGCTACACCCCTAAGGTTACGCGAATTTAATACTTGTAAACCTAGTTTACAGTATACGATGAAATAGTAAATGTGAGAAATGACCGGAAATTGAGAATTGTGACAAAATGACTCAAATCAAAAGAACTTTTTTTTTATTTGAGCCATTTGATCAAATCCAATAGCTCATAATGCCCTAATATAAGAAAATAGGTGTATTAAGTAATCTCATCAAACCTCATATTTCATATATGTTAATTATATAAATGCAACATGTATGAACTAGTCGTGCATTTTGTGAGTCGGGTTTGTCATATAATGTCCCTTTGATATTAGGGTGTTTGTTTTGGACATGTTTACTTCGCTTATTCGAGTTTTTGTCGCTTTATATATGGTAATTTGTTTCTCCTTTGGTGAAACGTTGTTGTAGTTTGGAGTTGGAAACTTTGATATGTACGTACATTTCTAGCTACTAATAGCTTTTCTATATTCCTTTCATGGCGGGTTAGTCTCATTTTCGCGATGGAGTTTTCGTGTTTTATAGACAGATTTGTTGCTTTGCGTGATGAAATTTCACGTTTTTAAAGTTGTTCTTCGCTTTTGCGTGCTATGATTTCGCGGCTTTGAGGTAAGCATGCCACATTGTGTATTAGCTATTTATAGCTTTTTATTCCTTTCATGACAGGATGATTTCGTGGTCCGGACCTTTTTGCTTTGCTTTAAATTAAGCTTGGCGTCTTAGCTATTTGTAGCTTTTCATCCCTTTAACGTTGGGATATATTCCTTCAAGTGTTCATGCTACTTTTGCGTGATGGAGTTTCACGTCTTTGGAGTGAATATTTCACTTTTCGCGATGATCTTTCGCGTCTTCTGTAAAGGATGTACCTTTTATGCGTGATATGGTTTCACGTATTTAGAGATGCCTTGTCGCTTGATCTGATTTATTTTCTCTCCATTTCGATGCATCATCATGTGGTCATTTTTTTGTTGGAGTATATCTCCCAGAACAGGGTTAAGACAATCAATGACAGTAGCAATACCACTAGGTGGTTACCGGATATCACTTGGAATCGTGTGATCACTTTTCAAAGTAAACTATTCGACCCTAATGCCTGGGTATCACGAATATCTACTTGGGATAAGACCAAATGCAGTTAAAGAATTAGGCACAATTCTATAACCCTTTCGCTAATAAGTGTTTACGGTTTCTGTGTGTCCCTCATGCATGTTCAGATCTCCTATATAGGAGGTTACTCTTGAGCTATTCCAATAGAATTATGAGTATTAATCGCCCATTAATAGCCTCATAATTATCCCCATTATAGCCGTTAGTGGTTACATGACCAATTAAACGTGGTCATAAAGAAGTTGTAATCGCCATTTAGCAAGATTTTCCATAAGCGATTTTCCACTAGCGAGATTTTCACTTGCGTTGGAAGTACAACCTATCGCTGGAAACACCGCTATCAAGATTTTCATAGCACTATCGGTGGATACACCACTCGGTGGAAACACCGCTCATCGCTGGAAACACCGCTTATCAAGATTTCATAGCACTATCGGTGGATACACCACTTCGCTGGAAACATCGCCATCGCTGGAAACATCGCTTCGCTGGAAACCACAAGCGAGATTTCCACAAGCAAGACTTTCACCAAGCAAGATTTTCACCGTGAGTACTTTCACCAAGACTACCAATACAAACCACTATAAGAGTCGTGGTGTTCATGGACCTTATGAGTGTACACCTGCACCTCCCAACCCATTACAAAGTGTGAACTAATCCCACAAGTGCACTAAATTTTCCAACAATCCTCTCCAAATTTAGTTCACTTCCTTTGCATGAAAAATAAACATCAATCAAAACATGTGCATAAACGAAAATGTCCAGAGGATTGAATTTCCATCTTAGTAAATTACACGCTCAAATATTCGAGAATCGTGGTGTTCTAAGAATTGAACCCTTCAACCCATTTGAATACCAAGATAAAATACACACAAGTTTTCAAACACTTAACAGACTCCCGACACTATACAAGCCATGTGTCCATATCCAAATTCATAAATGTTGTAAAAGCTAAAATCCAAAGCTTCTCAAGCGGCAAAACTTCAACATTTACATAGGTGGTTCCTCTTAGTCATGCTCCCGCCAAGCACTTTTTCAAAGAAAATTAACCATTAAGAAGTAAAGACTTCATCCTCCTTTCAAGAGTTCGAGCACAACCTTGGGATGTAAATAAAACATGTGCTCCACCCATCGAATGTTCACTTTTCCACATTGAACTCAGCTCCCAAGTTTCCTTAGGAGGAGTCAGTGTCCTAGCATTCAAAGACTAAGTTGGACTTAAACCCATCCCTTTAGCGACTTTATAACCAAGTCTCTAGCCGCACCCTTCGTCAAGTGATCGCCTAAGTTCGCTGAGATCTCACAAACTCTATAGATACCACCCCATTCATGATAAGCTCACGAATCATGCTATGTCCGACACCCAAGTGTCTAGACTTACCATTGTACATCCGCTATAAGCCTTAGCCAATGTAGTCGCACTATCACACCGGATAGAAATAGGTGCCATAGGTTTAGGCCACAATGGAATCTCAAGAAGCAAGTTTTCAACCATTCACTTTCTTTACCAAAGAATGCTAAAGCCACAAATTCGATTTCATTGTTGAACCGGTGATGCAAGTTTGCTTCTTGGATGCCCAAGAAATTGCACCTCCACCAAGTAGGAATACCCACCCACCGGTAGATCTAATTGTCTTTAGTGTTATCGATCCAACTAGCATCGGTGTAACCTTCCAACATCGATGGGTAACCAAGATATGAGAGACTATAATCCATAGTTCTCTTCAAATACTTCAGCACTTTGAACCGCTTGCCGTTGATGAGCACTAGGATTACTAGTATACCGCTCAATTTTCCCACCGCAAAACCAATATCGTGTCTTGTACAAGTCATGGCATACATCAGCAGCCAATTACCCTAGAATACTCAAGTTGAGATACACCTTGCCATGATTAGGCATCGCTTCTCACAAGTATCCATAGGTGTACTCACAGAGTACAATCAAAGTAATTGAATTTCCTCGACCTTCTCAATATAATGAGACCGAGAGATAGAAATTCTTTACTTTCATGTTTAATCCTTATACCAAGGATAACATCGCCTCCCCATGTCTTTCATGGAGAACCTTGATGACAAAAATTCCTTTGTTAGGTCAACTCGATTTTGGTCAGCCAAAGATCAACATGTCATCAACATATAGACAAATGATGACTCCTTTACCGCTTTCATCAAATTTTCTATATACACATTTGTCGCCTTGGTTAAGAACATAACCACTAGACAAAACCACTTCATCAAATTTTGATGCCATTGTTAGGTGCCCGCTAAGTCCATAAAGAGACTTAATCGCTTTACACACCTTGTTTTCATTGCTCGGCATAATGAAGCCCCGAGGTTGGTTCATATAAACCTCCTCTTCCAATTCACCATTCAAGAAAGTCGCTTTCACATCCATCCGATGAATAACCGATTGTGAATAGATGCCATAGCAATCGCCAGCCTTATGGTATCGACACGAGCCACAAGGGCATAAGTATCAAAATAGTCTATCCTGCACTTTTGTTTAAAGCCTTGAATGACTAGTCTAGCCTTGAACTTTTCAATAGTTCCATCTACCTTCATTTTCCTTTTGAAAATCCATTTGCAACCTAAAGGTTTGCAACCAGTGTGTAGATCAACCAACACCCAAGTGTTGTTCCCCATGATGGAATCCATCTCATCATGATTGCTTCTTTCCGTAAAGCAATATCCTCGGGACTTCATTGCTTCTTCAAATGTCTTGGGATCATCCTCAACAATGAAGCAATAGGAGTATTGGTCGAGACCTCATCCCTTGTTCCTTCAACTAAAACAAAACAAACTCGTGCCCAAATGACTTTGGAGTCCTAATCCTTTTGCTCTTCCTCAAGACAAAGTTCAAAGTTGTCGAACCACAACCTCATCGTGGGACCATCGATGGTTCATCATCGTACCTCGATGGTTCATCATCGTACCTCGATACACCAAAGTCATGAGTTCCATTAGGAATCCTCTTACTTGGTCTAGGAACCGATGAGAATCTATTCTCATCAAAGTCTCGCATCCCTTGATTCAATAATGGAGTTAATTGAAACATATTCATTAGGTTCAATAACATAGAACCTAAAAGCCTTGGAATGCTCAAGATATCCAACAAAGATGCGATCAATGCCTCTTTCACCCAAAGTCTTTTGCTTTGGATCGTGGAGTCTTACAATGTTCTACAACCCTGCACCACGAGATAGTTCAGTTGGGTTTCCTTTAGTCCGAGTTCATAAGGGTAACCTTGTTCCTTTGTTTGGAACCCTATTTAATAAATAGCAAGTCATAACATAGCTTCACCCTTAACCCTTGACTCATCTGAATAGGACAACATGGAATTAACTATCTCCTTCAAAGACTGTTTCCTTTCGTAAATACCATTTTGCCGAGGAGTATAAGGGCGCTTGTTTCATGGATTATTCCAACAGACCGAAAGCACCGAGTATCCATGTACTCACCTCCCTATCGATCCTTAATCTTTGATTAAAGACCCAAGTTGTAATTCAAATTCGCTTTAAACACTTTGAATTTATCTAATGCTTCATCCTTGGTATGTAACGTATAGACATAACAAAATCTAGAAGCATCATCAATAAATGTCACAGTACTTCTTATTCCCCAAGGAAGGAGTGGCATGCAAATCACATGTGTCACCGTGAATAAGCTCCAAGATCTTAGTCTCACGACTAACACCCTAAAAGGGTTTCTTGGTTATCTTGGTCAACATGCAAGTTTTACACTTTTCGGTGTCCATGTCAAAAGCGTGGATTAAACCATCCCTAGACATATCTTGCATCCTTTTATAGTGAACATGACCAAGTCTAGCATGCCAAAGGTTAGAATCGGTCGATCATATGTGGTCACAAAAGTCAAATAACACCGCGTTGGTAATATTTAGCCCGAACATTTGATTACATAAATAACCAAAACCAATAAAAACACCACATTTAGAAAGAACAAATTTATCGATTCAATAACTTGTTTATATCCATGATTATTCAAAACACTACTTGAAACCAAGTTTTTCCTTATATCGTGAACATGAATAACATTAAACAAAGTTACAATCTTTCCGAACTAAACCTAAGATCTACACAACCACGACCATGCACCAAGGTCATTGACTCATTTCCCATGTGAAGAATAGAACCATCATTCAATGACTCATAAGTGTTGAACCGCCTTCTATCTTTACACACATGAACTGTTGCACCGAGTCAACCCACCACGCAACATCATCATCCCGCACATAAAAGATTCGATACATATGTAACATAATAAATCGAAAAGACTTATTAAACATATTTCGACCTTTCGATGAGTTGGTGAACCACCACCCCCGAACCATTAGTGCCTCGATCCATTGGCTTTACCACCAACTTTAACACCCTTGCGCCCCTTTTAATGTGACCGGTCTTGCCACATTTCCAACAAGTAGGTGTTGCCTTCTTGTTAGATCTCGCCTTGTGTTATAATGATACTTGCGCTTGCCTTAGTTATCATTGTACCGGTGGAGTTGTTATGCTCCACCATATTGACAACAGATGGTCCAAAGAAGATTGCACTCTTTGGCTTGTCATTATCCCGCACTTTGAGAGATTCCTCAATGTGCGGATGACCGCCTAACTCAACAAGAGTTAACTCCTCCTTCATATGTTTCAAGGTATGCTTGAAATCTTTCCATGAAGGAGGAGTTTGTCAATGACACAAGAGACTTTGATAGCCTCATCCATGTTCATTTGGTGTTGTGTAAACCTTCCAAGTATTCCAAGAAGTTCATTGTATTGTTCCATAATTGGTCTTGAATCACCATTTTGTAATTTGTGAAATTACTAACAAGGAACTTCTTACTTGATGCATCCTCACCATATATTTGGCATCCAAGGAATCCTACGCTCTTTGAAGATTCAAAGTTCGATAAATATCAAACAAAGAATCGACATACCATTCGAATAAGACCTCTCAGATATGTAGTCATCATTCTCCCACTTGCTCCTCCTCCCGATCCGCTCCACAAGAGCATCATCACCATCATCGTGAATTGGAGTAGTCGAGACATAGACCACACTCATGCTTGACAACAAGAAGTGCATCTTCTTCGCCACCTCCTAAAGTCCACCCTTCAAACTTGTCCAAATTTTAGCAAAGTTTGAAGCTATGTGTTTCATTGCGCAGCTTGCCATTGATTATCACAAAATAGTTTACTTGATTGTTGGAGTATATCTCCCGAATGGTTAAGACAATCAATAGCGAGAGCAATACCACTAGGTGGTTACCGGATATCACTTGGAATCGTGTGATCACTTTCCAAAGTAAACTATTCGACCCTAATGCCCGGGTATCACGAATATCTACTGGGATAAGACCAAATGCGCTTAAAGAATTAGGCACAATTCTATAACCCTTTCGCTAATAAGTGTTTACGGTTTCGTGTGTCCTCATGCATGTTCGGATCTCCTATATATAGGAGGTTACTCTTGAGCTATTCCAATAGAATTATGAGTATTAATCGCCCATTAATAGCCTCATAATTATCCCCATTATAGCCGTTAGTGGTTACATGACCAATTAAACGTGGTCATAAAGAAGTTGTAATCGCCATTTAGCAAGATTTTCCATAAGCGAGATTTCCACTAGCAGTACTTTCACTTGCGGTGGAAGTACAACCTATCGCTGGAAACACCGCTTATCAAGATTTCATAGCACTATCGCGGATACACCACTTCGGTGGAAACACCGCTCATCGCTGGAAACACCGCTTATCAAGATTTCATAGCACTATCGCGGATACACCACTTCAAAGGAAACACCGCTTATCGCTGGAAACATCGCTATCGATGGAAACCACAAGCAAGATTTTCCACAAGCAAGATTTTCACCAAGCAAGATTTCACCAAGACTACCAATACAAACCACTATAAGAGTCAGGGTGTTCATGGACCTTATGAGTGTACACTCCGTACCTCCTAACCCATTATAAGGTGTGAACTAATCCCACAAGTGCACTAAATTTTCCAACATTTTTGATGCCAAGAATTGATATGGTGCTTGGGCTTCATCGTGTTTGTCAATACTCACTGATTAGTAAATATAATCTGAAGCTTTCTTTTGTTTCTTTTCATCAGTATGGCGAAATAATAAATCATTAGAGAAAATATAAGATAAGTCTATGACTACCTATGATATGACCTTGATGGCAATTCTTGCGCTAGAGTGAATTTATGGTTACTAATTGCCCTTTTTTTATTTGTCTTTCACGATGTATATTGTGCAATCTAATCCAGTTGATTTGTTTATGACATAAATTTAAATATTGGATTCAACACATCTCTTGTTACTTAGGCTAGTCCCAACCGTGACTCCTGACAACCCTGCCAACCTCACACGCGTCGCCTTTTCTCTCCAACGACCCTGACAACCCGGATGTCCCAATGACGACTAAGATTTTTTTTTTTTTTTTTTTTTTTTTTTTTTTAATTCAAAATTTTTAACATTAAATTTAAATTTCATTCAAATTAAAAAAACATTACATTACTTAAATTTAAAAAAAACATTACACTACACTAAAAAAAAAAAAAAAAAAAAACATTACAATACGAAATTCAAATAACGCTAAAACATTACAAAACTCTTCATCGCCTTCGCCATCGCCACTATCGACTTGATTCATCGCTTCGACATGATGTCGACGATTTCTCCAAATGTGTTCGACCAAATCGATTTTAAGTTTTGATGAGTTGATGAGTCCATTAGCTCCCGAGTAACCACCATTGATTCTCGCATGCCTAAGGGATCATGATCTTGGTGTCTCTCATCTTCAAACCATGTAGGACATATCGCCTGCAATTGTGTTTGATGATCATATTATGTAATATGATACATGTATACATAATATCTTGATATCATTTCTAAAAACCCTCGAAAGGTGAACTTTAAGCATTTTTCACTTTTCTTCAACACACCAAAAGCCCGTTCCACATCTTTCCTTGCTTCTTCGTGCCTCCTCTTGTACAAACATCTTTTACGATCACCCGTGGGAGGATTTGAAATAGACTTCATAAGAACGGACCATTGTTTTTGGCTGTGATGCTTTGTAAGCCTTCCAAGCAAAATCCGCAGACTCCGCAAACTCACTAAAAACTTCTTCCTCGTCCGAAGACGAAGAAGAACCGAATAAATGCTCGAATGACGACATATTAAAAATTGTGTTTCGTGGGTATTTCGTTAGAATGGTTGATTGAATATAGATGAGAAATGGTGAGTGGTGAATTGTGTTTGAGGAGAAGTTGGTATTTATAGAGTGGTAAATTTGGTTTTAAAAAAAGTTTTTTCTTTTTTTATTTATATGACAACGGTCATATTTTTTAAATTAATAGTGAATAGACTTGCAAATACTAACGTTTACATCGGTCTTATTTGCACTCGATGTGCGCAAATATGAAGCCACGACCGATGTGGCAACCTATGCCCGCAATCGAGCCAACCGATGTTAACATCTGTCGAGGGTGGAGAATTTGCATGCCCAACCGGTTTGAAAAGGACGATTGCGTCCAGCCTTAGTCGACTGAGTTTTATAAAAATCCTATTCAATGAAGAGCTAAGTTATATTTTTATAGATTCTTGGTGTGAACTAATGGGCCAATGGCGTAAGATCACTTCACATAGTTTCAAATGTATAGCGTATGAGACAATTTTTGAAAAGGATTTAATATAAACATAAAACATAATATATCTATCTATGACAATTGATCAAATCCAAGTTAGACTAATCTAAGTATATTATCGTAATTGTAAAGAAACATAATTAAACTCTGAAAAAAACTCTTTATTATTGCCAGAAATAAAAAATATATCAAAACTGATCTCAATCAGTTAATACCTTGTACAATAACAGTCTGATCTCAATAAAAAACCTTACAACAATCAATCACAAACTTAATTGATCAAGGTGATCATATACAATTAAATCAATCTAGGGTTTATAACTTGATAAGGATTTAAAATGTACACTTTTGAGTAGTCATTTAAGCCCTTAATCATCCACTTTTATATCCGTTACTGCTTAATTTTGTTCCTTTTCACTTTTTAAGTCTCTTGAAGGCAAAATGCTGGAATGACACTCATTTGGACGAAAAGGCGTGAATATGTGAAGAAAATAGCTAAAGTCAAGATCAAGACACTCAAGCTGCTGGAAATGCACAGATAAAGGGCGACGCCGTCCCTCTAATTGCGACGGCTCAGGAGTGAAATTGTTATTTTGTACCTGACGGCGTCAGGCTTTAAAGAGTAGGGCGTCACAACTCAGACGGCCTAGATCCAGATTCAGACGGCATCAGAAGATGAAGCTGACGACGTCACAACCACAACGTGACACCGTCACAAAGTTGACTTGGTCAAGACGAAACCCTAATGACGGCGATCCGACGGCGTCACAATTAAAGAGTGACGCCATCGCAGTTGTAACTCTATATATAGAATTCGAATTTTCAGACTTTTAGGGATGTAGAATTGTGGAGTAAAACCCTAAAACAATTTTGGTTTGTCTTGGGCAGTACCTTAGGGTTCTCATACCCTATTTTACAACAAGATAAGTAATTTACTTCATTGATTTCATTATGTCTTCAATTGTATGTGTGTATGCTTACATGTTTACCATGTCCAGCTAATTTACTTGTGTGTTTGCTTAGATCTATGAAACCTAGTTATTGAATATTGATTGGTTGTCTCTTATCTTAATTGTAATTGGCTTTGGATTGCAATGGGCCATCGCTGTGTTTTTAATGATTGAGTAATCTTTGTGAACATTAGTTTATAATCGCCTAGAGTTATTGTAGGCTAAAAATCCAAAGAAAACCTTAGAGTTAGTTTATGAATCCTAGAGATTTTGTAGGCAATAACCTTAAGGTATCCTCAAAGAGTTAAGGAAAAAAGCATACCCTACGACCTTAGAAGACACAACGTGTTAAGAATAATGACGTGACAATTCAAAAATCAATAAAAGATAACTAGGGAGTAATAATATATAGGTATACACATTTTTAATCATCATACGAGCACACATCAATTAGACATAGACTACCCCTTAGCTTAGTTAATTAGATAATTAAAATAGTAGAGTAATTGGTAGAAGTACCACCCCCCAAATCCAATACCCCGAGATTCATACCTTTCAATTTTCTAAAAAATATAAAAAAGATAAAAAATAATCTTCCTCAACCCCAACGTTAGCGTAGTAATTTCTCACTAGCATTCCTATTCCCCTAGAGAACGATATCAATCCCGAGGATTACCCTAATACTACACCGCAACGATTAGGTTCACCGCCTAGGTGGTTGAAAACTTGCTCAAGAAAAGGAAGTTTTCTTTGACCCGACGCTGCGTTGTCGCTGTGATCATAATCAAAGTGAGAGTATTTGAGAGCAGACAGAGAAAACAAGAGAAGAGTTATATGACAATTGTTTGTCTTTTCTCTTTATATACTAGCTCTACTAACTCAACTTTGCCTAAACATCTATGCTCCTTCATCTTTCACTTTCTTGCTACTTAGCTCCCAAAGTATAATCCTAGCTTAACCTGAGAATACAGAAGTAACATAATAATTCCATGTGATATATCCAGGCTAAGATTACTTATTTCAACATCCCTCCTTAATCTCAACCTGATACATTCCGAGTTTTAGAACCATTTTGTTATGTCAAAATCATTGATGAGTGTGTAAATACTCATCATTTTGAAATCAATCTGAGCTAAAACGCCTAAAATGCTCGAATGCATCAAAATCTAAAATATTCCAAAATTGCATTTTATATGTTTTAGATGCAAAATGTTTAAAATCGATGAAAATGAGCAAAGTTTGCATAATTGGCGCTTTAGTCCCCAAGTTTCTAAAATTGTCAAAAATAGTCTCGAGTCAAAATTTCAAAAGAAAAGTCATCAAAGGTCCTTTTAAATCATAAGTTATCAAATTTAGTCCTTTGGTGAAAAATGTCAAAAGTTTGAGAAAATTACAAATTAGTCCTTCAAGTTTCAAAATTGGCGAAATGGCCCTGGAAAATTGCAAAATGGCGATTTGGTCCTTGTACTTTTGAAGCTTGTCAATTTCAGTCCCTTGGAGCATCTTTGATGAGTTGGCGCTATGGTCCTCCAATTTCGAAATTACAACATTAGGTCCTTGGATATTAAACCTTTTATCACCTTTGGACTTGTCACAAGTAATTTGGACCCCCGCTTTTCACCTTTGACCCTTGTCACTACCTATTTTGAACCTTTGGTCAAACCATGATCAAACAAACCAAAGCCCGCCTCCACCTTATCTCCTTCCTCCCCAACTTGCTCGCAACTCCACACCACCATCACCTCACCTTTCCACCTTATCCTCCACCCCATCATCACTCAACCTCTACATTTAATGCCACCCCCTAGCTAGATATCACAGCCTACAAGTCAAACCCACTGTTTCCCGCCAAAAGTATAAAAATGGCTAAAATGGTCAAAACTCTCCCATTGGCCACAAAAAGAGGTGGGATATTCTCATAAGGACACGTGGAGCTCATTTGGTGCTTAAAAGAGGAAGAAAGGAAAGAGATGGAGGAGTAGTTTTAGTTTTAAATTTCTCTTATGTCGTTTTTATCATTACTGTCTTAATTTAATTCAAAAGTTGTAATGTTTTGTTCTTAAATCTTAAACTCAAGTTACATTTTCAATATAATCAAGGTTTGATCTTTAATTCCAAAGTTCCATCTGGTTTCATGTTTATGAGTTACTGTTGAAAATTTCAGTTGCCATTTCTTACAAACAAGCTTCAAAAAGCTTATTTCTCAGTTCCACTAAGCTTATATAAGCTTTTCATAGCCTTTTGAAAGCTTACATTCAAGTATCTAGCTAGTTGGGACATTGGTCAAAAAAAGTCAAAGAAAGTCAAAGATGGAGCAAAAATTGATGCAGAAGGAATTGGGTTGGTTCAGAGCTTGAAATGGGTTTATTTTGTGTACTTGGGTTGGTTTTATATAGGTTAGTGGTTCCTGGTTTAACTGTTGGCAAGCCATAGTGGCTAGAGATCTTTGTAAGTTATTTTTACAAGTTTTAGCATAATCAATATTTATAGTTTTAATTTGTTGAATTCTGTTCTAATAGATGTATTTAGGTATGGTTAAGTGAGTTTGATCACAATATAAGTTGGTTAAGAGTTTGGATTTGTTTCATTGGCAAATCAGTTAATAAGGAGTGTTTGGTTCTCACTGAATTATCTCTCTCGAAGCATATGCAATGGTTAATTTCTCTTGGTTCATGTTTGTTAAGCATAAGTAAACTCATTTGAGTCTTAGTCTTGATCTGCAACACCACCAAGTCAAAATTACATTTAATTCACCTCTCTCACGATCATTGTGTTTTGAAGATCAAATCACTTGTTTTATGTTAAAATCCATAGACAAAGCTTTTAGTAACTTCAATTCATCAATAATAACCAATATCGGTTCTCAAATCAAGTTCAAACTTCATAATAGTCAATCATCATGTTTCTTTAAAAGTCAATAGGTGTCAAAATCGGTTTTCTGAAACTTGCGGTGATGCACGAGTTCATGTCAAACAATTAGAGTCTCATTTTGGTCTACTTGTAGTCTACTAGGTGGTCTTTAAGACTCAATATCTGTTTTTGGCTAAAGCTTCTTTGATAAGTCACGCATAAGCTCAAAGTCGACACCATGTGCCTCGCTCATTGTTCTCGGTGATCTTGAGTTTTTCTCGGTTTTGTCTAGACTTGCAGGGGCTCAAAAGAGCTTCCCAAGGTCTGAGTTTTGGTATACTTGATCTCAACCGGTCTTTTCCAAGTTCCAAATTTTAATTTTAAGTTTGAGCTTATTGTTAAGTCGGTGCATAATCCCCAACAAGAGGGTCATTTCTTTGTTTTCCCTAGTTGATCGCTTAGCTTAAGTCATAGATCTGAACTTATAACTTGATAGGAGTAGATATAACTAGTTGATTTTAGCTTATTTTAGTAGACTATAACTTCATCCTTTGTTTGGTTGGTTAAGTAGCTTATTTGCTTATTTTGGTAGCTTATTCTAGTATCGGTTTGCACTATAGCTCTTTATTTTCACACATAAGTCGCTACTTTCTCATTTTTATAGATTCATATTATCATTTTAGATTTTTCCTGAGATTTTCACAATTTTTGGTCTTTATTTGCTAATTTTCTCAATTTAAATTAGATTTTAATCAATTTTAATTAGCTTTTATTGAAAATAATTCGAAAAGGTTCAAAAAATAATTTTTCAATTTTCTTAGGTTTAGATAAATATAAAAAGTAAAAAAGTAATTTTCCAGATTTTTCATAGTTTATTTGGTAATTTTAGTAATTTAATTAGTTTTTAATAGTTTAAAATTCATAAAAATAGAAAATAATCGAAAAAATACAAAAATAGTTTTGAAAATTCTAGTTTGATATTTTAGATTTTTCTAAGTCTTAATTTTATTTTTCTAGCTTTATTTCCTAATTTCTTGTATTTTAGGTTATTATTAAATAGTTAAAATTAGTTTTAAATTAATAATAATTAGATAAATAGTCATAAAATTAATTTTCTTTTTCTAATAATTTTCTTTTATCATTAGGTTTATAAAATATCATTTTCATATTTCTAGGGTTAATATTGTGTAAGTTTCACATTTTTGTTTCAGACGTCGCGTAGTTTTTTAATTAAGTTTTATTAAAACAAAAGAACAAAACATCATTTTAATAATAGTGATAGCATTTATTTAATAGATTTTATCTTTTAGATTTTCTTTAATTTGCATTTAAGCCGTTGTAATTTGTTGGCTTTTCCTTAGTTATAATCAATCAAATCTAGATCCATTCAAATCTTCTCGATCACTAAACGTTAGACTATTCTCGCACGGCTCGTTGGGACTTAACGACCGGGAAACACTATACTCTCTGACTTCATTGCATTTGTGCTTAAGCGGTTTAAGTTTCTTCGATCGCCATTCACAAGTGGCGGGCTTGAGTGATTTAACTTGACTGTTTCTGCAGATCAAATTTTGGCGCCACGGGGGGTCAGTGCTAATTGTCTTACGTTTAGCAGATTAGTGATTTGAATAATCACTCCTTGTTCATACCATCTATCTATATCTATATATATATCTATAAAAATCTTCTTATAAAAATCCAAAACCCAACAAATAAAACGTATAAAACACAAAAATATTTTCCTTTTGTTTCTATATATGTATCAAATATAAAAATACAAAAGATTTGTCGTTTTCTGAGTTTAATAATAACAACATAAAATCTTACCACCGCAACCAAGGCGTTGCACTACCTAACTGGGGGTGCGACCATAATAAGTTCCCGAACCAAAGATTTAAAACTTGCCTTTGTGTCCTTGATAGTGGTGTACCTTTTTCAAAGAAGCCACTCATCTTGTGATTATTGGTTTAAGTTCACCGTTGTTTTGCCTCGATCTTGTTTTAATTGGATTTGTTGTTATATATACTTGTCGAAACCCATAAAACCCAAAAGATTCTTCATACCCCATTTTCACCAATTTCATAATTCCCTTCCTTAACTCGAGATCTCTTAGAGTTAACTCTAGTGCATCGCACTCGTTCTTCTAGATCATTGAGTCCTTTCGTGATCTAGCGAAATTCCTAGACGACGTTCTCGTGAGCGTCTTTGCCCAAATAGTCGAACCCGAGATTCGTACTATTTCAAACAAAATGGCGATTTAACGCACTATGGCGGAAATGCTCCAAGCACCCACCGAGGGTTATGGAGATGCCATCATTCTACCAAGAATCAACTCGATCACTTTGAATTGAAGACACATTTGATCACACTTGTGTCTACAAATCAATTCCACGGGTTTGATCGTGAAGACCCGTATGCACACATCCGTTGGTTTAACAAGTTGACTTCAACTATCAATTACAAGGATGTGCCACAAAAAGTCATCAAGTTGATGCTATTTCCATTCTCACTGAGGGACGGCCGGTTTGGTGGAAAAAGAACCCCTCGATCCATCGAAACTTGGGAGGAACTTGTTCAAAAGTTTGTCAATCATTTCTTTCCTCCATCAAAGACGACTAATCTTAAAATGAAATTTCGGATTTCGTCAAAATTTCGATGAAAACTTTGGAGAGGCATGGGAGAGATTCAAGGATCTCCTCGGAAATGCCCCATCATGAATTCACGAGCTTCAACAAGTCAATATCTTTTATAATGGGTTG
Organism: Chrysanthemum lavandulifolium; assembly: GCA_022545495.1. Taxonomy (NCBI): domain Eukaryota; kingdom Viridiplantae; phylum Streptophyta; class Magnoliopsida; order Asterales; family Asteraceae; genus Chrysanthemum; species Chrysanthemum lavandulifolium. Next base: position 233,768,485 of record CM040239.1, on the reverse strand, counting down.
AACGGTAACGATCAAGATTCTTTGAATGCACCGCGGTGGCAATATCTTGAATCGTAAGCCTAAAGATGTGATTGAGATTTGCGAGCAAAATCAAAAGTTCCTATTTCTCGCAACAAAGTCAATACTCCTAACACTCCGCTTCTACATCTAATAACTCTTACGAGTTAGCGCTCCGATAGCGCTCTAACGGATGCCATCCGTTGTATGATTAAGGATGTTAAGGAAATCAAAAGCGAGATTCATAAACGGAACCAATCAAAGCCGTAAACAAGGTGTGTGAAACTTGTAGTGGTCCACACGCGTATTATGATTGTCAAGCAACCGATGCTTCCTTTACCAAGCTCCGTAGCTTGGTAAACCACAATCAATACCGACCACAGTGATCCTCACTACTGCACCTAGCGGTATGACACCACCGGTTTTCCTCCTGTGCAAAACCATGGCAATCAAAATCGCTTTGTTCGAATCAAGGACAAAATTTCAATAACTCTCAAAATTTCAATCAAAACAGAACAATTACAACCCACCATATCAAGCTCCAATCACCAAAGTTATCAACAACCTTCTCATGCTCCCCACCAAATGACTTCATGAAAGTTACCGAGTCAAGCATACGTTCAATGCAAACTCGGATCAATAACATGAGGTTGAGCTAAAGAAGGAAATTGATACCACAATGTCTCGGCAGACAAATGAGTTGAAGAATATGATGAGCGGTTTCATGAACATGAATATGAACCAAGCTTCATCATCTTCCGGAGGACTCCCAAGCAATACAATTACTAATCCTAATGCCGAGTTGAAAGCCGTCACCACTGTAGTGGTAAGGCGACAATGGACCTTCGACTCCTATGCCCCCTCCTCCGTGGCAATGAGTCAAGTTACCAAGGAGACAACGGACAAGGTGCATTATTCAAGCCCACGGCATCAAGACACGTCCAACCTTCGGTAGTCCAAGCTTTAAGTCCGAACCCGAGTTCGAAGACACATTCGAGCGAAAACACTTCCATCCCGGCTCAAAAGTCTAGTCGACTTCCTTACCCATCAAGAATGAATGATGAGAAGCTCAAAGACAAAAACAAAGAGCGGATGGAAAATTTTTCCAAATCTTCAATGAGCTTCACTTTGATATAAGCTTCGTTGATGCTCTCGTTCTAATGCCTAAATTTGCATCCACACTTAAAGGCTTACTCAGCAACAAAGATAAGTTATGCGAGATGGCGAAAACCCTCTAAATGAGCAATGCTCGTGGTCATTCTTAATAAGCTTCCCAAAAGCTTGAAGACCCGGCGGTTTTAATCCGTGTGATTTCTTGGGGATGTTTCAATGCTCCGCCTTGGCCGATCTTGGCGCTAGCATTAACCTCATGCCACTCTCGGTATGGAAGAAACTGTCTCTTCCTAAACTTTCATCCACTTGTATGACACTCGAGCTAGCGGACCGTACCATAACTCGTCCACTGGGATAGCCGAGGATGTCGTGATGAAAGTGGGAAAGTTTCACTTTCCTCCGACTTTGTTGTAGTAGACTTCGATGCGATTCTAGAGTTCCCTCATCTTGGGAGAGCTTTCTTGAGACGAGTCGTGCTCGATTGATGTGTTCTTCAAGAGTTGACCATACGGGTTGACAATGAAGAGCTCACGTTAAATATCAACCGAACTCCAAACCTCTGACAAACAGTGTTGCCACAATTGATCAAAAATCGAAGATTCAATGCAACACTCTCAAATTTCACGGTTAAGAGGAGTTTTCAAAACGCGTCTTTGAGCTCAAAGCTTTGAAAATCACCCCGGTTCAAACAAATGGTTTGAAAGTTGTACCGTGGAAGTCAAGAGTATTCTTGATGATGATGATGATCTAGATTCGAGACTTCATCGGAAGTGGTGGAAACTGCTAGCTCTAAGAGCACACCACTTGTCCCACCTCCGAATCGGTTTGTCGCATCGAGTTTGTTAACTCGTGGATGAAACCAAACTCTCTTCTATTTCATCCGAATTGGATGATGATGTTTGTGATCCAATGGGAGACATTCTTCCCATTGATGAATTGCTCAAAAATGATCCATCATCTTCTAGTCTTATTCCCGACTCTTCCATTCCTTCTCTCACTCGATGAGGAAGATGACAACTTTGGAATGAAGTCGATGCATTTCTTAGTGATGAGTCAATTCCAACAGAATTGATAACACTTACTTGGATCCGGAGGAGACATCCTTTTCCGGAAAGTCATTGATTGAAGAACCATTTCCCACCCTCCTCCGGACATCTTCTCGACAATCACCATATAAGCTTCAAGTTTAAGCTTAAAAGTGTCAAAATGGTGATTTGCTTCTTTCGATGAGGAATGGACTTGCATTGTCATGCATATCTTTATTCCATTCTTCACGGATGGTGTGGTTGCTCTTTCCTTTTCTCTTTCGGGAATGAGGACACCATCTTTGACCCCGTATCATCCCTTATAGTTTCTACTATTAACAATACCGCGGTTATATCTCGTCGGTGTGGAACTTTCGATGTTCATATGTTTATTAACATTGTGAGCGAAAGTCCGATCGAGATTGGTTTTCCACGCTACTTTCCCCATGAACAAATGAATTGGGTCGAGTCAAGCTAGCGACTCGGTAATCAAAAACAAGAGCTAAAACATGGGTTTTCACCCGTGTGTACCACCCTAGTGTGGGGAGTTGCCCCACGGTTGTATATAAAGTCTTAAAAAAAAAAAAAAAAAAAAAAAAAAAAAAACCCTTTCTAAATAATGGCCGTAGTATTTCCTTTTCGTTCTTTGTTTCGGCATAACCACGGTACTTTGAATATTGAGGGCAATATTCAATTCTAGTGTGGGGAATTCTCACGAATTTTATCATGTAATTATACCGCCTAATTCCCCATTTTGGCCAAAATTTTTTTGGAGTAAGTGTTTTACACTTACTCAATTTGGTTATCGATCCGCCTTGTCTAATAAACAAAAGGATTGGCTAATCCAGAGCAAACGGCTCTTGGTAAAGATATCTCAAATCCGTTGACGGCTTGCAATTTGCCCAAAATTGTATGGTATTCACTCACCATATCCTAAAAAGTGAAGAGTTGGCTAGCCCGCAAGTTTATGGCTTGTGGTAAAGGCGATGGAAAATCCATAATTGGTAATCGACTCACCAAAGATAATATTGATAATTTATCTAAGAGTTGGCTAGTCCGAAGCAAACGGCTCGGTAAAGACAAATCAAATCCGTTGAAAGTGGTGGTTTGCTCAAAATCACATGGTTATCGGTGTACCATGGTTCTTACTTGAACTCGAAACATTTGGCTACTCCGAAGTAATGGCTTTTGGTAAAGAGATTAAAATCCATTATGTTTTCTCAAATCATTGCTAGGGACTAGCAATAGTTTAGTGTGGGGATTGATGAGTGTGTAAATACTCATCATTTTGAGTCAATCTAAAGCGCAAAAACGCCTAAAAATGCTCGAAATGCATCAAAATGATAAAAATATTCCAAAATTGCATTTTATATGTTTCGGATGCAAAATGTTTAAAATCGATGAAAATGAGCAAAGTTTGCATAATTGGCGCTTTAGTCCCCAAGTTTCTAAAATTGTCAAAAATAGTCCCCGAGTCAAAATTTCAAAGAAAAGTCATCAAAGGTCCTTTTAAATCATAACTTGTCAAAATTAGTCCTTTGGTGAAAAATATCAAAAGTTTGAGAAAATTACAAATTGGTCCTTCAAGTTTCAAAATTGGCGAAATGGCCCTGGAAAATTGCAAAATGGCGATTTGGTCCTTGTACTTTTGAAGCTTGTCAATTTCAGCCCTTGGAGCATCTTTGATGAATTGGTAGCTATGGTCCTTGGTATTTCGAAATTACACATTAGGTCCTTGATATTAAACCTTTTAAACCTTTTGCCCTTGTCACAAGTAATTTGGACCCCCGCCTTACCCTTTGACCCTTGTCACTACCTATTTTGAACCTTTGGTCAAATAAGATCAAACAATAAAAAGCCCGCCCCACCTTATCTCCTTCCTCCCCAACTTGCTGCAATATTCCTCCACCACCATCACCTCACCTTTCCACCTTATCCTCCACCCCATCATCACTTACCTCTACAATTAATGCCACCCCCTAGTGATATCACACCTACAAGTCAAACCCACTTTCCCGCCAAAAGTATAAAATGGCTAAAATGGTCAAAACTCTCCCATTGGCCACATTGAGGGGATATTCTCATAAGGACACGTGGAGCTCATTTGGTGCTTAAAGAGGAAGAAAGGAAAGAGATGGAGGAGTAGTTTTAGTTTTAAATTTCTCTTATGTCGCTTTTATCATTCTTGTCTTAATTTAATTCAAAAGTTGTAATGTTTTGTTCTTAAATCTTAAACTCAAGTTACATTTTCAATATAATCAAGGTTTGATCTTTAATTCCAAAGTTCCATCCGGTTTCATGTTTATGAGTTCTTGTTGAAAATTTCAGTTGCCATTTCTTACAAACAAGCTTCAAAAGCTTGTTTCTCGCCCACTAAGCTTATATAAGCTTTTCATAGCCTTTGAAAGCTTACATTCAAGTATCTAGCTAGTTGGGACATTGGTCAAAGAAAGTCAAAGATGGAGCAAAAATTGATGCGAAGGAATTGGGTTGGTTCGAGCTTGAAATGGGTTGATTTTGTGTACTTGGGATGGTTTTATATAGGTTAGTGGTTCTGGTTTAATGTTGGCAAGCCATAGTGGCTAGAGATCTTTGTGTTATTTTACAAGTTTTAGCATAATCAATATTTATAGTTTTAATTTGTTGAATTCTATTCTAATAGACGTATTTAGGTATGGTTAAGTGAGTTTGATCACAATATAAGTTGGTTAAGAGTTTGGATTTGTTTCAGTTGGCAAATCAGGTTAATAAGGAGTGTTTGGTTCTGCTGAATTATCTGTCTCAGAAGCATATGCAATGGTTAATTTCTCTTGGTTCATGTTTGTTAAGCATAAGTAAACTCATTTGAGTCTTAGTCTTGGTCTGCAACACCACCAAGTCAAAATTACATTTAATTTACCTCTACTGCTGATCTGTTGTGTTTTTGAAGATCAAATCACTTGTTTTATGTTAAAAATCCATAGACAAAGCTTTTAGTAACTTCAATTCATCAATAATAACCAATATCAGTTCTCAAATCAAGTTCAAACTTCATAATAGTCAATGTCATGTTTCTTTAAAAGTCAATAGGTGTCAAAATCGGTTTTCTCTGAACTTGCGGTGATGCACAGAGTTCATGTCAAACAATTAGAGTCTCATTTTTGGTCTACTTGTAGTCTACTAGGTGGTCTTTAAGACTCAATATCTGTTTTTGGCTAAAGCTTCTTTGATAAGCTGCTGCATAAGCTCAAAGTCAGCACCATGTGCCCTGCTCACTGTTCTCAGTGATACTGAGTTTTTTCTCAGTTTTGTCTAGACTTGCACAGGGCTCAAAAGAGCTTCCCAAGGTCTGAGTTTTGGTATACTTGATCTCAACCAGGTCTTTTCCAAGTTCCAAATTTTAATTTTAAGTTTGAGCTTATTGTTAAGCTGGTGCATAATCCCCAACAGTAGGGGTCATTTGCTGTTTTCCCTAGTTGATCAGTTAGCTTAATTCATAGATCTGAACTTATAACTTGATAGGAGTAGATATAACTAGTTGATTTTAGCTTATTTTAGTAGACTATAACTTCATCACTTGTTTGGTTGGTTAAGTAGCTTATTTGCTTATTTTGGTAGCTTATTCTAGTATCGGTTGCACTATAGCTCTTTATTTTCACACATAAGTCGCTACTTTCTCATTTTTATAGATTCATATTATCATTTTAGATTTTTCCTGAGATTTTCACAATTTTTGGTCTTTATTTGCTAATTTTCTCAATTTAAATTAGATTTTAATCAATTTTAATTAGCTTTTATTGAAAATAATTGTAAAAGGTTCAAAAAATAATTTTCAATTTTCTTAGGTTTAGATAAATATAAAAAGTAAAAAAGTAATTTTCCAGATTTTCATAGTTTATTTGGTAATTTTTAGTAATTTAATTAGTTTTAATAGTTTAAAATTCATAGAAAATAGAAAATAATCGAAAAATACAAAATAGTTTTGAAAATTCTAGTTTGATATTTTAGATTTTTCTAAGTCTTAATTTTATTTTTCTAGCTTTATTTCCTAATTTCTTGTATTTTAGGTTATTATTAAATAGTTAAAATTAGTTTTTAATTAATAATAATTAGATAAATAGTCATAAAATTAATTTTCTTTTTCTAATAATTTTCTTTTATCATTAGGTTTATAAAATATCATTTTCATATTTCTAGGGTTAATATTGTGTAAGTTTCACGTTTTTGTCTCAGACGTCGCGTAGTTTTTAATTAAGTTTTATTAAAACAAAAGAACAAAAACATCATTTTAATAATAGTGATAGCATTTATTTAATAGATTTTATCTTTTAATTTTCTTTAATTTGCATTTAAGCCGTTGTAATTTGTTGGCTTTTCCTTAGTTATAATCAAAACAAATCTACGTATCCATTCAAATCTTCTCGATCACTAAACGTTAGACTATTCTCGCACGGCTCGTTGGGACTTAACGACCGGGAAACACTATACTCTCTCGGACTTCATTGCATTTGTGCTTAGCGGTTTAAGTCGATTACGGTCCGCCATTCACAAGTGGCGGGCTTGAGTGATTTAGCTTGACTGCTATTACGTTAAGCATTAGTGATTTGAATAATCACTCCTTGTTCATCCATCTATCTATATATATATATATCTTCTTATAAAAATCCAAAACCCAAAAATGTTTAAAACGATAAAACACAAAAATATTTTCCTTTTGTTTCTATATATGTATCAAATATAAAAATACAAAAGATTTGTCGTTTTCGAGTTTAATAATAACAACATAAAATCTTACCACATGAAACCAAGGCAAAGGCACTACCTAACTGGGGTGCGACCATAATAAGTTCCCGAACCAAAGATTTAAAACTTGCCTTTGTGTCCTTGATAGTGGTGTACCTTTTTCAAAAAGCCACTCATCTTGTGATTATTGGTTTAAGTTCACCGTTGTTTTGCCTCGATCTTGTTTTAATTGGATTTGTTGTTATATATACTTGTCGAACCGTAAAACCCAAAAGATTCTTCTTACCCCATTTTCACCAATTTCATAATTCCTTCCTTAACTCGAGATCTCTTAGAGTTAACTCCAATCATGCGCACTGCTCTTCTAGATCATTGAGTCCTTTTCGTGATCTAGCGAAATTCCTAGACGACGCTCGTGAGACGTCTTTGCCCAAATAGTCGAACCCGAGATTCGTACTATTTCAAACAAAATGGCGTATTTAACGATTATGGCGGAAATGCTCCAAGCACCCACCGAGGGTTATGGAGATGCCATCATTCTACCAAGAATCAACTCGATCACTTGAATTGAAGACACATTTGATCACACTTGTGTCTACAAATCAATTCCACGGGTTTGATCGTGAAGACCCGTATGCACACATCCGTTGGTTTAACAAGTTGACTTCAACTATCAATTACAAGGATTCGATCGTGAAGACCCGTATTCAACCTCTGTACTAGACTTAGAAGGGGTATTTTGCTCTTTACATTTCCATGAAACTAATGAACCATTAAAAAACAAACAATATCATGTAACAGATTTTCTAGTAACTAAACACTTAGCCCAATTTGCATCTACATAAGTTTCTAAAGACTTAATAGAGTTTTTAACAATATGCATAACTCTACCAAGAGAACCTTTAAGGTATCTCAAAACTTTAAGTGCAATCTTAAGATGAGATTTGAGAGGCTTATGCATAAACTGACTTAAACAGTGAACAACATAAGATATATCAGGCCTAGTATGAGTTAAGTAAATAAGTTTAACAATAAGCTTTTGATACTCAGTTATTTTATCTAACAGCATCTGTTAAAGTTGGTTCATTAGTTATACTCAAATTTTGATCTAGTGGAAAAGCATATGGTTTACAAGCAAGAAGACCAAACTCAGATAGCAAATCTAGGCAATATTTTCTTTGTGACAAACAAAGACTCTTATCAGTTACAATAACTTCAATCCCTAAGAAATATTTAAGTTTGCCCGGATCTTTAATATGAAATTTGGTCTTAAGATAAACCTCAGAATTCTCAATAGTTTCTAAGTTGTTACCGGTGATAATAATATCATCAACATACACAAGTAAGGCAACAAACACGCCCGATTATTCTTAGTAAATAAGGAGTTGTAAGTCTTACTCTGCTTGAATCCATTCTCAAGTAAAGCACTAGTAAGCTTAGCATTCCGCTGTCTGGGTGCTTTTTTTAACCCATACAATGATTTTTTAAGCCTGCAAACTCTATTATCATTCACATCAAAGAAACCATCTCGTATTGACACATAAACAGTTTCCTCTAGATCCCCATACAAGAAAGCATTATTAACATCAAGTTGAAAAATAAGCCAAGACTGTAGAACAACCAAATTAATGACATATCTAACAATAACAATCTTAACCACAGGTGAGAAAGTTTCATCAAAAAGTACACCTTCTTTTTTATTAAACCCTTTAACAACAAGTCTAGCCTTATATCTATCAACTTCACCACTAGTCTTGTACTTATTTTTGAAAACCCATTTGGATCCAATAACCTTTCTACCAGCAGGTAAGACAATAATTTCAAATGTACCATTACTATATAAAGCACTCATTTCCTTATTCATTGCCTCCACCCAGTGCTGATATTTACAAGCCTCCCAATAATTTTTGGGTTCAAAACCTTTATTTAATTCAATAGTAGTTTTCAGAATTTAGTTTAGAATAACTAACAAACTTTTCAAAACCATATTTAACCTTTGTATCAACAACAAAATCATTGTATTTATTTGGAAAAACTAAAGTTCTCTCAGACCTTCTCAAAGGCTGAGTTTGAAAATTTTGACTTGTTTCTGTGTTTGGAAAATCTATATTGATGCCCTCAGAATTTGCAGTTTCATTTTTATTTACAGGGTCCAATTCTGTTTCACTCTCATGAGTTACAGCCCTCTCATCCTAAAGTTAGAGCCATTGTAACCATGAAAGTGCCCCAAATCACTTTCATTTTGGTCAATTGTTGGACTGCCATTAAGGGAAGAGTTGTTTCCCTCATCATGAGGTGCCTTTTTTTATTTATATAATCATTGGGTATGTCATGATCCTCATACACAACTTCATTAAAGAAATTTGTATGATCCGGACCATGACTATCACTTTCGTCCACAGAAACAGTTTTAATCTTGAAAGGAAAAACATTTTCAAAAAAGTTAACATCTTTAGAGTATAAAAACTATTTCCTTTCAAGACTGTAAGGCTTATACCCCTTTCTAAAAGAAGCATAACCTATTAAAACACATTTCTCATATCTGCTACTAAATTTATTAAAGTTATTTAAGATAGTAGCAAAGCAAAGACACCCAAAGGTTCTTAAATGATTCAAATAACATCTTTTATTAAAAACCAGATTATAAGGAGATTTTTCATTCAGCTCTGAGGAGGGCAACCTGTTAATTAAATAACAAGCAGTAAGAATACATTTAGACCACAGACTAAGAGGAGTTCCCCCTGTAACATAAGGGATCTAACAACATTAAGCAGATGCCTATGTTTTCTTTCCACAATCCCATTCTGCTCTGGGGTGTAAGCACACGATGTTTGATGTAAAATACCATTTTTGCAAAAAAATCATAAAATATTTGATTAACAAATTCAGTTCCATTATCACTTCTAAAAGTTTTAACAGACTTATTAAACTGATTTTTAATCAGATTAAAAAAAGTATTAATACAATCAAACACCTCATTTTTGGTTTTAATCAAGTAAACCCAGACAATAGTAATACAATAACAGTCTGATCTCAATCAGAAACCTTACAACGATCAATCACAAACTTAATTGATCAAGGTGATCATATACAATTAAATCAATCTAGGATTTATAACTGTGTGAGAGTATTTGAGGGCAGAGAGAGAAAACGGGAGAAGACTTATATGACAATTGTTTGTCTTTTCTCTTTATATCCTAGCTTCGCTGACTCAACTTTGCCTAAACAGCTATACTCCTCCATGTTTCACTTTCTTGCTACTTAGCTCCCAAAGTATAATCCCAGCTTAACCTGAGAATACAGAAGTGACATAATAAGTCCCTGTGATATTTCCAGGCTAAGATTACTTATTTCAACAGTACTATATATTATTAATGACATTTTTCATCTTCTGTTAGAAGTTTTGGTATATTTTTGTTACCTTTGATGAGTTGATATCTGCTAACTCAGTCAACGGATACATCTAAGTGACAAAATGGAGTGATCGATCATTCGTGAAAAGTACTTTGATCGGGTCCCACGGATGACGCCAAATGATGCTACCAAAATCTGCATGGTCGTCAAGGTAATGACTTGGCCGTCTGACTCACTTTGACCTTGACTTTCGGGTCTTCGGTTACAGTGCTGAAAAGACAAAGAAAGATCGTTAGAGAGGTCCCTGGCTGATTCCCGGGGAACCCCCTCTGAAACCTATAAGAAGATAAGATATAATGCAAGTGGATAGATGCAAGTGAAAGAAGATGTAGTTCAAGCTGTGAGACATACGTTCGATACGTTTACTATCCCTAAAGGCGTCAATTCGTCCTTTATCACTCTTATCCCGAAGGTATCGGACCCTATTCATATTAAAGATTTTCGACCTATTTCTTTGATAGGTATGCAGTACAAAATTATCAAGAAAATCTTACCTAACCGATTAGCTAAAGTTGTAAATAAAGTGATTGGTCACAATCAATCGGCTTTTATATCGGGTAGACAAATCCTTGATGGTCCTTTAATGCTTAGTGAAATTATTTCGTAGTACAAAAGGAAGAAACGAAAGCTTATGATGTTTAAAGTCGATTTTGAAAAAGCTTTCGACACCGTCAGCTGGAAGTATCTTGATTATATGTTTACGAGTCTTGGGTTTGGTAGTAAATGGAGGAGGTGGATTCAAATGTGTCTTCATTCGGCTCGAGCGTCAGTTTTAGTTAATGGGAGTCCTTCTCATGAATTCTCGATCAAACGCGGTCTTCGTCAAGGAGACCCTCTTAGCCCTTTCTTGTTCATTATTGTTATTGAAGGTTTACATTCTGCTTTAAAAGAAGGTTCCTTCTGGCCTTCTTCGTGATAAAAAGGTGGGAAATACGAGTTTTAATGTTTCACATTTATTTTACGCGGATGATGCGGTGAATATATCTGATTAGAACAAGCAAGACATGGAAAACATTATCAGAATTTTGCATGTCTTTTATCTTGCTTCAGGGCTCAAAATTAATGTTTCTAAGTCTCAAGTTTATGGCCTTGGCGTAAGCTCCATAGATTCTGAAAACATGGCGCGAGACACGGGATGTTCTTCTGGTAATATTCCATTCTCATACATGTGATAAAAGAAAAATGGCATGGATCAAATGGGTCAATATCTTGGCATCCTTTGATAAATATGGTTTGGAGATTGGGATTCTAAAAGCTTTTAACCTAGCTCGTATCCAAAAATGGCGATGGCGTTTCGTTCATAACACAGAATCTTTATGGGTTCGTGTGATTAAAGCTATTCATGGTGATGAAGATGGTTTTGACCTGAAAGGCTGCAACAGTAGCCATTTATTTCCTCTTATTCTACTTTGCATACTCGTGATATAATCCCGTCATATTCTTTGTGTCATAAAGTAGGTGATGGTATCATTCGTTTCTGGAAAGATAATTGGGATGGAAATGGGCCTTTATGCTCTAGATACAACAGATTATACCACTTGGACTCTAATCCAAATTGTTTCTTTCGGACCGTTTTTCCAATGGCGTTTGGATTTGGAATTGGAACAGGAAAAATATAGGAAGCCGAAATGTTGAGGCTCTTGATGTTATGATATCGGAGATAGGGCATGTTTCTTTTAACAACGGTCCTGACACTTAGTCATCGGAAATATCTGCTGATGATACTTTTTCGGTCCAAACCACGAGATCTCACATTGACAATTGCTTGCTTCCATCGCTTCATCGTAGTTCCAGATGGTCTAAGTTTCTTCCTCATAAGGTAAATGTTTTCCTTTGGCGGCTCATTCTGGATAAGCTTCCGAATTGTTTAAATCTATCTTTGCGAGGGATCGAAATTACTTCTATTGCTTGCCCGTCATGCAATGTTGCTATGGAGACTAATGATCATGTTTTCTTCGATTGTGATACGGCTTCTAGCGTTTGGCATCTTGTTCGCACGTGGTCAGACACTAATATACCATCCTTCTCCTCTTATTCTGGTTGGTTACATTGGTTCGAGAATTGGAGAGCTTCTAAAGTTTCTAAAGACCGTATGTATGCCATTTCAATGGCTACTTTGTGGGTCTTATGGAGGTTCCGTAATAGCGTTATCTTTAATGATCATCTGATGAGGAAAAGTGATATTTTTGATAATATCCGTATTTTTTTTATTTTATTGCCTTAAGAGTAAAGGTAGTATAGTCAGTTCTTGGAAGTTTTGGCTTAATTTTCCTTTTCTAGCTCCTTGCTAAATAGTTTTTGTTTTAATTTCAATCATCGTTTTTATTTAAAAACAAAAAAAAGTGGATAGATCAAGTTGAAGCAACTTGCTTAATATCTGATAGAAGATTCGCAATATCTGATTGAAGATTTGATGATAGAATAAGATACGTGTAGCTCATGTATCTAAAGTTTAGATGCATGTGTCATGGCACACAAATCCTTTTCATTTGTGACTTACTTGTGCCACATTACTTCAACACACTCATTTAAAAATACCCTCCAATCACAACTAACTCAAACATTTTTATTTGGGCCCCATCTACCCTCATTTTATTTTTTTCCATATTTTCCAAAACACAATAAAATTCATTTCATTCATTTAAAATAAAAATCAAACATACAATAGTAAAAATAAAAAAACATACAAAATTTAAAATACATTGTGAAATAAAAAAACATACGAAATTTAAACTAATCTTGTTGTTGCTGATTTAGTTGCCAAACATGCTCAATGATATTTCGTTGAAGTCTTGCGTGTGTTGCTTTATCACGGAGTTCTTTGGCATTTTTCCGTTGTAAATCGCATCGCTCAACTCACGTCCGTTGTATATTTGCTCGCGGACAAACATAAAATATCGTTCATTTCGGATATCAGAAACTTTTGATCTTTTAAAATCGTGTTATGCAATATGATGCACGTGTACATGACTCTTCGTAGCTTGTTGATAGTCCAAGCACGCGCCGGTTGGCTTAAAATATGCCAACGTCCTTGGAGGACCCCGAAAGCTCTTTCAACGTCTTTGCGAGCCCTTTTTTGTTTTTGTTTAAACAAGGCATTTTTCTCCGAATATGCAGTCGAGAATGATTTGACAAAAGATGACCAAGCCGGGTAAATCCGTCCGCCAGGTAATACCCGCTTTCAAATGTTGCACCGCTTACTTGAAACGGAACCTTGGGGCGATGTCATCAAGAAGGTCGTCGAATAACGTGAATTATTCAAAACAGTTATATCTTTATTCGCACCGCCACCCCAAAAATGCATGCCAAATCCATAAATCGATGACGAACGGCTTAAGCATTATAGTTGGATATTTTTTTATCACCTCTATGAAATTGCCCTTGCCACTCAACGGGACAGTTTTTCCATTCCCAGTGCATACAATCAATGCTTCCAAGCATTCCCGGAAACCCGTGGACCGTGTTATGTGCGTTATATAAATTTTGAATGCCATTCAAATTAGGCTTTCTTAAAAACTCGTGCATAAACAATTCAATTACACACATAGTAAAAAAATCTAAACAATCGCGTGCCGTGTGTGACCCCATTTGCAAATATTCATCAAATGCATCAGGTGCGGTGCCGTAGGCCAATTGGCGTATAGCGGATGTGCATTTCATAAAAACACTCATACTCATTGCACCCGTAGCATCGGGTCGGATTCTAAAGAAATCAAAATGCGGTGGAAGAGGATCAACAGTTTGAATATGATTTTCAATACCTTGTACTATTTCTAAGAATAGTTTACGGCTCATATGAAAATCGACGCCTAAAATAGTACTCTGGATATTTTGGATAATCACAAAAATAGTCGGACATCACCGCTCTTCAAAGAACGCCACGGTCACGGTAGATGTAATTACGGGTGCGTGAACTTTCGACTTCATGTTCGCAACGATTGCCCATAACCCGCAACTTTCGTAATCATCTCGATATCTTGTAAATCATCAATATCGGAATCCGAATTTGAACCACTCATGTTTTTTTGCTTAAGATGTAAAGATTTGAAAGAGAAGTGTGTGAATGATTTGAAAGAAAAGAGTGTGAATGATTTTATAAAAATGGGGTATTATTTATAAGAGGGTGGGTAAAGTTTTAATTTTAAAAATAAAAACGTTTTTTTTTTAATAAAAATGAACCGTTGTTAAACGGTTAGATTCTTTTTCTTTTGTCTTCTTGCTCGTCGTTGGAACGGCGAAAACGAAACCGGCGAGGCTCCGTGGTGTGGTGGCGAGGGACGAAAGGGAGTGGCGAGCATGCCACGTTGGAGTGGCGAAGGATACTCGTAACCACACTCCATGCTCTGATAAAATCCTTGATTCTTAAAAAAAAAAGTTTAAATGCATGTATTCTTCATATATGTACATGCATTTTTTCTAATATAGCTAATATAAGGGAATAGGCATATTAAGTAAGATTTAAGATAACGGATCAATTTACACCCTTCATTTTTATTAGATCTAATGGATGAGATTAATCTCAACAAATAAAAAAACCCACTTTTATCCTTTTTTTTCAAATATAAATATCTTTCAAACCGTTAATCGTCGCCAAAAAAAATATATCATTCTGACGAAAGATTTAATTATTTTTCATAGATAAAGACTTTGATATACTTTCGACAAAAAATTTCTTTTCGTGTTTTTCACATTTTTTTAAGTTTTTTCGCTTTTTACGCCTTCGAAATTTGAATGAAAAAAATCATATATGATTTAATACTAATTTGAATATCACATACCACACGTGATATTAGTGTTAAATCATTTATGATATGATATCATATGTGATTTATCATATATGATTTAACATTAAGATCACATACGATATTACATATCATATGTGATTTAACACTAATATCACATACGATCTTCAAACCAGTGTTAAATCATATATGATATTTCACGCAAATTCCAGCTTCGAGAAAAAGAAAAAGACGAAAAACGTGAAAAAATATTTTTTTTCTTTTTCGAAAGATATCAAAGTCAGTCCGCCTATGAAAAGATAATTAAACGCTCGTCGCGGCGCGTAATTATTTTTGCTTAACGATTAACGGTTTAAAGATATTTAAATTATAAAAATAGATGAAATAATAAAATGCTTTTAATCTCAGCCATTAATTTATTTTTAGATGTATGGTGAAAATTAATCCCTGGTATATAAGAAAAGTTTTGTATGTAAAATAACTCTCCTCTAAGTAATCTCATCAAATAGCAACCTCCAAACTCGAATCATTTTTTTTACTTCACATCTCGAATGCTTCGTATGAGCAATGTTGCATTTTAATTTGTTGATTTATCTAGAAGAAGTTTTGAATGACATTTGATATAAATCATAATAAATGCATTTTTCAAATATTGAGAAACTGTTCATTATATAACATTACAAATGACGAAGAATAAATCATGGAACACATCTTGGTATTGGTAAAATGTTGGCTTTCAACTTGAATACCAAGGCACGACTAATATGCGTATATAAGCATATTTTCTATGAAATAAAGGTTTGATTTATCTTTGATACCATGATATTTTTCTTGAAAAAGTATATACACAGATATTACGTGTAATTTTAGTTTGAAATTTTCAAGATACATTTAAAGGTAACTAAATGCATTTTTGACAGTATCAATATATTTGTACATTTATTTGTTAATAGTTTCCCAAATTAAGTTATTGCTTGATCATTTTTAGTGTTTCACTTTGCTTGATTATTTTAAGTTTTTCACATTTTCACTTTGGTCATTTTCCTTTATCATATAATCAGGCGAAGATCTGCTCGACTCAGCAATGGCCTTAGTAGAGACAATTAACAATATGCAATATTGTGGCAAGTGTTTCGTTTAACATTCAAAATAGAACGTGAAAAGATGAAAATGTAATTGCAATAATAAATTAATACTCATGACCAAAAGTTAATGATTTAAAATTATAGTAATAAACAAAAAAATAATAGTAATACTTATGATCGCCCTTGTCGATAGTATGATTGATAGCAATGCTTTTAAACCCGGGTTGTTGGGTTCAGTAAATACTCAAACCCCTTAATCTAGGATTTGAATAGAAAATAACCTAAGTGCTTAGACCGTTAAACACTAACAGTCATCGAGTGCATAGTCTCAAATGAGCCATCTTCACGACGCCAAGAAGAGACAAAGAAGAAGTCTCCACTCAAGAAGGCGGAACTTAAAGGGTGAAGATCGAAAGAAGAAGATGGTGGATTCGGTAAGTGATGACAATAACTTCATCAATCCTCAAACTTCTCTCAACTACAAACATCAAGACAAACCAAATCAAGATCAAGATCAAGACTATGAAGATCAAGAATGGGCGGGACAAAACAGTTATGCTTGAAGCGATAAAGACGGAGTACTTATCTTCAAGAAGTCAACCTTCCTAAAAGGCTCAAAGATCAAGATCGACACGAAAAAGTGACTTGGTCCCTTTACCTAATATAGTCTTTATAAACAGAGACAAAATACATCAAGATTTTCTCTTACGCAAAATTGTCGGTTTGTCACTTAGGAAGAGATAAAACTCATACTTGTATAAATAGCATAAGAGATGGAGTGAAAGGCTAAGCTTGAATTGTAAAACACACATACACGCAGCCATCTTTCACTCCTCCAACACAACTTAATCCCCGAGATAGCTCGGTGGTACTTGTAGTTGTACTCGACTTAGCCGAGCTAGAGAGGAGTTACAAACACTTTGTCATTTCAATCTCTAGTCTCGTTCGCAAGTACTAGGGTAACGATTCTTCTGATTCATTTCTGATAAGAATATGACGTTGAAAATTACTCTTGTGTTTTATTTATATCTTTTCAGTCATTGATTCACTATTAGTTTTGTTTACTTTACTTAAACTGATTTTATACTATAGTGAATAGGGAACAACACGGGTTGACCCGGCCGGTTGAACCAGGAACCGGCTCGGACACCGTTCCGGATAAGACCGGGTTTTTGCTTGTTTGAGAATCGGATTGAATCGCTGGTTTTTTGTTGACCCGGGTTGACTCGGTTTGATAAACCTGACCGGGTCATATTTTTTTAAAAAAAATTTAACAATATGATTTTTTCCATGTTGCCAAAGATATTTTTTCAAATTACCAAAAATAATTTCCCACTTTTTCACATTTCCACATTTTCACATTTTCACTTTTTGACCATTTTTCTATTTTATGTAGTTAAGATTAGGAAGATATCGAGTGGTAAATGGAATCATTCATAGTACAAAACGTCATTTCAATCTAACCCACTAAGAGCATAAGGTGGGGTAATATGCAGCCCATGTTAAACCTTAACATTTGAGCGTTAAAGACATGTTAACCACACCGCACTAGTGAATTAAGGGCAAGCCTTAACACAATGTTAAAGGGATAACGCCACGTTAAAAGTAATTTTTATTAATTTTTATTTATTTATTTATTATTTTTTTTTTATTTATTTTTTTATTTCTACCCCTGAATGAGGGTTGTTTTTGTAATTTATTGTTGAGTTAAGATTTAACTTGGTTATGTTATGATAAGAGGGTTTTTTTTGTTGAGTTAAAGTGAAATATTAAAGCTGATGTGGGGTGACGTGGTGTGGCATGGTATTAAACTTTTAACCTATATTACCGCACCTTGTGCTCTAAACATTCATATTCATATTAATATCAGCTAATAATGGAGCGGATTCGGTGTATGTTCACTAATCGGATATTCTGTGTAATTTATAAATAGAAAACACATGTAATATTGTTTTGTTTGGATAGGAAGATAAGGAAAAATACGAAGCAGGTGGAAATTACTAAATTCAACTCATGTATAAATACAATCTAATATTTTACATGGGCTGGACTTACAACCCTCGTCTTATTTAATTAACAAAAGAACGACTTTCAACTAATACTCCGTAACAAAAAAACTGATTTCTACAACAACTAGTAAACTATCAATCATTTAACTTGATAGTATTTGTTCTATCTCGTAGGTGTAACACCTCGGATATCATATGGGTTCAAACAACCAAAAACTATATATACATGCAATAAATAGATTGCAAATATCCCTGCAAATCTCCTTAAGGATTAAACGAGAATCTTCCCAAAATACCTTGCTTGTATGGCAAGTATGTTTTCTTCTTCAAGTCATTTGAAACAGCTCGGTTAACCGTGTAATGGTGCTCGTGAGCCGACACACGTCCTCTTCTCTTCGACATTGATCCAGAGCTCCTAACATCTTGATCATGTTTCCAGAAATTAGCTGAATATTTCTTTAAAGGGTCTCTATCCATTGCTCGTCCATCTGAAGCACTTCTAAACAAGAACAAATCAATAAAACTCCATTTTTTCGAGCCGTTTTCTGATGGAGTTGGAGAAGATGGTGTAACCATTTGCTCTCGACGTTGAGTTGAGGCTCCAAGGGGTGACAAAGATCGTGTTCTTCTGCTTCTCGACGAAGGTAATCGAGAAGCAGAAGAAGAAAACCCTCTATCTCTACCTCTTTCTCTCTCTACTTTCCTTGGTGAATCAACGGTCTTGATCACACCTCCATGGAATAAGTCATCAGCCGGGACCGAATCGCTACCAAAATGGCAACTTACATCAAAAGAAAACTCATCTTCAGATAACTTTTTGGGTGTCTTAGGGACACCAGGCTTTTCCTCCCATGCAAAAGGGACCGTGGCAAGAGAACGTATGTTGGTAGCACCTACATCAAACAATAACTCGTCGAACCCACAGTAAAGCTCAGCGAGCTGTTTGGGGCTCGACGGGGCACTAGTGTAGCCATATGATGAAGATTTGAAGTCAAAATCCATTGCTGGGGCGACGTCCATATTGATAAGTGTATGTAAAATAGATAAATGCTCAAATTTAATTAATATGAAACAATGCATGAGGATTGATGGTTATAAGCATTAGTATTCTGAGTGAGGAAGGATATGTGAAGGTTCATGGAGGTAAGATAAGTTGACTAAACAATGAAAATTTCTAAGTCTAAGTTGCCGTCTTTATTGTTTAGTAGTTAGAATAACAGTTGTTTTATTGTTGTTTTTTAGTGTCGTAAGGTTGTATCTGGAATTAAAAATGTGCACAAAACAAACATGTGTATATTTATAATCTCAACAAACATATTTTTCTACGTTATCTGTTTAAAGTAGTATAAAAAAAATCTTGACCAGTAACTAAACTAGTCAAGCAGCACATGCAATTACATGAGTAGCGAAGCAACCGCATACCAGGATCGATTTTGTCACTTCTATCTAGATACAATGCTTTATAGTTTAGCTGATTGAGTAAAGGGATGGGATCCTTCGTTACTGATTCGAGTTGACAATACGGTAATTGGATTTGATCCAACTACCATATCGCCTCAAATCAATCAGTTATCTTCATACTGAGATGATCCTCGTCTCGAAAGAAAAGTAACTTGGAATTGAGGAAGAGTACACTTGACCCCGAATGAGTTGATGTAACAAAGATGGATTTTTCGACAGGATGACTAATCGGTCCTGGTCAAAAAAACCAATATATTATCCTAATTTATCTTTTAGGCTGTGCACAGTGGTGACCTGAGTTATCTGTGTTACGTCAGCTTTTTCTTTCCGACGACGACCTAATTGCCATATTGGTGACCTAGTTAATTTTTTTTAATTTCAAATATTTTTAACAACAAAATAAACTTCATTAATAAAAATGCTTAAACATTACAACAATAATTAAAAACTTAAACTAATAAAACGTAAACATTACAATACTTATTAAAAACTAAAAACATCACAAAAAATCTTCATCGTCACTTTCGTCTTCGACTTCAATCTCTTGATTGCCTTCATTTTCACGGTTTCTCCAAACGTGTTCGATCAAATCAGATTTTAAGTTAAAAAAAAAATGGGTTTTTTTTTTTTTTTTTTTTTTTAACCCAAACGGTCCAAATTTCTGTCCTTTAGTGAAATAACAATTCGGTCGGCAACACAACCTAGTTCGTCCAAACTTTGCCCCCCAACCGAAGGTGACCGAATGGCCACAGTGGCCCATTAGAACATAACCGGTCGGTTGACCTATCCCTCGACCGATCCATTGCTCAAAGCCTTATATGTTGGGTCTGGGTGGATATACGAGCATAATGTAAACTCTTAGGTTTGCGGATATTGTATTCCGTATAGTGTGATTAGGGGTGTTATCGGGTTGAGTCGGGTTTTGAGTTTTTAAAATGTGACCCGTAACTCGACCCAAAACAAAAAATCTAAAATTAAGTACGATGTTTCATGTAACATTTTAGAAAAAAAAAAAAAAAGATCGGTGTTCTAAATGTGTGACTAATTTAATGAAAAAAATGAATGTGAAAGTTTTTTATTGGTTTGTGAAAAAATAATTACTTTTGTTGTCACCAGCATGATATTGACATACGTAATTAGTCATATATTTAGGCATACCAATAAGGCATGCCGATCAATGCTTTTGAGAAAAGCGTTATCGATTAATTGGGCCTTTTGTTTGGAATTGTTTTGAAGCGAACTACTCTCTGTCTATCATAGAAAATGGACCATTTAGGAAAGCCCAAGATATATATTCATAACGACATATATTCCCATTTTTTAAACCCATTAAGCCTTCACTTAGAATAATGAGTCAGTATGCCATACAAAAAATAGGACTAGTTATTCGATATCGTCCCAGATCTAGTTCTTGCTGATACTGGCGTTATTTTCTACGTAACCGTATAATAACACTAAATTTACGTCTTTTAACAGTCATAAACGACTGGGTAATAATCCACAACATATGATGAACTTAGTACTATTCTACAACAATCGACCGTTTGTATCAGTTACGAGTGATGTTTTCGGTTTCCTATTTTATTACGCTGATAACATGATTCGCAAATCATGATACTTTTAGAACAACCAACTGATTCTAATTATATTGCGTTAAAAGAAAAGGATTAGTATTTTAATTCTGTTGCGTAGCACGGGTAATCGGTTAGGTAAGTTTATATGTCAATCATTTTTCATATGTAAACTGGAAGCACTTGGACTCTTTTAAATATGACATCAAACAATTGCAAAGGCAATCACGTGCAATCGGACCCATCGCTATAATTAGCTTCATATTTGAAAACAACACCACCTTCTTTTGTTCCATTGTATACATATATATGGGCACGCGTATATTTTTCAGAACTCCTTTAGATCCCTTTTTAGATACAACGAATCCTTTATAGTTTCAAATCCCTTTGAGACTATAAATTTTCTACACATACATTTGGTTACGAACTTACGATGGTATAATTTTATTAGAGACACATCCATGCATTATCAAAAAGATGTAGAAGGTCACTCGATCACTAACTCCGTGAAACTTATTTCAGTTTACTACTTACGTACACCATAGTGTGACTTGCTTATTACGTGGTTGTTGCATAAAGCTTTAGGGTGTGTTTGTTTCATTAAGATGTTTTGGGTATGAATCTAACTACCACATCTTACCTGTAGCGATACTAGAAAGTCTAAATCGAATCGTATAACGTCAGATGTTTTGTATAAGTGTCCGAATGATTTTAAGTCTTTGTTTTAATTTGTTTATTAAACCAACGAATGCGATAATAAATAAATTATGTAAATATGAAACAAGACTTTTTATCATAAATATAACATAGTTAATAAACAATCAAATATATTATATAAAGTTTACAAACGAGTAAGAAGCGCAGAAGACAAGTCCCACACCTCTTCTGAGTAAGAAGATGTTATATGTCTAACGGGTTTTACTCAAAAGAAAAACAAACAAGAAATCTGCCTCTCTTACCTGTAAGAGTAAGAGGGCTAGTTTTTTTTTTTTTTTTTTTTTTTTTTTTTTAAAACAAACACACCCTTAGTGTATAAGTTTTTGATGCAAGTTTTACAAGGATGTTGTATCGCCATTAGCCCATTGACTAGTTAAATAGAAGAAAAAGAATGATGCGGTATATATATGCTCATAATTTTCCTTTACAAGCCCGTCGCTATGATATAATGACCTAGTTGCAGGAAACGTTCAAATCTTGTTTTTCGTTTTCCATTATGTGTTTGATTGAAAGAATAAAGGCCTAAAGGGTATGTGTTTGAAAGGTCTTACATGGTATGTGCTTTGAGGCCGCATATAATTGGTGATTCGACTATCAAAATCACTGATCTAGTTATGTCTACAAGATTATCTAATTGAAAAGGTACATAATCTGTTCAAAAGTCTTAATTTGATAGCAAAACAAAGAAAAATCACTTATAAGCAAAGTAACAGGTCATTCTCCGTTGTCCCACTTCGACACAATGGCACCATACAAGATGTTTTCTAATAAATTGATATGATCTGAACCAAGACTCAAATTAATAATTCAATAGTGGAAATTCAGATGCCAGAATTCTTGATGAAAGTAGAATAAGAATTTAAGCGATTCAAATATATGAGCTAATATTTGTAACTGTTTGTGTTTAGAGAGATATCTGGAGAACGATTCTATTTACTAATTACAAATGAACACAAATGAAGTATTTAAAGGAAGATTACAATTATGATCAACTAACTAACTTTCCCCCCAAATCTATTTAATGAAGTCAAGTGCTGAACTTGTGCTTCTTTAACGACATCAGCACGTTGGTTATATATTGGTTCGTATCATCAAAGTAGTATTGGATCATTGACCAAACTAATTTTACGATATTTGGATCAATTGTTACTTGATATAAAACACGGACAAAGAATTATAAGGCACTAATAGACAAAGCACATATGATAATAATGATCTTTTATAGTATAATCTAAGGAATCCCTTGTAATGTGGTGATCAATAAAATAGTAGTAACACACGATGTTGCACCACTAATCCACTATAAATGTTATAGTCTGTAACTTTGTGTAAATAAGAGGTCAAAGTGGTTAACATGAACTTGCAGTCACAAGTAATTAACAGACGTGTTAAAACAACGTTCTATTCAGATTGCTTTATAGAATTTAAAATCAAGCTCAAAATTTTGAAAAGGGTTTAATCTTTAATTCAAATATACAGTTATAAGTGTAAAATTCTCAATTTTATAAGTTTTTATAATTTATTTCTATTATTGTTATGCTAAAACTGTTAAAAGAAGTAATCTTATTTCTGAGTCTTATACTTGAGGGACTAATTATGATTAGTTTGATATTTTCAGTTTAGTGTATTTTAAGTTTTTTGGATATTGTGGACAAAAGCTGGAAGTAGAAGGGCTGATAGTGTCAAGTGGTCATAGTTGCGGTGAGTATATAGTCAAGTCTTCTCATGTGTTATTAATTGATCATTCACAGAAAATAAGAAAAAGCTTAAAGTTTCTCTCTCTATACATCACAAACCCTAAAGTTGATCTTTGTTAAGATCTGTTAGTTTCCCATTCTATTGTGTTCTTGGTTGGTTGTAATAAAACTATTCTCAATTTAGGTAATAGATCTCCACCTGAGTAGTAGTGGGAGATTGATTGGTTAGTTTGGTTGGTTTTGATTCTGGTAACTGATTGAGATCAGTTAAGTTGTGTATTGAGGTTCTTGATATTGTTCTGGGTTTGTGATTGTGATTAATAAAGGTTCTTGGTTTGAGAACCAAGATTTGTTGATTGTTTTCATAATTTGTTCATGGTATCAGAGCAGGCACTTCATCTGCTCTATATCTGATCATTAAAAATTTTTAGGGTTTCAAAAAATCTTGGGGGTTTTTCAAATTGGGTTTAATTACTTCAATTGACCGGTGTTAATTACTTGTCTGTGTGATTAATTGCACAGATCTTAAAGTTTTTTTTACAAACACCTAATTTTTGAAAAAATTAGGGTTTCCTAAAATTTGAGGGTTTTTTTTATTGTCACACCCCCAAATTACCTGTTTTACAGCGGAATGGAATACCTTGGGGAGGACTGTCATAGCATCAAAGTTACAGTTATATCGAACGACCTAAAGTGTCGTTTTGAAAATATCGTTTGATTCATTAAAATAATCAGAGTTTACAAAGATTAGGTCCCAAAAGATTTTCAATATATCAAAACGAGTTTGTTACAATCAAACGATAGTTGAGTGCATAAAATATAGGTGAGACGCGTCGACACCGCAACTCTATGATAAGTCCACATGCATGCCATGAAATGAATGCCTTAGATACCTGAGATAAAACATGCTAAAAGTGTCAACACAATGGTTGAGTGAGTTCATAGAGTTTCGTTAACAAGTAAAGCTTTTAAAGAGCGCTCATGCAACAAAGGCAAAGTTTTGGTCATTTAGAATAGTCCATAAAGCAAAGGCATTGTAAATCCACTCGGCCCAAGTTCCGCCCATACAAAACTTGCAACTGTGTGTTCACAACCCACCGCCAAAATATGTATGTCTAATAGTCAAGTGCACATTATCATAATGGTTCACAAAGCAAAGGAATTGTGAATCCACTCGGCCCAAGTTCCGCCCATACAAAACTTGCAACTGTGTGTTCACAACCCACCGCACAAAATGTAGTGTGTCTAGTAGTCGAGTATAAGTGGTCATAATAGTTCACAATATAGTACCACGATATAATAATGTATGCCGTGCAAAGCCCTAGAATAAATAATATGCGTCCCGTAACATAGTGGACGAGAGGTTGACCGACCTCTAATAGCGCTATCCATACTACCTACTAATAGGAGACTAACAATGCGAATGTACGAACGGTACATCATACAACTATTATATACAATTAAGAACATTCCAACATGGGAGAATTTAGATTGAAAATGCTCTGCTCCCATAGGAGACATTCGCTCCTGACCGGGAGGCTTAAGGTTGCTCGAACAAGGGAGACTTTATAGTGATGCTCCGAACATGGGAGACTTTATAGTGATGCTCCGATCATGGGAGACTTAGCACGTACGGTTCAATAAGTTCAAACAAGTCATAAGTTCGTACTTAAGTTCAAGGGTTCCGTTCAAAAGTTCGTAATTAAGTTCAAAGATTTAAGTCGAGTTCAAAAGTTCAGAACAGTCAAAGGGCTCGAAACATATCAAAATGTTCAAAATAGTCAAAGGGCTCAATATTATGTCAAACAAGTTCAAAATAGTCAAAGGGTTCAATATAAGGTCAAACAAGTTGAAAATAGTCCAAAGGTTCAATGTAAAGTCAAGCAAGTTCAAAATAGTCAAAAGGTTCAATATTAAGTTAAAAGAAATTAATTATATGTCAAAATGTTCAAATCAAGTTAAAAGAGATTTATTATATGTCAAAAGAATTAAATCAAGTTAAAAGAGATTTATTATATGTCAAAAGAATTAATCAAGTTAAAGGTGATTAATTATATGTCAAAAGAATTAATCAAGTTAAAGGTGATTAATTATATGACAAAAGAATTAAATCAAGTTGAAAGAGATTAATTATATGTCAAAAAGAATTAATTCAAGTTAAAATAGATTAATCATATGTCAAAGGAATTAAATCGAGTTAAAAGTGATTAATTATATGTCAAAAGAATTAAATCAAGTTAAAGTGTTCAAATCTATGCCAATATGTTCCTATCAAGTTAAAAGAGTTTAACTATATGTCAAAAGGTTCATATCCAGTCCACAATGTTCACTTATATGTTAAAGGGTCCAATTCAATTTAAAAGAGCTCAAATATACATGTTGAAGGGTCCAAAATCAAGGAAAGTGATTCAAATAATAGCGTTCATAACACAGTGATCAATTTAGTTCGGACACAATCTACTTACTAGCATAAGTAGTGAAAAAAAAGGGTAACAAGTTCATGATAGATCTAACAATATAGTTTAAGTTAATATAAGTGTAAAGTAAAAGCATGAAGTTGAGCATGTATATCCCCCGAAGAGTTTATAAAACAATTAAAACGAGTAAAAGTGGGGCTACGAACTCACCTGTTGCAATAGTTATGATGACAAAGTGGATACACAGAAATGAGACGCAACTCTCTAACCGCGACTAGTATGATGATGAGGTTTATGGACTAGGTTTCCTAATTACTCCTAGGTTTTTATTGCAAAACCTTAAAAAGAAGTAATCTAGAGTTTATAAAACCACTTGATCTTAAAAAAAATCATGTTTCTTGCTTGGTTCTTGATCATGGCCGGCCATCCTCCAAAGGATGAGAGCTTTTCATTTTTTTAACACCTTTGTGTATGTGTTTGAATGTGTTTTTAGTTGAGTATTTAAATTGTACACTACAAATATCTTGCAAATATAGTGTAGGTGTCCATTTTGGTAGAAAATATCATTTTGACTACTTGGATGACATGGGGAAACGCAATGGGATAATTTTGGGATAAATGAGGTGTATTTGATGAGTAAGTGTATTATTTGATAAGTGTAATGTATATTTGGTTAGTAAAATTATTTATTTAGTGTAGCGTTAGCTAGAAATCGATTCTAACGGAACAAAATAAAATATATCGGAGTTATAAAAATTATAAAAATACATTTCTCTCAAGTACTGAGTGAATAAATAATTTATCAAATAAAAATTACGATAACCGTCGCAATTATTTATATAACAATTTATATACCAAAATAAATTCAAAACATCGGGTAAACTAATAATATAGTTATTATAGTCTTAAAATGAGTATAAAAATATATTAGGACAATTTTTGGAAGTGTCGGATCAATTATTCAAAATAAATGATTATGCGATAGCGTTTATTTAATAAAAATTATACGTTTAATGAAATATAAATTTTGAAAAATGACCGAAAATTGAGAATTGTGACATTCTTCCCTTGTCAGAGGAATCACGTCCTCGTGATTCAATTAATGATAACTATAGTCCGAACCTCGACAAGGGTTCTAAAAGTTCATGCTCGTGTATGGTCCAAATGATTATGTCAATGCTCATGCATATGGGTTCCTCGTCCAACTAGGTACGTTCTCGTGCTAGTGTGACCATGTTCCATCCTAAAAACATGCTCTATTATGGTTTAGGTTTGGTGAGGCAAGCTTTCCCATTCTCGAGCAAAATTTTCAAAAGACTTTTAGGTAACCGATTTTTACTTAATCTCACAACTCATCAGACAAGAACTGTCATGAGATTAGGCTAAATCGGTTTAGGTAACAACTTGTTTCTAGCTTGATCTTTGCAACTCATCAAACAAGAACTATCACTCGGATCAAACTGGAAACAACTGGTTTAAAGAAAAATCTTTTGAAAATTTGGCTCGACACGGAATTGCTTACACATATGAGACTACTACTCCTTCATTGCATGATTTTTCCCGAATTAGACATAGGTGATCGTGCTATGTATAATTTAGGAGTAACTATGCAATGCTTGGACTAATCGACTCATATGATGTTAGGTGTTGAGTCATAAGTCCGCATGTATAATGAGTATGCACTTATAATGATATGATGAGATGCTATGATGATGTAGTTATAGTCTAGGGTCAATGATGCAACCTAGTTCTCTATAACCGATGCTCGATACCAATCACACACCCCAAATTACCTGCTTTACAATGGAATGGAATACCTTGGGAGGACCGCATAGCATCAAAGTTACAGTTATATCGAACGACCTAAAGTGTCGTTTTGAAAATATCGTTTGATTCATTAAAATAATCAGAGTTTACAAAGATTAGGTCCCAAAAGATTTTCAATATATCAAAACGAGTTTGTTACAATCAAACGATAGTTAAGTGCATAAAATATAGGTGAGACGCGTCGACACCGCGACTCTATGATAAGTCCACATGCATGCCATGAAGTGAATGCCTTAGATACCTGAGATAAAACATGCTAAAAGTGTCAACACAATGTTTGAGTGAGTTCATAGAGTTTCGTTAACAAGTAAAGCTTTTAAAGAGCGTTCATGCAACAAAGGCAAAGTTTTTGGTCATTTAGAATAGTCCACAAAGCAAAGGCATTGTAAATCCACTCGGTTCAAGTTCCGCCCATACAAAACTTGCAACCCGTGTGTTCACAACCCACCGCCAAAATATGTATGTCTAATAGTCAAGTGCACATTATCATAATGGTTCACAAAGCAAAGGAATTGTGAATCCACTCGGCCCAAGTTCGCCCATACAAAACTTGCAACTGTGTGTTCACAACCCACTGCACAAAAATGTAGTGTGTCTAGTAGTCGAGTATAAGTGGTCATAATAGTTCACAATATAGTACCACGTATATAATAATGTATGCCAGGCAAAGCCCCTAGAATAAATAATATGTGTCCCGTAACATAGTGGACGAGAGGTTGGCCGACCTCTAATAGCGCTATCCATACTACCTACTAATAGGAGACTAACAATGCGAATGTACGAACGGTACATCATACAACTATTATATACAATTAAGAACATTCCGAACATGGGAGAATTTAGATTGAAAATGCTCCGTTCCCATAGGGAGACATTCTGCTCCGGACTGGGGAGGCTTAAGGTTGCTCCGAACAAGGGAGACTTTATAGTGATGCTCCGAACATAGGAGACTTTATAGTGATGCTCCGATCATGGGAGACTTAGCACGTACGGTTCAATAAGTTCAAACAAGTCATAAGTTCGTATTTAAGTTCAAGGGTTCCGTTCAAAAGTTCGTAATTAAGTTCAAAGATTTAAGTGGAGTTCAAAAGTTATTAATTATATGTCAAAAGAATTAAATCAAGTTAAAGTGTTCAAATCTATGCCAATATGTTCCTATCAAGTTAAAAGAGTTTAACTATATGTCAAAAGGTTCATATCCAGTCCAAAGTGTTCACTTATATGTTAAAGGGTCCAATTCAATTTAAAAGAGCTCAAATATACATGTTGAAGGGTCCAAAATCAAGGAAAGTGATTCAAATAATAGCGTTCATAACACAAAGATCAATTTAGTTCGACACAATCTACTTACTAGCATAAGTAGTGAAACAAAAGGGTAACAAGTTCATGATAGATCTAACAATATAGTTTAAGTTCATATAAGTGTAAAGTAAAAGCATGAAGTTGAGCATGTATCTCCCCCGAAGAGTTTATAAAACAATTAAAACGAGTAAAAGTGGGGCTACGAACTCATCTGTTGCAATAGTTATGATGACAAAGTGGATGCACAGAAATGAGACGCAACTCTCTAACCGCGACTAGTATGATGATGAGGTTTATGGACTAGGTTTCCTAATTACTCCTAGGTTTTTATTGCAAAACCTTAAAAAGAAGTAATCTAGAGTTTATAAAACCACTTGATCTTAAAAAAATCATGTTTCTTGCTTGGTTCTTCATCATGGCCGGCCATCCTCCAAAGGATGAGAGCTTTTCATTTTTTTAACACCTTTGTGTATGTGTTTGAATGTGTTTTTAGTTGAGTATTTAAATTGTACACTACAAATATCTTGCAAATATAGTGTAGGTGTCCATTTTGGTAGAAAATATCATTTTGACTACTTGGATGACATGGGGGGAAACGGCAATGGGATAATTTTGGGATAAATGAGGTGTATTTGACGAGTAAGTGTATTATTTGATAAGTGTAATGTATATTTGGTTAGTAAAATTATTTATTTAGTGTAGCGTTAGCTAGAAATCGATTCTAACGGAACAAAATAAAATATATCGGAGTTATAAAAATTATAAAAATACATTTCTCTCAAGTACTGAGTGAATAAATAATTTATCGAATAAAAATTACGATAACCGTCGCAATTATTTATATAACAATTTATATACCAAAATAAATTCAAAACATCGGGTAAACTAATAATATAGTTTTTATAGTCTTAAAATGAGTATAAAAATATATTAGGACAATTTTTGGAAGTGTCGGATCAATTATTCAAAATAAATGATTATGCGATAGCTTTTATTTAATAAAAATTATACGTTTAATGAAATATAAATTTTGAAAAATGACCGAAAATTGAGAATTGTGACATTTATCTCTTCGTTGATTAACTGTGTTAATCAATAGATTCGTTGTTTGTGGTGGATCTTGGAGGTAGATCTGGTATTGATTGGTTCTTGGAATCTGGGATTGGTTTTGGTGAATCTTGGAGTTGATTCTGATCATCTTTTCTGGGTTCTTGGAATTTCGGGTTGACTTGGAGTGATTCTGGGATTTTCTTTTGGGTTCTTGACTAAGTGAATCAAGAACTCAGAAGTCTTGTGCTTCCGCGAATACTGCTTTTGATAGCACTGTAACACCTCTCGCACCTTTAACTTGTTCTTGCTTTTTTCTTGCTATATTGCTTGATTGTTGTAGGATACTTTGTTATTTGTGTGTATTCTTGATGTCTGTGTGTTGATTTATCTGTTGTGTTTGTGTGCGCCCTTGACCTACCACCTTGAGTGGCAAGGAAAGCCTGGGAACTTCTTTCTTTCCTTCTGAGTGCTTGTAGTTTGTTTGTGTGCTTTCAATATATATGTACATGGTTATACTGATGATGAATATGAGGCTGATGAGCCTGTTACTTTGATTAGTAAGTTGGATCTTAGTCATCCTCTTCACTTGCATCCTAATGATTCTGCTACTTTGACTGTTGTTTCTATTAAATTAAAAGGAACTGAAAATTATAATGTGTGGTCTTGTGCTATGTTGTTGGCTCTTGAGGGCAGAAGTAAAACTGGATTTATAGATGGTACTTGCACTAGATCTCATATTGATGAAGTTTTAGGAAGACAATGGGACAGGGTTAATGCAGTTGTATTGGGATGGATTTTGAATTCAATATCTGAAGATTTGTTCTTGGGTCAATTTTTTTCAAAAAAGGCTTCTGATGTGTGGAATGAATTAAAAGAAACTTTTGATAGAGTTGATGGTTCAGTTACTTTCAATCTGCATCATAAAATTAATTCCTTAAGTCAAAATGGTACTTCTATTGCTGAGTATTTTAACAAACTTAGTACCTTGTGGAAACAATTTGATGCCTTGGTCCAGTTACCTAGGTGTACTTGTCATGCAACAGAGGATTTTAAAAAACATAATCAGCTTATGAAATTAATGCAATTCTTAATGGGACTAGATGATTCTTATATGCAAATTAGAAGTAATATTCTAGCTAGAGATCCTTTGCCTGATGTGAAAGGTGCTTTTTCTGTTATATCTAGTGAAGAGTCACATAGAGTCATGGTTTCGGTTCTAGTACCGGGTCCTTCTCAAAGGGCTCGGTCTTACGTGTTCTTCTCTAATGTGGGTAATAAAGGAAATTCTCGAGGTCTCAAACTTCGGGAATTCTTCTAGACCTAGTAATCGACCTAGACCTAATGATTTTAGAAGAACTGCTGGGGTTCTTCTCTTGTGTGTGAACATTGTGGGTTCAATGGACATACTATTGATAGGTGTTTTAAACTGATTGGATATCCTGCTGATTTTGGTAAAAAGAAGAATTTTCAAAATAATAAAGGGAAAAATGTTTCTAAAAATTCTGTGGGTACTAGTCCTTCTTTTGCCTTCACAGATGATCAAATGGCCACTCTTATTTCCTTGATTAGAGAAAATTCTGGTTTTGGACATGGTATACAGGCCAATATGGCAGGTATTTTTATAACTGCAGCAGATTGTTTAATGAAAACTTTGAAAAGTTTTTTTGTTCTAATAGTAAGCTGCATAATAATCTTGCTAGTAAGGGTGTCATTACTGATTCTGGTGCTAATCAGCACATGACTTACACTGATAAGTTTCTTGTGAATGTTGTTGATGTTTCTCATCTTAAGATTAAGGTCTCTCATTCTAATGTTACTGAAGCTTTTATAACTGAAATTAGGAATATGCCTTTGACTAGTTATTTGACTTTTTATGATGTTCTGGTTGTTCCAGAGTATTTTGTTAGCTTATTATCTGTTCATAAGGTTGCCAGGGATAGTAAACTGATCTTTTCTTTTGATGAGTCTCATTGCTATATCTTAAATCAGGACTTGAGGGCAGGGAAAATTCTGGGGACTGGTAATCAGATTGGTGGATTATATTACTTTGATGGAAATCAAGGTAAAGACTTTGAGAGGTTTTCTGTTAACATTGTGTGTTTTTTATCCAAGTATACTTGGCACTGCAGACTTGGCCATCCTGCAGACCAAGTTTTAAATGTTTTGAAACCTGTTTTGGGTTTTTTTTAACAAAGATTCTAAAATATGTTGTGATATTTGTCAAAAGGCTAAACAAACCAGAGAACCCTTTCCTTTAAGTGATCATATATCTAAAAATTTGGGTGATTTGGTTCACTTAGACTTGTGGGGTCCTTATAAAGTGACCAGTAGGGATGGTTACAGATATTTTCTTACAGCTTGTTGATGATTTTCCAGAGTCAGTATGGGTTTATCTCTTGAAAACAAGACCAAGTTTTGAAAATTTAATGGTTTTTATAACTATCTAAAACCCGCTTTAATAAGAAAGTTAAAGTTTTCGGAGTGATAATGGACCGAATTTGTTAATCAAGAGTTTACCTTATTTTGTGAAAAAATGGGATTGTTCATTAGACTTCTTGTACTTATACCCTCAACAAAATGGGATTGTTGAGAGGAAGCATAGGCATCTTCTTAATGTTGCTAGGTCTCTTTGTTTCGTGGAGGGCTTCCTTGAATATGTGGTCCGAGTGTATTCTAACGGCTACTTACTTGATTAACAGATTGCCTTCCTCATGCTAAATGGGATTTCTCCTTTGAACTTGTGCATAACTTTGCTCCTTCTTTGTTGCACTTGAGGGCTTTTGGGTGTCTTGCTTATGCCACTATTCTGAATAGTCATGATAAATTTGGTAGTAGGTCTGAAAAGAGTGTTTTAATTGGATATTCTAATTCTAAAAAAGGTTACAAATTGTGGAGTCTTGATCAGAAACTTGTTTTTTCTCTAAGGATGTTAAATTTTTTGAGGATATCTTTCCTTTTAAACAAAGTGTTACTGTTTCTTCTAAGTCTGATCAAGATCCTGGTCTCCTAACTTTTTTCAATTATGTTGCTCTTGATGACCTACATGGCCTACCCAATTATGAAAATAATAATGATCCCAGCCCTAAGAGGCATGGCAGATCATCTCCTTGTCTAGGCAATCCTTCTAAGTTACCTTCTGAGGATGTTAGGGGGCATTCTTCTAACTTAGATGATTATACCAGTGAGGATGAGAGGTCTGCAGCCCTTGAGGAAAATGTTAATAATCTAAATTCTGAGGGTAATGAGTCTCTCATTCGGCCTCGTGAAAGTCATCGAGATCTTGGTTTTAGAAGGTCTTCCGCACCTTCGCTTTTCCAAAGAAGTATACGATTTTGTGGTTGATTCAAAGGTCAAATTTGGTTTAGAAAAGTATGTTAACTATTCTTTTTATCTAAGAATAACTATTGTTTTCTACTACTTTAAATCAACTTTCGAACCAAAACCTTTTGGGAGGCCTCTAAACATAGACATTGGAATGATGCTATGAATGCTGAAATGGACGCTTTACATAGAAATAATACTTTTGAGATTGTTGAGCTTCCTGCTGGTAGGAAAACTATAGGCAGTAAGTTGGTTTTTAAGATCAAGTATAAGTCTAATGGTGAGGTTGATAGGTTTAAAGCTAGACTTGTGGCTATTGGTTTCAATAAAAGGGAGGGAATTGATTTTGATGAAACCTTCTCTCCTGTTGTTAAAATAGTTACTGTTAGATGCCTTATTAATCTTGCTGTTCAGAATGATTGGGGCTTGTTTCAGTTAAACATTAATAATGCTTTTTATATGGTGATCTTGATGAAACTGTCTATATGAAATTTCCTCCTGGTTACTATGATTCTAATGATAAAAGAGTTTGCAAATTAAAAAAGAGTTTGTATGGGCTTAAGCAGGCTCCTAGGCAGTGGAATGCTAAGTTGACTGATGTTTTAATTGAAAATGGTTTTGTGCAAAGTAAAAGTGATTACTCTTTGTTTACTAAGACTAGTGATAATACTTTTGTTGCATTACTGGTTTATGTTGATGATATTATAATCACTGGAAATAGTTTGCATGAAATTGATAGTGCTAAGGAATTTTTGAAGAGCAATTTCATGATTAAAGATCTTGGCAAACTAAAATATTTTCTTGGAATTGAAGTGTTAGAAACTAAGAATGGTTTGTGTTTGTCTCAAAGGAAATATTGTCTTGATCTTATTTCTGAGTTTGGTTTACTTGTTGGAAAGCCCGCTTGCTCCCTTGCGACCTAATCTTGCTCTACCTAGTGAGGCTTCGACATCGATCCTAAACTTAAGAATATTATCGAGTATCAAAACTTATTGGTAAGCTCATTTACCTTACTACTACTAGGCCTGATATGGCTTATGCGCTTTCTTCTCTTAGTCGCTTTATGCATAGTCCTCAAAATCTCATCCGGATGTTGCTTTAAAGGTAATAAGATACCTTAAGGGGTCTCCGGGTAAAGGGTTAAACATTGAAAAAGTACTAGTCCAACTATTGAGTTAAAAGGTTTTTCCGATGTCGACTGGGCTAGATGTGTTGTTACTAGGAAATCAAGAATCGGTTATTGTGTTTTTATGTGTGGATGCTTGGTATCTTGGAAAAGTAAGAAACAAAACACTATTTCTAAGTCATTCATCGAAGGTAATACGAGCTTTAGCTTCAGAACCCGAAATTGTTTGGATTTTAAAATTTTGAAAGATTTAAATTGTAAAAATCTTTTACCGTGAAAGTGTTTTGTGATAGTAATTCAAGAGATAAGATTGTCGCCAATCCTATTTTTCATGAAAAAACAAAACATTTGGAGATAGACTTACATTTTGTAAGAGAAAAAATTATTGCTGGGGTAATTGAAACTGAGAAAATAAGCTCTGCTAATCAAATAGCAGATGTACTTACTAAAGGATTTGATACAAAACAACATAGCTTGTTATGTTCTAAGCTTAATCTTATTGATCTTTTTCAGAATAAGATTAAGGGAAGGTGTTAAAAGAAGTAATCTTATTTCTGAGTTTTATACTTGAGGGACCAATTATGATTAGTTTGATATTTTCAGTTTAGTGTATTTTAAGTTTTTTGGATGTTGTGGACAAAAGCTGGAAGTAGAAGGGCTGATAGTGTCAAGTGGTCATAGTTGCAGCTGAGTATATAAGCTGAAGTCTTCTCACGGGTTATTAATTGATCATTCACAGAAAATAAGAAAAAGCTTAAAGTTTCTCTCTCTATTCATCACAAACCCTAAAGTTGATCTTTGTTGATCTTTGTTAAGATCTGTTAGTTTCTCATTCTATTGTGTTCTTGGTTGGTTGTAATAGAACTATTATCAATTTAGATAATAGATCTCCACCTGAGTAGCAGTGGGAGATTGATTGGTTAGTTTGGTTGGTTTTGATTCTGGTAACTGATTGAGATCAGTTAAGTTGTGTATTGAGGTTCTTGATATTGTTCTAGGTTTGTGATTGTGATTAATAAAGGTTATTGGTTTGAGAACCAAGATTTGTTGATTGTTTTCATAATTTGTTCAAAAACTATATATGTACAAGTTATAAATATGAAGCTGACAGGTGATTGAGATGTGAAAATAAATCTTGAGACCTGACTTCAATTTTTCTATAGGATAATCTTTATGATATTACTCCGTATTTGTTATGAAATTAAAATTAACATTTAAACTGAAACCGTGCACCTATGAAATTATAATACATATAAAACAAATACTCACTATATTTAACGAAAACAAATACTGCTATCTTTAACTTTGGTCAAAATTCTAAAAGTTATAGGACTCAAGATCTAGTTTACTTAGAAACATATACAAGGGCTATTTAGTCGTTCTTGAAAGCTTGAACTTCAAAAGTTATTTGTTAAACTACAACATTCACGTAAAATTTATAGCAATTGCCAAGGGTTGAACTTGCAACCGTGTGTGCATATTTAAACAAATAAAAGCCATTGGACTAAACATCCTCCTTTTGCAAAACAGATTTTTATTAGCTATAAAGTTGTACAAAAGAAAAAGATTTGTTGTTTCTTGAAAAGTGCATTTTCAAGGAAATGTACTAAGAATTTTAAAAGAAAACGATATAGTTTTGTAGGTGCATCTTAAATATGTAGTTGTTGTTTTTCCCACCTTTCTCATTTTATTCTTTCTCTCATTTATTAAATTTAGAAAATTTTTGACTTTGTATTTTTTTTGTTAAGAAAGGATGGATTCTCCGTATTCTTTTTTGGAAATGAGATATATTGCTATTTAACTTTTGTACTTAGATATGACTTTTTTAAAAGCGAAGAAAGTTCGATATATAAGTAAACTAGCTAAAAGACCCGTGAAATTCACGGGTATTTAAAAAAAACAGTGAAAAAAAATAATGAGTGAAATTGCATAGTTAGATGTTAGAAAGAACCACATTTGGATAAGAAAATATAATGAATCAAGTACGTAATAATGAGCACAAAAGTCAAATAGCCGGAAAAAAATAACCATCTTTAGTCCTTGTTTTCTACTAACATGAGATACATATACATGTAGTTGAGATCCCATATTGTGTAGCACTTCTTTGTAAACTACATTGGTTGATTTATTTGTGAGGTTTCGGTCTTCGTCACAAATAACCATCTTGAATCATATTTTGCTCATAACGCAAGAGACGGCTACATATAGTTGGCCATGTGTAAAAATAAAGTAAGAAAAAATATTTTATTTTGTATGTGGATTTAAACTACTCACCTCGTAAAAGATGCGAAATTTGGCATTGAAACTTGTGCATGCATTCTTCAATCTTCTCACTTGATTCAAGCTCTTTCTTTAGAAATTTATTACATGAAAATACCGAGATCTCAAGACTTGAGAGTACAATATATATTTTTACTTGAGCGTTTTAATAGGCCAATTGAAACACTAAATAAATTGAAGAATTACTTTTATATATCACCATACCTTCATAATTAATTTCATGTATACCCAAAGTCTAAATATTAATATATAATGTACAATATTTTTAATGCATGTTTAAGTATATATAAAATCTCTAATTAAAAAGGTGGGAGATACGAAATTTCCCAATTGAACCCCGATACGTTTAAGTTTACTTCTTCTACAACATGAATACTAAAAAACTTAAAATATTCTTGCCCAAAAAACTACAGCCAATCGAAACACTACATGTAAATCCTTAAATAACAATAATCTTCCAAATAACCTGACATGAATCACAACTAAAAAAAACACGTTAAAAACAATCATAACATGTCACATTTAGCTCGTTATAACTTAAAGAGCAAGGAGTGAAACCTTGAAAAACAATCATAGTCATTGAAACCATAGGATGACACTCGATTTTTATTAAGATAGGTAGGTGTGCAGAAGCCTAATTAACTTTTCAACCTTGTATTTCACAATGCATATCTTAACGGCTTGAAACAATATAGCTTCATAACTCCATCCCAAGAAAAAATTACATACAGTTAAGACTAATTGGTTTAGTATCATTGTGGGCCAACCCAAGTACCCAACCCGACTAATAATCGAGTACCTCTCTTGACTCATTATCTCTATACATCGTGCCACATAATATTATCATCTTCTAACTATTCTCATAATATTACTACATTCTATTAGGCCATGGTGGCAATACCCCAAACATGTTATAATGTTAAAAAGGCAACTAAATATATCTATATTTCCAAGTAAAAGCGTTAACTAAGCAATGGACTTTGTAGTTCTTGATATTGTTCTAGGTTTGTGATTGTGATTAATAAAGGTTATTGGTTTGAGAACCAAGATTTGTTGATTGTTTTCATAATTTGTTCAAAAACTATATATGTACAAGTTATAAATATGAAGCTGACAGGTGATTGAGATGTGAAAATAAATCTTGAGACCTGACTTCAATTTTTCTATAGGATAATCTTTATGATATTACTCCGTATTTGTTATGAAATTAAAATTAACATTTAAACTGAAACCGTGTGCACCTATGAAATTATAATACATATAAAAACAAATACTCACTATATTTAACGAAAACAAATACTCGCTATCTTTAACTTTGGTCAAAATTCTAAAAGTTATAGGACTCAAGATCTAGTTTACTTAGAAACATATACAAGGGCTATTTAGTCGTTCTTGAAAGCTTGAACTTCAAAAGTTATTTGTTAAACTACAACATTCACGTAAAATTTATAGCAATTGCCAAGGGTTGAACTTGCAACCGTGTGTGCATATTTAAACAAATAAAAAGCCATTGGACTAAACATCCTTCTTTTTGCAAAACAGATTTTTATTAGCTATAAAGTTGTACAAAAAGAAAAAAGATTTGTTGTTTCTTGAAAAGTGCATTTTCAAGGAAATGTACGAAGAATTTTAAAAGAAAACGCATCTAGTTTTGTAGGTGCATCTTAAATATGTAGTTGTTGTTTTTTCCCACCTTTCTCAT
The DNA here is from genome assembly GCA_022545495.1 of Chrysanthemum lavandulifolium. Lineage (NCBI taxonomy): Eukaryota > Viridiplantae > Streptophyta > Magnoliopsida > Asterales > Asteraceae > Chrysanthemum > Chrysanthemum lavandulifolium. The sequence continues at coordinate 233,729,907 of CM040239.1, read as the reverse complement.
TTTATTCTTTCTCTCATTTATTAAATTTAGAAAATTTTTGACTTTGTATTTTTTTTGTTAAGGATGGATTCTCCGTATTCTTTTTTGGAAATGAGATATATTGCTATTTAACTTTTGTACTTAGATATGACTTTTTTAAAAGCGAAGAAAGTTCGATATATAAGTAAACTAGCAACGAGCCAGATTATACACAAGGCCGGGTTGGTTATTCATTTTTTAAAACCTATACTAATTTTTCCAACTCCAGTACGTTGTTAATCCAACCAAATGCAAGAGCTTGAATCTTGTTAATGAGACTGATTGCCAACTTGGAAGAGTTACAAAATAACATCACCCAAATTACTGCTATTTAACTTTTGTATCTAAATATGTTTTTGTTAAAGGCGATAAAAAGTCGATATATAAGTAAACTAGCAAGGAGCTATAGAGAATTACAATTGTTAAAGGCGACTGATTGCCGACTTGGAAGAGTTACTAAAAATCGTGTCACTACAGAAAGGCCACCTCGCCCAAATTACTACTCTGATTATGGAGTAAAAAGTTACGCCGAATAATCTCGAAAGCCTTGTTGTGACACATTGCGAAACTAATAGAGTATATATGCATGTGTTTAATCATAAAGCTGTGGTCCAACAAGTTCTTATCTCTATCACATTCAAGTTCCATTTATGTTTCTTTTCCATCAACCTTTAGACTTTCAATTGCAATATATATGTATTATATGAATTGAAACTCAACGTTTGTTAGGTTCCATAAACACTTAATTACGAATTTAGGGAGTATATATGAATTATGAAACATTACTTAATATCGACTTTTCTTTGAGCATTTTGTTCGTCTGTCAATAGTTAAGAGTTTGTATAATATATGTACGTGAAAGGAACATTTTCTATCAACTTTGTGACCTTGTTAGGCGGGACTAAAGCTACTTATACCAAAAAGATAAAAGTATGGTATTTGGAATAATGTGTGTATTATTAGGTGGTACAATCCAGGTGATTTTGTCTATCCATGTGGTTGGGTTGCCTAGCTTTAACCAACTAGCTAGTGCTATTTAGTTGATTGTTAGAAGCTTCGGAATTCTAGTTTAGGAAAACTAGTGTTAGTGATTGATGATTTGGTAGGTGCCGATATAATAGTAGCTTGAATAGTTTAGTTTTACCAATTAAAAACTTCCTTTTAAATATTTAGATCGACTTATGTCAATCTATTTGATTGTTTATGTTGGACGTTGATAGATAGATATATAGATGTGTAATGAAACATAAAGAGTAAGAAGCACATCACCACGACACAAGTTATTTATAGTGGTTCGCTACAAGGACACCTTCCTTGACCTACTCCACTCCCGAGTCACCTACTCGAGAGTTCGTAAGCACTACACCAACTCCTTGTGGCGGAGAAGCCTTCACAACGTCGCTTAACCTTTTTCCGGTACAAAGCTAAATACCGAGTTCTTTCACACCAAGGCGAACCACACCTAACACAACATCGCCTACCCTTTATACGGTGCTAGGCTAACCACCGAGTTCTTTCACACCTTAGGAGAACTAATCCTATCACAACGTCGCCTACCCTTTATTAGGTACTAGGCTAAGCACCTAGTTCCATTACTATGGAGGAACTACTACCCTTCACGACACAACACCTAATCTCAAGGAGATCTACTCCTTGTTACAACACCATCAAGGATATCACCATCCTTGTAAATAAACAAATACTTATATGTATAACGATGCACCTCATCGATTATACGACCTAGGCATTTCTTCACAAATGCTACTTGATTTGATTCTTTGGCATCCTTCACTAATGCCTTTGACACAACGCTTGGCACCCTTCACTAATGCCTTTGTCTTGACACCTATAGCATTCTTCACTAATGCTCTTGACACGAACGATAAGCACCTTTCACTAATGCTTTCGTCTTGACACTTTCGGCATCCTTCACTAATGCCTTTAACCCAACATCTATGGAGAAAGGAAGAACTTATCAACAAGAGAACCTTCATTGTCTTGATGATGACGAAGCATGACAACTCATGGACTTGAGCTTGCACGTCTTCAAGAAGTGGTGATCTTTCCTTTAAGAGGAACCTAGAAGATCACACAAAACAAAAGACAAACTACATAGATCACTTGGATCCGAGGTTAGAGGTTAGAATACTTGGGGAAAGTATGTGTAAAATGATGAATAGAAAGGAAGAAATGGCTCTCTATTTATAGAAAAATTCTCTCTGCTTTCCCGGATCCCACGGATCCTTCCACTGGGATCCGGCTAGCACAAAGCCGTGGATCCGTGGAATGCTCCTCTTTGCCCATGGGTATTTTTGGTTATGGGTCATGGGTCATGGGTTATGGGTTGATCCATGGTTTTCTTTCTAGATACAATGTATCTTAAGGATACAATGAACTTGGTTAAGTGGTATAAATAAAACCATGGGTTATGGGTCAAAACCATTTGCTAGTTTTTACCTATTTAGTATATACTTGTTTTACCCATTTTAGTATATACTTGTTTTATACTTAGTTAAGTATATGTTATCCCAATATGTAAACACTAGTTGTTGTACATATGTATATCTAAAGCATAAAATCACTTATACTAGTTTTAGTGTTTTATGTGAAAGCGTAAGTGTGTTAGAAAACTATTAGTTCAAACCATTTACGTATTTTATTTGTTTCATTAAAATGATCTTACTTTTGTTATCGACAAAACATTAGAAGATCGTAAAATATAAATAAACGTTTTACGGCTTATTTGTATTAACAATCTCCCCTTTTGTTGATGACAAAACATAAGATTATTTTAAGGAAAAGCTAAAATTGTAAGAGTTTGAATTTGTAGTTTTACTTTCTTCTCCCTTTTGTCGAAACAAAAGAGCTAAAAGAAACTAACACAATTTTTACAAGAAAGTTATGCAAAATGTAAAGAGAATAAGTGACGGAATGGTACTTGTCTTAACTCCCCTTGACGAGTCCATCCTTTGAAAGGCGTCAAGGACATGACGTAAAATAAACTAATTGTGTTTGCAATTAAGTTTGCAAATGGTTCGTCTAAGTGACGAAAACGTGCTCCCCCTTGAATATTGCAAAGATGCAATGGGGTATCATGAAGTATAATCCAAAAACGGATTAATGTTGCAAATGTTTTGCAAATATCGTTTGACACAAAGCTCCCCCTAGCTTTATGGTGTCAAAATCTTCATGTGTTATTTTGAAAATCTACAAAGTAAAGGTTAGAAAACAAGAGTATAGTGCATAATTTCCTGCAAATAAAACTCAAGTTAGTAGAAATTTGTGCTTCTGATCCACGGATCCCACGGTTCCCTTCTTGAAGGGATCCGTCTAGGCATTATGGAGGATCCGCTGTCTGCTGACGTTTCTTCAAGAATGAGAGTGTTTCAATCAATGCAAGTGTGGAGACAATATATGTGTGCAATAAAGAGCACAACGCACAGAATAATCAAAACATATAAATGTTCATTCAATAAAACAAGAGATAACCAACCAAATCTCTAAAAACTAAGAGAATGAACTTTAGCCACACAAGTACTACTAATGCTAATCTCATTACGAGACTTAGAATGTGATAATGTGCTTAAGTCTAGGGATGAGTGGACTTGTTGAATTGATCCAACTTTGCAAGAAGATGATTGAACATGAAATGTATCTCATTTCGTACTTCTTGAACAAGTCCTTGAGTTTTTAGACAATTTGGGCAAATATTGTCTTGGTTTGGCCCCGAGGAAAAGGATGTTTGAGGGGCTCAATGTGTGTTTGGGGTCTTCATTTTAGAAGTAGGAGAGGTTCTAAAATGAGGGTGGTAATGGAACTTCTTCCATATGATCAAGGTTGTTCCTTGTCTCCCATGATGGGCTAGTTGGTGTTGTAGGGGGTTCCCGATTCAATGAAAAGGTTGGTGAATGGGAGGTTTTTGGTGGTGAATGGAACAATGAATATATGTTTGGATGAGGAAGAGGCTCATTCAAGGAGTGTAGTCCATTCTCAATGAATGAAGGTTTTGATGGCTTGCTAGAACTAGCCATGTTTGGTTTAGAACTAGATGATCCTTTTTCTAGTTGGAAAGGTTTGATGCTAATCCTTGCGGTTCTCTTAGCTTTTGTTGGATTGGTTTGATGAGGTGAGATTCTAGAGTCATTATTTCTAATGGGAGATGTTTCGTGGATGAAATTTCATGAATCATTTGACCCTTTCTTTTGGATGATCCTATGTTTGAGGAGTTGTTGCTAAGAGCCTTTGTCATGGTGATGAAAATGTTAATGTGAGCTTCTAATTTCTGATTTTTGAAAGGTAATTGAGGATGGTGCCATAAACCTAAGATTGTTTGGTTTATAAAGAATAATTTGAATTAGTGAATTAAATTCTTGACCACTTAGAAGACTAAGCATGCTCTTGAGGTTTTGATCAGCTCTAGGAGGATAATTAATGTATGCTAAAAAGGTGTCTTGAATTTGAATATGGAAGTCGATTTATGCATTCAGATCTACGGATCCCGCGGATCCTCTCGAGAGGATCCGCTCGGTTAAAGACCGTGGATCCGCTATCGACAAGGTCTAGGTGAAATCATTATGCTTTTTTAAGGTTTGTTATTAATGGATTTCGAGGGTTTGACTTAATTTTGAAGTCTTTAGCTGTTGGATATCTCAAATCCTTAACCATAACAAGTAATGGTGCTTAATGATGGTTTTGGCCAAGAAAATTTGACCTTGGGTAGTCTAACTATATGTTAGACAATGATTCCATTTAATTTGATGTGGAGAAATGGTGATACCAAGTCCTAAAAGTCAAATAATGTCCTAAGAGGAATTTACTAAAATCTCTAGAAAATAAAAAGAAATGAAAAACTAATTTTTGAGCCTAGTTTTGAGTCAAAAAATGATTGAGATCAATTTGCTAAAATTGAACGATAGACCTAACTAAGTGCTATCAAACGTGATAGATAATGTGTGAGTGTTGGGGCGGAATTATGGTGAGTTTTGACTAGTTGAAAAACAAATGTTTCGAAAATATATCCTAGACAAGCCATGGATGAGTGTGAGGTTTTCAACTAATTGAGAAAGACTTAGTTGGCTCTAGTATCTTGTGTTTGACTTGTTTGAGGTGATCTATTTTGATGTACTTAAATCAGATTGTATATCGATACCACGGATCCCACGGTTCCCTTCTCGGGAGGATCCGTCTAGTACAATGCCGGGATCCGCCTCTCGCAGATCGAAGGCTTTCAAAGAAATGTGCAATTTTGCACTTCTTAGTAAATGCTTCTCCTAGTTGTTTCTATGGGGACTAAATGCAAGAATACAACTACTATAATGTATGGCAAGGTAGGAAGATCTAAAGTTCCTAGAATGAGTCACGACGACCACTCGAGGGTCGTAAAATCTCATTTTCAAATACTTAAGTTAGAGTTGTTTAGTGCCAATATATGGCCATACCTACATTCTACAAGCATAATTTAAAGTGTTACAAACCATTGTTTGAAATTGTTCATCATGCACTTGAGTCCTAAGACTTTACCTTTCTTTTCTCTCCTTCACTTCTTCACCCGTCCTCCCTTTTTATCAAACCATCTTCACTTCTTCTTCCTCAAGAAATTGGCGAAGCATTTGAAGATTCCTTGGTTTGTTGCCATTCGGTGATTCATTGGGGATGTTTGGCAATTGGTTAATGTAGTCCAAGGGTCGAGATTGATATTTTCGAGTGGGTTGCTACTACTCCCTTCACCTTCACCTTCCTTTGCCTTTCCCTTTCGTCCGAGGAATCCGTGGGTGGGTGTGGCCTCTTGCCTTCTACCATAAACCTTGTTGTTCTACCCTCGGTTAATGGTACCATAACCTTATTACAAAAGCTATGATCCAAGGATTGTGGGAAGGGTCTAATGCAAAGATGAATTTAGCGAGACGGGTTAGAAGCATTGCATATGGAAGCACCATCTTGTCCATGCTTCTTACACTTGCCATTCTCTTGATCATGTAGTAGGCAATGTTGAAGCGGGTCTCGGTCACAAGACAATAGATCATGAAGCTTAGACATGCGTTGGGGTGATCCTTGTTTCCTACTAGACACACCACATTCTCCCTTATCACAACTTCCCATTTCCTATATAATGCAAACATCTCCGAAAGCTCCATTTGAAAAGGATCCCTATAGATCACTTTCGACTTTCTAGTCACCCTTGAAGGGGATGCTCTTGGCATAAACACGGTGTCCCTTACCGTGGTTGCTTCGGGATTATTGTGTGATAAATGTCGTGATGATCAACCATAGAGTGTAGCTCCTGCAACGACCATTCATTAGAATACATGCAAACACCATCGGATGGAACCCCTATTATTCTTCCAAACTCCTCAAGTGAAAGAGTGTACTCATGTCCATTTATGGTGAATTCAATTGAGATGGACCCATCATCATTTCTAATTATACCCATAGTCTTGTAGAACTCAAGCACAAAGACCGGGCAAATTTGCTCGTTTATATCCAATAAACAATCAAACCCAATAGTTTCAAATACTTCCTTATGTCGGTATTTGCAAGGAATGATGGATCAACAACTCTACCTTCATGAAAAAGTCTTCTTTCAAGAAACTTAAACGCTTTCCTATCGTCCGGACTTAAACCATCTTTCCTATGGTACATGGGTATGTAGTGAGCGGTGTCTTGGTAATCTTGTTGTTTGTTGCTTGGCATGATTGTTCCTAGATAATACAACCACAAAGTGGTGTTAATGGTGAATAGTAACCTAAAGGGTTTAATCACAATTTTGCTCTCATCATCTTTGTTGAGTTCACGAAATGTGTTTAATTTGTATTAACAATGTTAATTCTTTGATTTAGATTATCTTAGAAAACAATGTGGTGACAAATTATGATAAACCCATTTGAACCCAACTCTTAAAGATGAAGATATTGTAATTCTAAGAATCAAGGAATTAAATTAACAATGTAGTGAAGATTATACTTACACAAGTGATTGTTAAGCTTGAGAAGAATGATCAATTTGCTCCTATGAACAGTACCAGAGTTCTTGTTCGTGAGTCTTTGAGGTGAGAATGATTGTGGAACTTCCACAGTGATCATTTTTAAGCTTATATGGTCTTCTCATTGCACGGATCCCGGATCCTCTCATTTGGGATCCGCTAGTATAACCCGAGGATCCGGCATAACAAAAAAAGTCACCAAACATTCCTTGATAACTATGGTTTGGGAGTTCTAAAACGCCTAATGTTTTGGTGTTAAGGTTCTAAAACTTGTGGTTTGAGGTTTTGATGATTTAATGCTATTCCTATTAGACGAGGTTCCTTTTTTAAGAACTAGTCATAATTCTTGGGAAGCTTTTCAAACATTATAATAAAATCCCATTTTATTATAACATAAGAAGTTTCACATGGATATTTATTGATATACATGAAATGTCAATAAATCCTTTGTGATGAATAATGATTGATGTTATCATATAACTTAAGATATCATTATTGTGAGTTGGTGATGTAGTTTTAACTAAGTCGGAGAAAACTAATAAGATAGGGACAATAATATAAAAGCTACAAGAACAATTTCTAGTAAGTCATGCAACTAACATTTTGATAATAACAATAAATGTAAGTAATTATAGATCATACCTTTGCCAAATATTCTTTTTAATAAAAGAAGTATTTAGATATTTTTGTGATCTTCTTGGAATCTCCGATTTATGTTGTAAGAATATTTAAACATTCTTTTGCGAAATGTTTCGAGAAATTCTTTATGATCTTCTTGATGACTCCAAATCCAAGTATGGATAATGCTTAAAAATGTTAGAACATTCTATCATTGTCCAACAATAAGCAACATAATGAATTTTTAAATGTGATAAAAACAATCCTTCTTTGTAGTTTTCAAACATACATGGATCGTATCAAGTTTTTAAAGTACAACATACTTTAAGAAACTTGGTAACGAAGCTCTGATGCCAATTGTGGAAAACTAGAAGGGGGTTGAATAGTTTTACCAATTTAAAACTTCCTTTTAAATATTTAGATCGACTTATGTCAATCTATTTGATTGTTTATGTTGGACGTTGATAGATAGATATATAGATGTGTAATGAAACATAAAGAGTAAGAAGCACATCACCACGACACAAGTTATTTATAGTGGTTCGCTACAAGGACACCTTCCTTGCCCTACTCCACTCCCCGAGTCACCTACTCGAGAGTTCGTAAGCACTACACCAACTCCTTGTGGCGGAGAAGCCTTCACAACGCCGCTTAACCTTTTTCCCAGACAAAGCTAAATACCGAGTTCTTTCACACCAAGGCGAACCACACCTAACACAACGTCGCCTACCCTTTATACGGTGCTAGGCTAACCACCGAGTTCTTTCACACCTTAGGAGAACTAATCCTATCACAACGTCGCCTACCCTTTATTAGGTACTAGGCTAAGCACCTAGTTCCATTACTATGGAGGAACTACTACCCTTCACGACACAACACCTAATCTCAAGGAGATCTACTCCTTGTTACAACACCATCAAGGATATCACCATCCTTGTAAATAAACAAATACTTATATGTATAACGATGCACCTCATCGATTATACGACCTAGGCATTTCTTCACAAATGCTACTTGATTTGATTCTTTGGCATCCTTCACTAATGCCTTTGACACAACGCTTGGCACCCTTCACTAATGCCTTCGTCTTGACACCTATAGCATTCTTCACTAATGCTCTTGACACGAACGATAAGCACCTTTCACTAATGCTTTCGTCTTGACACTTTCGGCATCCTTCACTAATGCCTTTAACCCAACATCTATGGAGAAAGGAAGAACTTATCAACAAGAGAACCTTCATTGTCTTGATGATGACGAAGCATGACAACTCATGGACTTGAGCTTGCACGTCTTCAAGAAGTGGTAATCTTTCCTTTAAGAGGAACCTAGAAGATCACACTAAAACAAAAGACAAACTACATAGATCACTTGGATCTGAGGTTAGATGGTTAGAATACTTGGGGAAAGTATGTGTGTAAAATGATGAATAGAAAGGAAGAAATGGCTCTCTATTTATAGAGAAAATTTCTCTCGTTTCCCGGATCCCACGGATCCCTTCCACTGGGATCCGCTAGCACAAAGCCGTGGATCCGTGGAACGCCTCCTCTTTGCCCATGGGTATTTTTGGTTATGGGTCATGGGTCATGGGTTGATCCATGGTTTTCTTTTCTAGATACAATGTATCTTAAGGATACAATGAACTTGGTTAAGTGGTATAAATAAAACCATGGGTTATGGGTCAAAACCATTTGCTAGTTTTACCTATTTAGTATATACTTGTTTTTACCCATTTTAGTATATACTTGTTTTTACCCATTTTAGTGTATACTTAGTTAAGTATATGTTATCCCAATATGTAAACACTAGTTGTTATACATATGTATATCTAAAGCATAAAATCACTTATACTAGTTTTAGTGTTTTATGTGAAAGCGTAAGTGTGTTAGAAAACTATTAGTTCAAACCATTTACGTATTTTATTTGTTTCGTTAAAATGATCTTACTTTTGTTATCGACAAAACATTAGAAGATCGTAAATATATAAATAAACGTTTTACGGCTTATTTGTATTAACACGAGCAAAGACTAGGAGAGGGTCTCCTTCTTCAATACCAAGAATATCTAAGAGAAAGCCTATAGTTTACGTAGGGTTCCTGTGAGAATGAAACAAGCTTCGCTGAGAGAAACTTGAGTGGTTAAGAAGGTTTAGTGCATACGCCACCGGGTCCATGACGACTTTGATCTTCAATACCGGTCATCAAGTGACAACCAAGAGTATATGAATTGAACCCGTGTCTCGCCCTAAGTTGAACGATCCGGAGGGCTATTTATTTTCACCCTTTTCTTTACTTTTCTTTTTAATTCTTCAACTCCTTCTTTCTCCGATTCTCATTTTCTCCTTTTTATAATCATACCTAAGGACTTCTAATTCAAGCTATTGGTGGTGTCCATGGGTAGATCCCTCCGGCTTTGGCGGATCATAGGACTGTTATTCCTAACCTTGGTCACCTTATTACTCCATGACTGACCTATGTTGCCATAAAACCATTTTCATGAAAATCTCTCAAAGTGGTTATGAGTAAAAGCATTTAATACCACTGTTGAGAGTTTAAGACTTTGCGTAAATACTCCTCCATACGTGCTTAAGTATTTTGACAAAATCTGCACGGTGAGAGAAGAGCGCACTTTTGAATTGATCAACTCAAGATAGACAATCCCCATGAGACACAAGCTTCGTTGCATAGTTAAAGAGTTACATTGTCGCTTTTAGGTGACAACTAGCTCTAATAACTACCTTGAAGGTATGGACAAACCTCGAAAGGTTGTCAAACCCGTCAAAGTTCATGTCTACCAAGATTTTCTTGAATGGTACATTCTACTCGGACAAGTCCTTTCATGAGACACGCTTACATTACTAGCTAACTAGCTTGAAATTATTACCGTCCCTGACAAGTCTTTTCGAGTTACTAACATTTAAGATCTCGTCAAATCATTGGTTAAGTCTCAGAGCACAACGGTTCATTAGCAATTCACAACATATTTCTTATCACATAATTTTTCTCCCCAAAAAATGGCATATAAATGTTATTTTTGACGAAATTTTGATATCGAATATGTCCATTTTGAGTTTTATGGAAGATTACCACGAAGAACAATTTGAACAAAGTTTTAAGCAAATACTCCTCAACAAGTGATATAAACTTTGAGGTTTTGAAAATCATAAGGGGAAGTACTTGTTCTTTTGAGAAAAACTTTGAAAAGTGAAAGTTTTGATAAGTTTTCCTCAAAAGTAAGAAGCTTTCGCTCCTTTTATAGGATTGTGGCACTGATGCGTATCACAGGGTTCTTTCATTACAAGTACGGGTTGTACACTGTTATGTGTGCACCAGCCATTGTCAGATAAAAAATCACACATCCAAATGATAAGATAATGAAACAAATCAAGGGGTACCAGGAGAACCCGTTAGTCCAGCAATAACTCCAGGAATGCGTTCTGGACGTTGATAGCCTGTGAGAGATATGCTTGGACGACCACCTAGGAAGCTCTCCAATGTTCGATCCGTCCCTTCGAACAACCTTTCATCGATGCGAGTGATGATCTTCCTAACATCCCGCCTTTCCTCGAATTCCATCTCTTTGGTGACCCGATGCCGTCATGAATCTCTTTAACCCATGCTAACCCGTCCCTAACTTTCTTGAATGTGTGATCCCAAACTTATGAAGCTCTTTGACGCCATGAAGCGCTTGTGGTGTAGTTCATCGATGTAGACTACCCCAAACGGTTTCTTGATAATAGTGTAATCGAGCAAGTCGGTTTATGTCGGGAAGGTGTAGCTGAGGTTTGGTGAGATTGACGCGTTTCTGATAAGATTCCACGGCAAGTTGTATGTCTTCTACATGTTCTTGGATCACAATGCTTCTGATGTAGATGAGTAATGACTTGATGTATTCGCGTTGGACAGTTGTAGAGAAATGTCACATTCGTCCTTGCACCTTAGTGAGATACATATCTTCAATGTCATTTAGTGAAAGTCTTGGAAAATCCGCTTCACGTAAGTCATAATCCTCTTCGCCTTGTCGTTTGACCACAATGTTTTGAGAAATGTAGTCCCACTTGACGATGTGGTTACATGCTTAATTGCAATGATTCGCTTGTCACTATACACCTCCTTTTAGACTTAGGCACCGACACAGAGAAGATTCTTCATTGCTCGTGCCAATGATGAATCCCATACATTGCATCAAGGTCATACTTTTCCACTTTGGCAAAGAAATATATGTGAGGCTTCTTCCTCGATGGTCGGATTGTTAGAGTAGATTGTCACCGAAAAGGAAATGTGAGTGACGAGCGCATTTCCTTGTAACATCGCCACCGTGTAAGAAATTCGAGGTCATTGTTGAAGAAGTAACGGTATGGAATTTGAGGTTGATCCGGTCGGCCAATTGTTGGTAGAGGTCTCGGTCCAGCTTGTGTAGTAGGGAGCTTTTTCTTGTCTTGTGAAGTCGATGTTAGCTTCGGGATTGAGCCAATCGATATTTTTTGACATGGCTCGGGCAATGTTGTCGAGATGGTATTCGACTTCAATTGCACTTTCTGAGCTGTCTTTAGGCAGTTGAAAGGCATCATTCTTAATTCGCCTTAGCTCAGCCTTAGTCATCTTTTTCACTTTAAACTGTTCTTGAATCAGCTTCACATGCTCCATAGTACGGCCGTCTACCATTTCTTGACCTTCAGGTATTGAGGGAGTAGCATCAACAAGTCTAGAAAACCAGTCATATTCTTCAGTTGTATCGTCATCTAGCCATGAGAGAACATCGATCTTCGTCTTTTTCTTCTTTGGCTTTGATGAGGACTCTGGTTTCTTTGTTGTGGCGGGAGAGATGGGTTTTTGTTGGGGCTTTGGGATCTCTTCATTGTCACCACCAATGTATTCGAAATGATCACCGGTTTTCTCCGTGGATGGTGGTAACTCGTAGTCCCGAGGTTTCTCAGCAGTAACGTGGAGGAGATCGCCTCGATTGAAGTCCTTTGGGTTGGTTGTGGCATGAGGGATTCACCGGACTTCTTCTTACGCTTCGATTCTTTGTCTTTATCTCGCATCATCATCGCCTCTAGGACGCTTAGCCATTTCACCGCCACTGCATCCCGCTTTAAGTTGGTAACCCAAGAATGCTTCAAACAGTTTACCTTCGCCGATGTAAACGCTCCGCATCGCTTTGACATTTGGAGTACCAGCTTGAAACCAATTCTACATCGAGAAAGTCAGAGGCTCACTGGGTTGATGGTACAGCTAAAGGCGTTGATCGATTGTTTGTTTGGCCAACCGCATGAGATTCGGATAGAGTTTTCGGTAAACATCTCTTTTGTCACTCCCGGACGACGCCAAGAAGAAACTTGTGAGTATATTCTCTAGCCGCCCTTCCATTTCCTTTTCGAAATCTCCTTTGAGAAGCTTCGGATATGTTCCTTTCACTCAACATCTCGCTTATCCCGCCTTGTAGAAGATTGATCCCGCACGAGTTGATTCGTGTTTTTGTTGGTAACGCTTTCTTCGACTTGTCCGACACTTTGACAATCTTTGTCTTTGCTCGGGATATCCAAGAGTCGGTTGGTTTCTTTACTGACTTGGATGCGGATCTGGTTGTGCCTTTGGATGATGGAGGTGAAGAGTGAGAAGACGAGTCTGATGATGATGATACATGAGGAGGCTCAGGGTCCTTTGGTGGCTAAGAAGTTAGTTCCTTGGAGCGTGCTGGACTATCTAAAAGAAAATCATCATAATCAATATCGCCATCTTTTCCGATTTAGCCATTTCTTCACCTTAATCCCGCTTCTTCATCCGCTGAGCTTGAGCTTCTTTTTCGCATTTTCTTTAGTCGCAACCTCAAGATCTTCATCGTGAATTTTCTCGCACTTCTCCATTTCGGTTCCTCAAAGTCGTAGTTGATAGAGTCCTCCATTGCTTTTGTTGTTGTTAGTGAGTGGTGGTACCGCCCCTTATCGGGTTGATTAACCGCATCGTAAACTGGTGTGGCTAGAGTTCCACCACTGACCCTCCGGGCCACGAGTTTGTTGTCAGAACATATTGATTTCACAAACACATCATATCATAAACACAAGTAGGCGTACAAGATGAGGTTTTAGAGAGAAAGAGTTAGAGGTTTGGGAACTTAGTGAGAGAAAATGAAAGTATTATTATGAGCTCCAACTCTACCTTGGGAGGTAGAGAGTATTTATAGTCTTACACAAATCGCCACCCACGGGTCATGGATCGTGCATACAGCTGGTAAAGACCCGTCCGTCCTCCACGGTATTACTTAACTAAATACTACTTAACTTATAATAATCTACGACTACGAGCTTAACGATTACATATACTTGAGGTGACCGACTTTTAATAACCGGATTTACTAAATCCTAACAATCTCCCTGCGGAGGTCACCTCAAAATACATTGAATACAAACAGATATTACAATAAGATTGTCCTTGGATTCTTGTTACTTTTCTTTGCTTTGTAGCTCGTAGTCATTGATTCATCATTTTTGCATGTTGGGATAATCCAAGTGGAGGTCTTTAACTGATCCACGTGATAATGAGTTTTGAGCCAACTTTGAGATCATCAGCAAACATAAATCTCTGACCCATCCATTGTGATGTTGGTATTATGTGATGTTGTGACTTATGGACCGACATGCTCACATTCTGGATCATGATATATTTTCATCAGAGTAGCGGAAGCTTTCGTTGATTCATGATATTGGCGCAGAACAGAGCGTAAATATGGAGTGAAAATATCGTAGTCGCTGATGCACTTATCATGATTTCTTTAAAGATGAATGTGTAGTGTGAGCATGCGGCTATGGATTGACCGCTTCATTCGATCACCGCAAATGTCGGCCGCACTGCATACAACAGCTTAGCAATAAAGTGCATCGATGAGTGTCTAAATACTCATCATTTTGTACAAAATAAACCGCAAAATCATCTCGAAAACACTCGAAACACATCAAATGATCAAAATATCACAAATCGTTGTTTTATGTGTTTTAAATACAAAATATCAAAATCGATGAAAACATATCAAATTTGCAAAATTGCGCTTTAGTCCCCAAGTTTCAAAAGTTGTCAAAAAGCAATCCCGAGCTCATAATTTCAAAAGTAAAATCACCAAAGGTCCTTTTAAAATCATAACTTGTCAAATTTAGTCCTTTGGTGAAAAATATGAAAAGTTTGAGAAAATTACAAGTTTAGTCCTTTAAGTTTCAAATTTGGCGAAATGGCCCTGAAAATTGCAAAGTGACAATTTTGGTCCTTATACTTGAGAATGTCACTTTTAGTCCTTGGAAGTAACTTGGCAGAATTGGCGCTTAGGTCCTCCAAATTTCGGTTACACAAAAGGTCCCTATGTATTTAACTCTTTATAAACCAATTTTGGACCCTTACCTATCTTTGGACCCTGTCATAATGGATTGTGACCCCCTTTATATTTAACTCGTCAACCAATCCAATCAAACCAACCATTGGCTGCTTTTTCCCTCCCAACTGCCTCCCTCGCCACCCAAGCAACACCATCCCCCAAATCACCTTTATATCCCTTGTCTCCTCCACCTCACATATACTCCCAAACCCCATTAAACCCTTGAAAACATCTCCACGCAACCACAGTTGTCCCTATGACATTTGGCGCCAAAAATACAATCTATGGCTAACATTCATTTTGACTCATCCAATGGTGGTGGGATCAAGTCAGAGACAAGTGGAAATATCTTGAGTTATAAAAGAGAAGGAGAGAAGCGCTTTCAAAGGGTAGTTAGTTTTATCATTTTCCTTTAATGTCGCTTTTTAAATAAGAGTTTTAGTTTAAAGCTAAATGTTGTAATTTTACCTTCCTTGTATTACATTTAAGTCATTTCAGCTTTGTAATCTGTTTTAAGAGTTAATTTCATGATTTGGTTAAAGTTTCATGTTTCATGGCTACTGTTGAACATTTCCATTTCAAATTCTTATGTATAAGCTTTAGTTAGCTTATTTATAAGCTCAAACAATCTTAGTTAAGTTAATTTGAGCTTTTGTTAAGCTTAAAAATCAGTTTTAAGAAAATTTCATGCAAGGTCAACAAAAGTCAACCTTGAGCTCATAGGTTTGGAAATGGTTACTTGTGATGATCCGGGTTGAAATGAGTTGGATATGGTTAGGTTATCGTTCTAATGATCTCGAGCAAGCCATAGTGGCCGGATTTATGTAAGCTTCATCCTATTTACAAGTCTGTTTATTATCGCTATTTTGCATCGAGAGTTAATCAACGCTTGATTGTTATTGTGTTTGAACTTGCTGCATTTAGGTGTTTTAGTGTTATTGAGATTTGATTTGATAGTTAGTTTGGTTCGGCTGAGGTTTGCTAGTAGAAGATTGCTTAACCGCCCTTAAAGCGGTGTTTGGATGGGATCGGTTGTTGAGCTTAGGATTGATTCAAGAGTTTAGTTTTACCGCTATAAGTTTTCTTAGGTTTAATTCATTCATATTAGACCTTTACTTTGCATCAAAACTCTCAAAAAGTCAAAATCAATTGAAAACTGCTATTGAGTACACATCTGTTGAAAATCAGTAGGTACAAATTAGCTTATTGGCTTTAGATTAAGTAGATCTAGCTTGCCTTAATCATTTTCAGTCTCTAAACATCAAAATCAGTGAATTAATTTGGATCAAATCTCAATAAGGTCAAAGTTTCAAAACTGCTTTTGGAAGTCAAAACATGACTGCACCATTTTTCTCAGAACTTGTAGCTGTAGCAGTGAGCTCATTTCAGTGATTTAGAGCTTGAAACTTGGCACATTTGTAGCTTACTAGGTGGTATATAAGACTGCATAAGTAGTTTTTGGTTTAGCTTATCGAATAAGCTCTGCATAAGCTCTATTTAGCCCCTCAGCCTCGTGCATTGAACACCATTTGTGATAAGATATTGCAGACTGCTCACAAGCTCATAAGAGCTTGTGAGTGGCTCATTTCTGGTTTACATGCACTTTGCTAGGTCTACTAGAGACCGCAGATCTGCTCTTAGATTTCGGATAATTTGTGCCTTATTTTTAAGCTTGAAGTCGGGGTGTAAAACTGCTTTTAGCTTATATCTCATTTCATCAAATCGATCAAGCTTGCCATCTAGTGGTTAGAGCTTGTTGATCTTTGTTGCAATCTAGTTCTTTTAGCTTATTATAGTTCCTGTTTTTAGTTGGTGCTTGTTGGACCTCATTTAGCTTATTCAAGTGCTTATTTATAAGCACTTTGATCATCAGTTTCAAATCCTTCCACACAAGCCCATGTTTTTCCATTTTTCCTAGCTTCCTAGTATTATTTTAGAGTTTTCTTGAATTTTTCAGATTTTTCCAAGCTTGTTTACTATTTTTCTTAATTTAAATTAGTTTTTAATCCTTTTTAAATAGCTTTTAATACAAATAAATTAGAAAAGCTTAAAAATATGTTTTCTATTTTTTAGGTTAAGATAAATATAAAAGTAATAAAAAGTATTTTTCCATAATTTTCTTAGTTTAAAAAGTATTTTTTAGCATTTTAACTAGTTTTAAATAGTTTTAAATTAATAATAAATATATAAAAAGTCTAAAAAATATATTTTTAGTTTTAAAATTAGTTTTATCATATTTTAGATTTTTCTAAGTCTTAATCTTATTTTTCTAATCTTATTTCATATTTTCTTTTATTTTAGAGTATTTATTAGATAGTTAAATTAGTTTTTAATTAATAATAATTAGATAATTAGTTGTAAAAATAATTTTCCTTTTCTATAAATTTTCTCATATCATTAGGTTTGTAAAAATATATTTTTCATATTTGTAGGTATTTTCCTTCTTTAGTTTCACGTTTTATTTTGTACGTTTACATTATTTTTATTTAAACGTAAGTTTTAAGTTTTAGGTTTTAAACGTTCATCACTTTAAATATAGTGATAGCGTTTATTTAATATCTTTTATCTTTTTAATTTTCTTAATTTGCATTTAAGTCGCTTTAATTTTTAACCTTTTTCAGTAGTATAATTTTCCATCCAAATCCTTTCCGATCACTATCATTAGTGATCAATCTATCGTCTGATCAAGTGTTTGCACACCATTGAGTCTCCGTGGACTTAACGACCCGAATTCATTATACTCTCGATCTTCATTGCATTTGTGTCTAAACTGCTTTTAAGTCATTACGGCCGGTCATTCACAAGTGACCAGCCATGTGTGATTAGACTTGACTTGGTTTTAGGTGAGATCAAAATTTCAGCGCTTGTTGCGGGAGGCTTTAGCGTGTGTTTAGCCTTTTCGATCCATTCTTGCACATATTCCATCTTTGTAAAAGTTTTTTGTAGAGTTTTAAAATCCAAAAGTTCATTAACACTTTTCCAAGTGTTTTTAACGCCAAAAATATTTTCATTCTTTGTTTTTTGCATAATGTTTTTCAAAAATGCCAAAAATATTCCTCTTTACCCTCTTACCCTTTTTGATTCTTTATTCCTTTACCTCTATCCATTTGATTCTACCTTCTCCTATTCTCATGGAATCGCTTATTCCTTGTGTCGGTTGTGGTGAGCCTCTTTATGGTTCACCCTCGTCACTGTGTACGCACAGTGCAGTGTGGTAATGATATTCAAAACGGAGTTGTTTGTTTTGTGGTTCGAGGAATTCATTTGATTATGATCCTAATCCGAACTCATTTAACGACCCTCAAACTTTTCCAACTACCCACCACACCGACTTTTCTAACTACTGTGAGTATTGTGGAGGTCCTCACCCGAGTTTTGAGTGTCAAACGGGAACATGCTTGTCTATGAGCATAATCCTTGTAACAATTATGACTACTCTTATCATGACCAACCTCCACAAGACTAAACGATTCAAACACAACCTCTGCAAATTCCTCAAGAACTTCTCCAAAATTGTCTCGATACACTCAAAGATTTAAAAGAATTGATTAAAGAAGAGTCTCGTCGAAAACGATGTCAAGAACAAGCGACTAGAGTAAGCTCCCAATATTGGAAACCTCTCACAGACGATTATGATGACGACGACGACGACGATGATTTTGATGAGGAATCTATGACTCGAGTGGCAATCCCACTCCCGCTTTGAGCCTTTCATTTCCGACTCTTCCCTTCACTCACGCCGGTTGAGAGAAGTGAATTCCTTTGGAAGAGGTCGATGATCCTATTTCTTTGAAATTCTTTGATCCCGAGGACTCTCTCATAATGGAGGATGATCATCTCAAGACTATTTCGAAACGGAATCATCGAGTGTTGAGGATCTTGTCCTAATCCCAAGTGAGTCTCGAGGATATATCCAATAGTGATTGGGATTTGCATGTTTGTGATTCTCTCGACATTTCGAGGTTACTTCCGGATTTTCTCAAATCCTCTTTTGAATTTAATGATGACTACACTTTTGCGTAAGTAAATCCTCTTTTCGATGAAATGTCCGATTCGATCTGAGACCATCACGGAAGTGGTGGAAATTGCTAGCTCTCGAGCACACCACTTGTCCCACCTCTCGTATTCTATCTTCTCTCTTCCATCATGTGATGATGATTTTATCCTCACTAATGAGATTCATGATCCAAAAATCATGAATTCCCCTTCTGATAATGAGGAGTTAGTCATGATCATTATCATAATTCTCCTTCTTTTCTTCACCTACCCGGTGACTTCCTCTCTTCTTCACTCCTTCGGGAGTGAGGACACTATCTTTGATCCCGGCATTTTCAATTATCATTTTTGAGCCGGTTCTATGTATATCTCATCGGTGTGGAACTTTCACATGCTTCAATGTTTATCCAAACATCTTGAATGGAAGTCCGATGGAGATTGTATCTTCCACTTGCTTCCCCATGAACCAATTAATGCGGGGTCG
Source organism: Chrysanthemum lavandulifolium (assembly GCA_022545495.1). Lineage (NCBI taxonomy): Eukaryota > Viridiplantae > Streptophyta > Magnoliopsida > Asterales > Asteraceae > Chrysanthemum > Chrysanthemum lavandulifolium. The sequence goes on along the minus strand of CM040239.1, from coordinate 233,710,450 downwards.
AGTCAAGCTAGCGACTCGGTAACCAAAAACAGTAGCACGCACCATATGGGTTTTCACCCATATTTCTGTCTTCTTACCCCTTTCTACCACCTAAGTGTGGGGGTGATGCCCCACATGTTATATATATATATATCTCTAAAAAAAAAAAAAAAAAAAAAAAAATCTTTTAAAATAATGGCCGTAGTATTTCCTTTTCCGTTTTCGCTTTCGCATAACCGCAGTACTTTGAATATTGAGGGCAATATTCATTTCTAAGTGGGGGAATTCTCACGAATTTCATATATTATCTACCCAATTCCCGCTTTTGGCCAAAATTTTTTTGGAGTAAGTGTTTTACACTTACTCATTTGGTTATCATCCGCCATGTTTGATAAACTAAAGGATTGGCTAATCCAGAGCAAACGGCTCTTGGTAAAGATATATCAAACCGCTTATATGGCTTGCAATTTGCCCAAAATTGTATGGTTCTCAACTCACCATATCCTAAAAAGTGAAGAGTTGGCTAGCCCGCAAGTTTATGGCTTGTGGTAAAGGCAATGGAAAATCCATAATTGGTAATCACTCACCAAAGATAATATTGATAATTTATCTAAGAGTTGGCTAGTCCGTATGGTACGGCTTCGGTAAAGACAATATCAAACCCGTTGAAAGTCGGTGGTTTGCTCAAAATCACATGGTTATCGGTGTACCATGGTTCTTACTTGAACTAAAACATTTGGCTACTCCGTAAGTAATGGCTTTTGGTAAAGAGATTAAAATCCATTATGTTTTCTCAAATCATTGCTAGGGACTAGCAATAGTTTAGTATGGGATTGATGAGTGTCTAAATACTCATCATTTTGTACAAAATAAATCGCAAAATCATCTGAAAACACTCGTAAACACATCAAAATGATCAAAATATCACAAATCGTTGTTTTATGTGTTTTAAATACAAAATATCAAAATCGATGAAAACATATCAAATTTGCAAAATTGCGCTTTAGTCCCCAAGTTTCAAAAGTTGTCAAAAACAGTCCCTGAGCTCATAATTTCAAAAGTAAAATCACCAAAGGTCCTTTTAAAATCATAACTTGTCAAATTTAGTCCTTTGGTGAAAAATATGAAAAGTTTGAGAAAATTACAAGTTTAGTCCTTTAAGTTTCAAATTTGGCAGAAATGGCCCCTGGAAAATTGCAAAGTGACAATTTTGGTCCTTATACTTCTTGAGAATGTCACTTTTAGTCCTTGGAAGTAACTTGGCAGAATTGGCAGTTTAGGTCCTCCAAATTTCGTGGTTACACAAAAGGTCCCTATGTATTTAACTCTTTATAAACCAATTTTGGACCCTTACCTATCTTTGGACCCTCGCTCATAATGGATTGTGACCCCCTTTATATTTAACTCTGGTCAACCAATCCAGTCAAACCAACCATTGGCGCGTTTTTCTTCCCCCTCCCAACTGCTCCCTGCTCACCCAAGCAACACCATCCCCCCAGCTCACCTTTATATCCCCTTGTCTCCTCCACCTCACATATACTCCCAAACCCCATTAAACCCTTGAAAACATCTCCACGCAACCACAGTTGTCCCTATGACATTTGGCGCCAAAAATACAATCTATGGCTAACATTCATTTTGACTCATCCAATGGTGGTGGGATCAAGTCAGAGACAAGTGGAAATATCTTGGAGTTATAAAAGAGAAGGAGAGAAGCAGTTTCAAAGGGGTAGTTAGTTTTATCATTTTCCTTTAATGTCGTTTTTTAAATAAGAGTTTTAGTTTAAAGCTAAATGTTGTAATTTTACCTTCCTTGTATTACATTTAAGTCATTTCAGCTTTGTAATCTGTTTTAAGAGTTAATTTCATGATTTGGTTAAAGTTTCATGTTTCATGGCTACTGTTGAACATTTCCATTTCAAATTCTTATGTATAAGCTTTAGTTAGCTTATTTATAAGCTCAAAAAATCTTAGTTAAGTTAATTTGAGCTTTTGTTAAGCTTAAAAATCAGTTTTAAGAAAATTTCATGCAAGGTCAACAAAAGTCAACCTTGAGCTCATAGGTTTGGAAATGGTTACTTGTGATGATCCGGGTTGAAATGAGTTGGATATGGTTAGGTTATTGTTCTAATGATCTCTTGAGCAAGCCATAGTGGCTTGGATTTATGTAAGCTTCATCCTATTTACAAGTCTGTTTATTATCGCTATTTTGCATCAAGAGAGTTAATCACCGTTTGATTGTTATTGTGTTTGAACTTGCGCATTTAGGTGTTTTAGTGTTATTGAGATTTGATTTGATAGTTAGTTTGGTTCAGTTTTGAGGTTTGCTAGTAGAAGATTGCTTAACTGTCCTTAAAGTGGTGTTTGGATGGGATCAGTTGTTGAGCTTAGGATTGATTCAGTAGTTTAGTTTTACTGCTATAAGTTTTCTTAGGTTTAATTCATTCATATTAGACCTTTACTTTGCATCAAAACTCTCAAAAAGTCAAAATCAATTGAAAACTGCTATTGAGTACACATCTGTTGAAAATCAGTAGGTACAAATTAGCTTATTGGCTTTAGATTAAGTAGATCTAGCTTGCCTTAATCATTTTTAGTCTCTAAACATCAAAATCAGTGAATTAATTTGGATCAAATCTCAATAAGGTCAAAGTTTCAAAACTGCTTTTGGAAGTCAAAACATGACTGCACCATTTTTCTCAGAACTTGTAGCTGTAGCAGTGAGCTCATTTCAGTGATTTAGAGCTTGAAACTTGGCACATTTGTAGCTTACCAGGTGGTATATAAGACCCATAAGTAGTTTTTGGTTTAGCTTCTCAATAAGCTCGTGCATAAGCTCTATTTAGCCCCCTCGCGCCTCGTGCATTGAACACCATTTGTGACAAGATATTGCAGACTGCTCACAAGCTCATAAGAGCTTGTGAGTGGCTCATTTCGGTTTACATGCACTTTGCTAGGTCTACTAGAGACCGCAGATGTCTGCTCTTAGATTTCTGGATAATTTGTGCCTTATTTTAAGCTTGAAGTCAGGGTGTAGAAACTGTTTTAGCTTATATCTCATTTCATCAAATCTGATCAAGCTTGCTATCCAGTGGTTAGAGCTTGTTGATCTTTGTTGCAATCTAGTTCTTTTAGCTTATTATAGTTCCTGTTTTTAGTTGGTGCTTGTTGGACCTCATTTAGCTTATTCAAGTGCTTATTTATAAGCACTTTGATCATCAGTTTCAAATCCTTCCACACAAGCCCATGTTTTTCCATTTTTCCTAGCTACCTAGTATTATTTTAGAGTTTTCTTGAATTTTTCAGATTTTTCCAAGCTTGTTTACTATTTTTCTTAATTTAAATTAGTTTTTAATCCTTTTTAAATAGCTTTTAATACAAATAAATTAGAAAAAGCTTAAAAAAATATGTTTTCTATTTTCTTAGGTTAAGATAAATATAAAAGGAATAAAAAGTATTTTTCCATAATTTTCTTAGTTTAAAAAGTATTTTTAGCATTTTAACTAGTTTTAAATAGTTTTAAATTAATAATAAATATATAAAAGTCTAAAAATATATTTTAGTTTTAAAATTAGTTTTATCATATTTTAGATTTTTCTAAGTCTTAATCTTATTTTCTAATCTTATTTCATATTTTCTTTTATTTTAGAGTATTTATTAGATAGTTAAATTAGTTTTTAATTAATAATAATTAGATAATTAGTTGTAAAAATAATTTTCCTTTTCTATAAATTTTCTCATATCATTAGGTTTGTAAAATATATTTTCATATTTGTAGGTATTTTCCTTCTTTAGTTTCACGCTTTATTTTGTACGCTTACATTATTTTTATTTAAACGTAAGTTTTAAGTTTTAGGTTTTAAACGTTCATCACTTTAAATATAGTGATAGCGTTTATTTAATATCTTTTATCTTTTTAATTTTCTTAATTTGCATTTAAGTCGCTTTAATTTTTAACCTTTTTCAGTAGTATAATTTTCCATCCAAATCCTTTCCGATCACTATCATTAGTGATCAATCTATCGTCTGATCAAGTGTTTGCACACCATTGAGTCTCCGTGGGACTTAACGACCCGGGAATTCATTATACTCCTCAGATCTTCATTGCATTTGTGTCTAAACTGTTTTAAGTCTGTTACGGCTGGTCATTCACAAGTGACCAGTTTGTGTGATTAGACTTGACGGTTTTGCGCAGATCATGCACGAAAGTGTTTTTGATCACTTTCGTTGAATTGAGGTACAAGGCCCACGATTCCCCGTTGATCAGTACAAGTATTGCCTGTGATCAGGTATAATTCCAAAGAATTTCCTTGACGTGGTTTCGCAATGGGTCTAGCTGTTCTCAAACCGAACGCCTCAAAGAAGACAACACAGAGCGAGTGAACCAAATAATTGAGATTCATCGATTGATGAAAAGAGATTTGAAAAACAATCGTGTACCGCTCAATAGAAATTGTTTTGCCATACAACGAAGGTTTTAAAGAAAATCAATTATCAATCATAAACACCTTTTATTTTGAAATATTAGTACACAATCGATGTGCTAAGGAAAAGAATTTTAAGCACAACGACCGCTTTTCAAAGGTATCCGTCAATCCATAATCGAACCAGATTGATTCAAAATATTGAATCGCCCCATTGTTTCTGCTCGCTTGTCACATGGTTGATCTATTGGATAGATCTCACATGCCACCCACCGGAGCTTGTTTGATGTTGGCTCCGAAGGCTTTCCATCTTCATTGTGAATATGTTTGCATATCACTCAGATGTTCTTGCAATACCACAAGGATAATGCGTAGGACTCATAAGATGTAATCTCTCTTTCCACATTGTGTGAAACAGAGAGTCTTCAATGACAGTGTCCTAAAGAGATATTATATGATGATCTCGTGGCTCTAGACTCAATTATGCATAATTGGTTCCTATGCCAGAGACTAGGGAGAGGGTCTCCTTCTTCAATATCAACAAACTCTAAGTGAAAGTCGATAGATTATGTAGGTTCCCTGTGAGAATGAAACAAGCCCTTTTAAGAGGAACTTGAGTGGCTTGGGAAGATGTAGTGCAGTGCGTCACTGGGTCCATGACGTGTTGTCTTCAATACCGATGTTACCTTGGTAACCACCAGTAGCATATGAATTGAACCCGGTTTACGCCTAAGGTTGAATAAATGGAGGCTATTTCTTTTCACCCTTCTTCACATTCAATTCTTTTCATTTTCAACCCTTCAAGTTTACCGAGACTTCATAACTAGAACCTTGTTGGGTTTATTCCAAGATCGGCTCGGCCTCGATCCGCACTCTTCCCATATCTCACTTTTCTCCTTTTTCATCATACCTAAAGACTTCTACACTAACTACTGGATTGTCCTGGGTAGATCCCTCCGGTTCTGGCGGATCATGGGAACAAATACCTAACCTTATCATCCTTATACCACCATACATAAAGTAAATTTGGTCGGTCTATTTGGTATTGTTCATCTGCCATTGGAACCAATTGAAAACCATTTGAAAATCAATCCAGATACTTGTGATATATTATCAAAACATTTTGTACCTGAATTGTTTTTGATATTTTTAGAAAAAGAGCCCCCCCTCAACATGTGCATCATGTATTCGAAATCGTTTTAGCACACGGAGGCAAGAGGAAGAATTAACTTATTTGAATACCATTTTCTAAAAGATATCAACATCACTTCCCTGATTAAATCAAGTAGATAAAGCATATTGTGGAAGGGTGAGGTTTTCATAAGTTTGCTCCCCCTTAATATGTGCCTCTAGGTTTCAAAGAGTTTTGCATATATTAGAAGGAACCTGCACTTAGATACAAATCAATCACGTTTCAATTCTTTGTGGTTTTAAAAGGATGCTCCCCCTCAACATGTGCATGGAAAATTTGAAATCGTTTGGCACATGTGGGAGGAAAGCTTAGAAACCATTTATCGAATCATCGCTTTAAATTAAATCACAAATTCTCCCGATCACAATTTTCTAATCATTTGAGATTTGTGATCTCAGAGATTTAAATTGATTTTGAAAGCTTTTGAGGAGAATTGTGACTTGATTATGAAAACATTTTAACCGATAAGGATCGGATTATGAGACTTTAAACTCCATTGATTAAACATGCATGATTATCTTTTGAAAACAATTGTATGACTTTCAATAACCTTTTGATTTAATTGAAATCATTCTCCCCTCAATCAATGACATAAGTTGTTGATTGAGAGATAGATATTTTGACACACGTTAAGACCGGATGATTTTCAAAAATATAGTCCGAGTTATTTTTCAAAGCAATTAGTTTTCATTGGATAGTAGGTAATTGTTTATAGAATCAGAGCATGAGAGTTGAAAAATGAGAAAAAGCATTGCTCTGTTCTTTCTTTGAAAAATGGGTTACTGCCTGAAATGACAATAAACCATTGTTTCACTTTCTCCCAAAAATATTTTTGATTTTTTGATTTTTTGATTTTTTTTAAGAACATTCGAACAACATCTAAAATCCCGTGTCATTCTTTGAATGACAGCACAAAGACCGTAGATATTATCGAATCGAGAAAAATCATGACAAAAAGACAATATATATTTTTTTAAATTTTTTCAAGATTTTCAAATTTTTATGGATTTTTAAAAGTTTTATATTTTTCTATTTGCTTTTTGAATAAATATTTACAAGAGATGGATGAAGAAAGACCTTTACTCCTCGTCTTCCTCTTGAAGACGCTTTTGAGTGTTTCCGGTTGAAGACTCTTTAGACCAAGTCGTGGGAGGATAAACTCAAAACGTTCGTAGGAAGAGCTTTGGTGAAGATGTCGCTAACCGGTATTCGGACATCACGAATAGAGTTCCACCACACCGCTTTTCTACTTGCTCCCCGATGAAATGATGTCGAATGTCGATGTGCTTTGCTCTTGAGTGTTGTACGTTGTTGCATGAGAGAGCAATAGCACTTTATTATCACAAGACAGAGGAATTTTGTTGAATTCAAAGCCATAGTCGATAATTGGGATCTCATCCATAGGATTTGAGCACAACAAGATGACATGGCTATGTATTCACCTCAGTAGAGAAATAGAAGTACTCATTTGTTTCTTTGAAGACCAGCTCATAAGCTTATCACCCAAAAAGCGAGCACCTCCGCACGTGCTTCGATGTGTATCTTGACATCCGCATGATCAAGATCTCATGATAGGTCGTTAGTGACATACCGTTGTCCTTGGTACCAAAGTCCCATATTTATCGTTCCTTGAGATACCGAAGACCCGCTTAACCGCTTCAAGGTGCTTTTGGTAGGCTTAGCCCGATATCTAGCACATATGCAAACAATGAACATAATGTCTCGGTCTCATCGGTCGTGAGGTACATCGAGGATCCAATCATACTACGATATTTCGTTTGGTCTACCATGATCCCCGAGTGGTCCTCATCCGCTTTAGTACGCTCTATCATGGGAGTGTCAACAGGTCACAAGAATCAAGTCCAAATTTCTTTAAAATCTCATTTGCATATTTAGATTGATTTATAAAAATGCCTCCGGGACTTTGTCAAATTTTTAATCCCAAGAAAAATGACATTTTGTCCCATCATTGACATTTGAAATTTGGAACCCATTTCACTTGAAAAATGGTCACATTCATTGGGGTCACCGAGGCAAAATGATATCATCAACATATATTTGAACGTGAATTAAATGTTTGCTCGACTTTACGGTGAACAATGTCGGATCAATCGCTCCTTTGTTTGAATCCAAGAGATAGAAGAAACTTTGATAGCGATCATACCATGCCCTTGGAGCTTGCTTCAAACCATAAAGAGCCTTCTTCAAATCATAGACGTGAGTAGGATGCTCAGATTCACAAAGCCTTCAGTCGGTGACGATACGACTTCTTTAAGATCTCCGTTAAGAAACGCCGCCTTTACATCCATCCGATAGACTACCATGTTCTTACTTGCAAGATTAGCCAAGAAGATTACGATTGCCTCGATCACGAGCAACAGAGCCAATGATTCTTCAAAGTCAATACCCTCCTCTTGACGGTATCCTTTTGCAACCAATCGAGCCTTGTTCTTCAAAACATCACCATGCTCATCAAGTTTTACTTTGAAGATCCACTTTAGAACAATGATCATTGCACAATCTAGAGCGGTACTAATTCCCATACATCTAGTCGATCAAACTCATGAATTTCTTCTTGCATGGCATTGAACCACCGTCTTCATTCATGGCGCTTTTACGCCTTTTGGTTCGATCTTAGATAGTACGGAGTTGAAGAAGCACCATAAGGCATCGGTTGCAAGTTGTTTCCGTGTGGATACCGGACGGAAAGGTTTCCAATGATGTTGTCCAATGGATGATCATGTGTCCATTTTCTAAGGTGTTCATGTGGTTGTTGTTGAGGAACCAAGTAGCGAGTTTGATATCTCCCAAGAAGATGGTTCGATGATGACTCGAGAGCAAATATGTTTTCAAAGGGTTCATCTTCCGGAGGAGCAAAGAGTTTTCATCATCCGTAATGACAACATTTCCATTGTGTACACTCGATGATTGATGATTTGTTGATGATACAGAGTGATCGAGTGCGCTTCTTGACTTAAAGACATTGAAACCGAAGGGTTAACTTCATTGACAGGATAGAGGCACCTCTGCTGATGGAACCGACATATCATTAGCACTTGGCTCATAGTGTTCATCAAACATTGGATCAAATAATTTCTTCAAATCATCTTCTGAAGGAGGTACATGTAGGACCTTACTTTTATCAACCTTATCACAAACCCACTTAACGAATACAAGTATCACCACGTGAAACCACGCTACGCGTAGAACACGAACAACACAAACACAAACATAAGCGTAAATAAAGAAGGAAAGATTAAGATGTTGGTGACTTGATGTTTATAAAACCGTGTATGTTGTGAGAAAAAGATGAAAACAATAAGTTGTATATTCCAAAGAAAACACACACACACACACACTCACGCACACCCCTCAAATGACCATTTGAGGGGTTTATATAGTACAAGTAACATGATGCCCTAAAAGGCTTTCTATGGGCTTCGTGGGCTTAGACATGGGTTGGATTGGATAAAAGGCAAGCTTAACATAACTAGTACCCATTTAGCTTAGTCCAATCCACGAGCCCGTTGACTATTCTATCACGATATCTAACACACGATGTAAAGTTCCTAAATGTGAATGACCATCACTTCTAATAAAAACTATTAAGGCTAACAATCTCCCCCTAAGGGGTGGTCATTCAAAAGACGCTCCACATGAATAGGTCTTTACTTTTCTCGAGCTTGAAATTTGTGTGTAGATATAGAATAGTCTTGATTCTTTGTTCCTTCATGCTTTGTGATCAGTTAATGTGGTTGTCTGCCGTTGTCAACTTCGTTGGTTAGGTGTCTCCACGTCTTTCTCCACCATGCTCATACTTCTATTTGTCTTTTGGTTACCAATGATGTAGTTCTCGAGTCTTTAAACTTTTTAGATTCTTTGGCATTGACGAAGAATCATCTTTAACTTTGTGTAGCCTTTGATTTTGATGAGAACTTTCATGTGTTGTTGGTATGAGCATGTGGAGAGTCTGCACGATCAATCCGCTTCGGAGCTTCCATAGAAGAAAACATAAAAACAGGTTAGTAATAAGCGGATTCCGGCACTTACAAGTTTGAATTTCGAGGGTGTTAACAACATAGTGTGAAAACACGCCTCTAATTCTCACGTATGTCGTTCTCGAACTGAGTCCCAAGTGAGATAACGCGATGTGCCGAAATACACCTACAGCTCGGATGAGTCATTTGAGGTACACCAAGCATCACCCCACGATCAGACCGTTTGAGACACACTAAGCGTAATCCACGGGAGTTATCGGTGACTACCGTCGTGGTCGCTTGATGTTGACCCTGGCATGAGTTTCCATTCAATCAATGAGGATCACAATTGTGAAACCTCTCATAAATGTTCTGGCAGATTGCTAAGACCTGCGTAGGACTCTATAATATATCACTTGTATCCTTATTGATGAACAACAAACGATGTCATGTCAAGTGTTCCTATGAGATCTTTTGATGAATCTTGTGGCTCTAGACTCAATTAGTGCATTTTGGTTTTCCTGACGGAGACTAGGGAGAGGGTCTCCTTCTTCAATATCAACAATCTCTAAGAGAAAGTCGATAGATTATGTAGGGTTCCCATGAGAATGAAACAAATCCTTTTGAGAGGAATTGAGTGGCTAGAAGGTTTAGTGCGGCGTCCATCGGGTCCATGACGCCTTTGTCTTCAATACCAAGTGTCATCTAGTGACAACCAAGTAGCATATGTATTGAACCCGGTTTCGCCTAAGGTTAAATATGGAGGGCTATTTCTTTTCACCCTTTTCATTACATTTCTTTTAATTCTTCAACCCTTCATTCTCCTTTCTCACATTACTCCTTTTTCAATCATGCCTAAGGACTTCTAATACTAAACTATTGGTGATGTCCTTGGGTAGATCCTCCTGCTCTGGCGGATCATAGGACTAATTTCCTATCCTTAGTCACCTTATAACTCCATGAGTGTTTATAAAACCATTTTTCTTGAAAATCTCTCAGTGTTTATGATAGAAAACATGTTTGAAACATTCCGAGAGTTTTATATTTTAGAAACACTCCCCTTCACATGTTCTTATATGTTTTGATGTAAATATGCACATAGAGGGTGAGTTCGCACCTTTTGAATTGATCGACTTTAAATGAACTAGACCGATTCGAGACACGCTTACATCACTAGAGAACTAGCTTGAAATTATTACCCGTCCTGGTCAAGTCCATAGAAAGTTTCTCGAGACGGTACATGAGACTGAGTCGAGCTCATTTTGAGAATCAAACAACGATCATTAAACTTTTTGATCACATTTTAATCACGTCTCCTCCCCCTCAAAAATAGCATATTCATGATATTTTTGATATCAAAGGATTAAACAACATTTTAGAATCTTTTGGGGAGACAAACGGATTTGATTTAAGCATGAATTTGGAACATTTTAGTTTTATACTCCCCCTTTAATAAAGCATAATCAATTAAAGGGTTTTAGAGGGAGTTATCTTGAGCATAAAATATTTTGAAAGATTTTGAAAAATCTTTTTGAACAATCTTGAAAGGTGCTCAAGATGATGATGATTTCTCACCATTTTTGAATGTAGTGCACTGAAGCGTACACTAGTGATTTTCATTAAAAAGCAAGAGTTCTGATTTGAAAAAATAATCAAAAGTCATCATTTTGGTCCGGGTTTCGTACTGAAGTATACGAAAGCCATTATTGAAGAAATTTTGAGAAAAGACATGTTTTGGAAAACATTTTAAAGAACTCTCGCTCAAGCATCTGTACATACCCGTATCATTGTTGAATGACATTTCCAGAAACGTACAGAATATCGATTATACGAGAGACATGTCGTGAGAAGAAAATATTTTTGGATTTTTGATTTTCTATTGTTTTTGTATTTTTTGAAAGTTTTATATTTTTATATTTTGCTTTTGTTGGTTTTTCAAATTTTGTATTTTGTTTTTCAAAAATATTTACAGCGAAGCTTTTTGGAAAAATCATTTTCAAGAAGATTCGAGAAGACATTATAACTCCTCAGGGGTTAGGCTTCGCATTCCAATTCGTCGAAATAAATAGTCAAACCTTTCTTTTGGAAGGGCTTTAGTTAATAGATCGGCGAGTTGGTAATATGTCTTCACGAAAAATAATTCAACAGTACCTTCTTCCACATGTTCTTTTATGAAGTGGTAGCGGACTCTGATATGCTTAGTCTTTGAGTGATGAACAGGATATTTCTTCGGATCAATAGGTTTCCCAAACAAATCGGCTCCAATTTTTGGTGAAGTTACCATTGGTGTTCCGACAGAGTCACAATTATCCATACCATGATTTTTCAAAATCAATTGTATATTTAGCTTGATTTATAAAAATTCCATGAGGGGACTGATGTATTTGTAAACCAAGAAAAAATTTTAGTTCCCCCATCATGGACATTTCAAATTTGCTTTTCATGAGATTTTCAAAATATTTTGAAATATTCGGATTAGTGGACCCAAAATGATGTCGCCCACGTAAATCGAACAATCAAAATGTCGTTTTGCATTTTGTGTAAACAAGGTAGGATCAACTGTTCCTTTGGTGAAATTGTTTTGGATAAGGAAAGAGGACGATTCGTCATACCACGCTCTCGAGCTTGTTTCAAACCATAGATTGCCTTTTGAGTTTGTAGACGTAGTCCGGATGTTCCTTGTCTATGAAGCCTTCAGGTGACTCACGCACACTTCTTCTTTCGAGTTTCATTCAAGAATGCGGTCTTAATGTCCATCGATAAACCGTGATGATTTTGTGAGTGCATAGGCTAAGAATATCCCGACTGCTTCAAGTCTAGCTACCGGCGCGGATGACTCTTCAAAGTCTATCCCTTCCTCTTGTCTGTATCCTTTGGCCACAAGACGAGCTTTCTTGTGAATTACAGTCATCTCTTCATCCCTTTTGTTCTTCCATAACCATTTGAGATCAATGACGCGAATGTCAATTGGTCTTGGAACCATTTCCCAAGAGTCATGAAGATGGTATTGGAGAAGTTCCTCCTGCATCGCTTCTATCCATGCGGGTTCTGCCATTGCCTCATGAATAATCTTTGGCTCTATATTGCTAATTGAGCAAAGGTAAATGCATAAGTCGCAATCGGTGGCAAGTTGGCGTCTCGTCTGAATTGGCCTTGAAGGTTCACCAATAACTTGTTCAATTGGGTGGTCTTTTGTCCACTTTAGAGTAGAAGGATACCGTTGGTTATACGTATGTGAGTTAGATGGTTCTCGTAAGCTTGAGGAAGATTCAGCTGATTCCGTAGCAAACGAGTTTTCAAATAAGTCTTCATCTAACGTTGCATCGTTTTGGTTTAGGTTTTGCTCATCAACTGCTGGTAGAACGGGTGCAATAACTGGAGTAAATGTAGATGATGTTGATGGGGTTGGTGCATTAGGTTCGACCGTTGTAGATGCATCTTCTGTTGGTGGTGGAGGATGATTTTGAGCGGGTGCAGCGGAATGATGGTTTGATGCATTTGTCGAAGTTCCACCATAGTATTCATCGAACATTAACTCGAAGAAATTCTCCCATTCTTGTTCTCTAGGATTGTCAAACGAAGTTGATTGAGCTCTTTGAGGTACGAGTCTGAACCGATGTGTCCAAGTAAGTCATGGGTTTAGTGCGGGTTCTAGGCGAGTCTCTCGGAAGCCATATGTGAAAGTTCATTAAATTTCACATTCATCGTCTCCATGATCCTCCTAGTTCTTCATTATACACCACAATGCCCTCGAGTTATCTGAATATCCAATGAAGATTCCAATATCACCTTTAGCTTTTAGTTTTCCAAGATCTTCTCTCGCATTCGTTGGATACCACAAAGCGCCAAACACGCGAAAGTAAGAGATATCGGGTTTTCGTTGTTCACAAGCTCATATGGGGTTTTATTGAATCTTGGATGGATTAGGGATCGCCTCGAGTGAAACAAGCGTTGGCAACAACATCGACCCATAGAAATAACGGTGCACTAGAATAAATTAGCATTGTGCGGCGCTTCCACAAGAGTACGATTTCTTCTTTCAACTTCCCCATTCATTGTGGAGTTCTAACAACCGATGTCGATGAGTTATTCCAACATCTTCAAAATAAGCTCTTAACTCCGATTTGCGAATTCTATGCCGTTGTCTGCTCGTACAACCCTTACGGAGCTTGAAGAAGTACTTGAATACGTTTGGAAGGTGATGATGATGCTCGTGCTTCGTCTTTTGATCTCAAAACCTAACCCATGTATATCTTGAATAGTCATCAACGATAACAAGAATATACTTTTTGCCATTAATGCTTTCAACTCTCATTGGGCCACATAAGTCCATGTGCAACATATGCAACTTTGCTTCCGAACTGGGTACGGGTTTGGGTTTATATGATGCTCTTTTGCTTTTTCCTTGTTCGCATGATGGACATAAGTGATCCTTGGTGTATTTGAATTTTGGAAGTCCGTTGACTATGTTGTCTTTGGCAAGATTGTTGATGGTGTCAAAATTGAGATGGGATAACCTTCTATGCCACAACCAGGACTGAGTTCCAGTTGATCGTGTCATGAGACATATTGGTGATGAAGAGGCCATTTGATTGATGTCGATAGCATACAAGTTTGTATCACGATTCCCGCTTAAGAGATCGCCATCCAAGTTTCTAACGAAGCAAGCATTTCTCCTAAAAGCAACCTCTAAATCGCATCACGAATCGCTCGATCGAGAACAAATTATTTCCCAACCCTTGGACATAGTAAACCCGAGTGATCAAATAATTTCCAAAGGTAGATCTCCATAACCCATGATAGTCGCTACATGATCATTTCCAAAATGTACGGTTCCCATGAATTGCCGCATTTAAATTGATCGCAGCTTGATTCCGGTCATATGCTTGGAGCAACCCGAGTCGACGATCCAAAGACATATTTCGATAACCCGCCAATAACAAGAAGAAGATTTTGGAAACCGTTTTGATTTTGGTTCCTTTGGGTTAGAGGTAAAATCCGATCACACTCATAGAAGTTATCTATTGGTAAGACAGGTGCATCACTCATTCTACCATTCTCGAGTGTGAAAGTTCTACCCGTGGGTTTCCAAATGTCATCCCTAAAGTAAACATTATGTTCCCTATCAGTAGTGTAAAGCCTAAGTCTCGCAACTAGTCTTCCTATTCGTTTAGCATAAGTTCTTTTGGGAACATTCTTCTTAACAGGCTTAACAATCTCATTCTTAGAAACACAATCATCATGAACATTAGTTAAAGATTTCTTGCAAGTTAAACAAACAGATTCATTAAACTTAGCAGATTTCATAGGTTCATTACATTCAGATGAAATGTCTTTCTTATTACAAAGTGGTAAATTCCTAGGGTGTTCTTCTGCGTTCTTCTCTTTATTCAAGCTACTACTCTTAGAGGCAAGCGAGACTCTATTGTTCCTTGTATTGCTCTTAGGCTTTAGTCTGCTGCTCCTAGAGGTGCTTCCTAGTCCTGTAGAAGGTAAGGCACACTCATTAGGATTCACATTTTTATCTAGAGAAGTGGTTTCAGCTTTCCTAGTCTCCTTGGAGTGCTTTTCTAAACTTATGTCATTTGTTCCATATGTTTTAGATGTGGAGGCGCATTTATTAGTGGTACTCATCTTAAAAAGGCCAGAGCTAAAACTTTTGGTTTCTCAATAACCGCTTTTCCTTTATCAACATTTTGTTTAGGCAAGGCGTGGAGTAATGACTTTTGATAAATCATTTTTCTCATTGACTTTTGGAGGAGGCATAGAAACAGACATTTTTGGTTTTAAACCAACTCTTACGCATAAGAAGACAGCTTACGAGTAAGCACTCTACGCATAAGTTCACTCTTACGCGTAAGGTTCTTTACTTCACAGTTATGCGTAAATACTCTGTAGATGCTCCTTATGCATAGAAAATGAGGGTTTTGACCAAGTTGACCATTTTTTTTCGGCGAGTTTTTCCGACCACTTTTCCGTCATTCTTCATAATAAACCCAGAAATAGCATCAAACTGCTTCTGTTGACCCGTTTTGACCAGATGAGTATGACGGTATGACCACAAATAAACTTCACGGATTTGGACCAAAAAATATCTAAAGATTGATATACTGTTTGGACCAGTTATTGACCAAGACAGATATATACATGTACGACCAGATGACAGTTTTTTGGACCAAAGAAGATACATAAATAGTATGTTAAAGACTGTTTACCCATATAATAGACGGAAAAAAAAATTCGACCCCCAAAAAGTACCAAAACAGTAAAAAAACATGTGTAAAAAACCACAATAAATCATCAAAATGTAACCATGGCTCTATACTACTTGTTAGGACCGAAAAACATATAAGATTTATGTGGTTTGGAGGTCGGGGTTGGTGGAAGAAGATGAAGATCTTCATCTTCTAGTGAGAGAAAGTAGAGAGAGGAAAAAGAAAACAATGGAACTTTTATAAATAAAACACACACTACAAATAACCAAATGCTTCACCTCACCCCTCATGGAGAGTCATGAGGGGTATATATAGGCCCTATCTTTGCCACTTAAACGATACTAGTCCCTAAGGGCAAAGTATACTACGCGTCTAGTCCAATTCACGTAAGTGACGTTATCTTTATAAAAAGCGAGGCTAACAGTACATAAGGAGTTGCTGGTGAGGGATTAGAAACAAGAGTAGAACTGATAGGACTACTTAATAACGGTTGAAATGCGGGTCGAATCGAATTGTCCGGAGCCATTTGACCGTCAACTCATCGAATGTAACGTGAATTGTTTCCATGATATTTCGGGTTCTCTTGTTGTAGATTCGGTATCCTTTTACTTTGGTGCATAACCTACAAATACTCCAATGTCCGCTTTAGCTTTTAGTTCACCTAAATCTTGACGGTCATTAGTTGGGTAACATAAAGCACCAAACATACTGAAGGTAGGATAGATCGGTTTTCGTTTATGGACAAGTTCATATGGAGTTTTCCATAAGAGGTGTGAATAAGGGAGCGATTTTGGGTGTAGCAAGCGGTGGCAATGGCTTGACCCATAGAAACATTAGAACCTTTGAATAAATTAGCATTGTTCTTGCGGCTTCCACAAGAGTTCGATTTAGTCTTTCAACAACACCGTTACTGTTGAGGAGTTCGTGGAACACTTCTTTGATGGTGATTCCAACACTTTCATAAAACCGAATTAAGTCTTTGTTAACAAACTCTGTGCCATTGTCATTCGAACAATTCTAACGGTGATTGTTGAGTCGAACTCAAGTCGTTTGATAAGTTTGATGATGAAATCGGAGTTTCATCCTTTGTCCTCAAAAACTTTTCCCAAGTAAATCGAGTAGTCATCATCAACTACTAGAATGTATTTCTTCCCATTTATCATTTTCACTCTCATTGGTCCATATGGATCCATATGAATGGTATGAAGAACTTCCATTACCGAGTTTGTGGGTTTTGGTTTGTGGGCATATTTTGTGCTTTTTCCCAATTGGCAAGCTAAATAAAGACGATCTTTTCATACTTTAATCTGGGTAATCCTCTTACTAAGTCCTTTCGAAAGATTGTTTATGGTACCAAAGTTCAAATGATTGAGACGACGGTGCCATAGCGATGACTTAGTTTTGGAAGCCTTGACAAGAAGCATATGGGTGAAGATTTCATCATATCTTCGATAGAGATGGTGTATAGGTTTGAACCACGAGTTCCTCGATAAGTTCCACACCATCAAGTTCTCTAACAAAGCAAGTATGTTTTACGAAGGCCACTTCGTCGAAATCGAGTCACAAATTGTCCGACGGAAAATAGATTATGTCCAAGACCTTCAACATAATATACCCCGAAATCACACTATCTCCAACCACATAATCTCCATAACCCATAATAGCACCAAAATGATCATTTCCGAATCTCACAGTTCGATGAATTTACTCAACGGTTCATGAGCCGTGACCGGTCTCCATCATATGCTTAGAAACGACTGAGTCCGGTACCACATAACGATTTGAATGATCTGCGGTTGAACACATACAAGAATGGATAAGCGGATAATTGGGATCCCCATGCAAGAATGGGTTCAATTTGGTTAGTAACGATGATTGGAACACCCACATCGAAGTAGAAGCAATAGAATAAATCGAAATAGATGCGATGCTAGTGTCCGTATTTGACCTATTCAAAGTGTGTTCACTTCTTAAGGAATAGTTCTACCGGTGAGGCATCCATTTTCTAGTGGGCATTGACTTAGCAAATTTAGGGCACAACTCATTAATCTTACGGACGAGGGTATCCATTGATAACGTATATTACTAATTTCTCTTCCTGTGGGTTTCCACTATTTTCTAACTTTCTTTCGCCTTTGCCTTTTAGCCTTCTTAGTTTGATGTTTAACATTACTTGCTTTAAGCGGGCATTTGACACATTAGACAAATTATTCACACCACATTCAAGATTAGTAATGTGAAACCACGCAATCATCATTACATGTTTTGCCAAAAGTAGCAGTAATTATTACATTACGATGCGTTTAGAGCTAACACTAGAATCAACACGATTCGTCTTATTCAAATTCTCCCTAAGGTGATATTCTACTCTCTTCCACCGAACATTCCTAGCATCCAAGGTCCTATCATTCTTTGTGTTGCCTTGAGGCTTTGACCCGCTTGCTTTGGTGTCACTTCTACTCCGTGAGGGAATTGGAACATTAGTTGGTTTTGCTACTTTTGCATTCTGAACTAGAAGTGCGGGGATCTCGAACTACTTGAAGGCACATTAGAGTTCACTTTCTTAATAGTGGGCATAGAATGGTTTGTATGCTTGGCACTAGGCATAGAACAAGGCATCACAGCTTTACCTTTCGCACCTAAAGATTTAGGACATGTTGCTATTAAACATTCTAGCAGCTCTTGAGATAGTTTGGCTTGAATGCACGCAAACCTAATTTCACTGTCAAGAGGCTTATTTATAAAATCCTCTTCCACAATCTCACGGAGACATTCTAGACTATCCTTAAGGTGAGCAAAATAGTTATGAAACACAAGTTCATTATTCCTAAGATGAGGAAGAATGTATTTAACGATCAAAGATATATTTGCGATGCGAGGATGATCTTGATGCAACATTCTCATTAAAGACAAGTGGCGGTTTCCCTTTTCTGTCTCCCCGATTCTCAATTTCCTTTTGTAAAGACGTTATTTTTCGTTGTTCTTGTCACGAGTGACTTTAATTGAATCATATAACTCTTTAAAGTGTCGTTTAACTTTTCATTTTCTTTGAGAAAACCCTCGTTTTCCTTTTGTAAAGTATTAACCAAGTTTTGAAGATGAAAAGTCCGAGAATCTGAGAATCTAAAGGAGGAGGCATTTGGGAGCAGTCACATTGTTCTTTTAGCCTTTAATTGTGAAATTTAGGCTTTCAATTTTCGATCGTGTTACAATGAGCTTGAATCTGTTAAATCACGTTTGTTTATCCGAAAAAGCGCATCAAACTACGGAACATCTAAGGATGTCTTGATATTTGAGGTTTGGACATTTTCTTTAAGATGTTGATATTTTAGTTGCAAATCAAAATGTTCAACTTCTAGTTTAGAAAGATGTTATACCAAATTATCGTGATCATCACGATCAATTTTCTCATTTAGTTCTCGAGTTTTTGTTTTCAAGCTCAATAACACGATCATGAGAAACTTTCAATGCAATAGATAATTCATGAAATCGAGAAGCAATAATAGAGTGCTTAAACAAGATATAAAACACATCTTGACCACACAACTCGAAATCAAATTCTCATTTAAGATATGCAAGTTCTTCCTTTCAACTTCATTATATTTGAGTTCTGCTCATAATCATTAACCTCAACTATCATTGCATCAAATTCCTTTTCCATTTCTTTAATATCGAATTAATTCCCATTTGAAGACTCTCAAATTGACCTTTTAATTTTTAAAGAAGGGCATGACCTCGCTTAAATAACATTCTTTAGTTTGCTCAAAACCCTTTCCCCTCGAGTTATCCCCAGAGGTGTGATTCTCTTCTTATAAGTTTTCTCAAACTCAACAAACGGTGATAAACAACATACAGTGATTAAGGTCTTGCTATTAGTGGCAATAGATCTAGGAACTAAATGCATTGGTGTATTAGGAGGATGCACGGTTGCTTGAGGCAATTTCCTACTAGGGATTCTTTTCAACAAGATTTTAGCTTTTGCATATCCATATCCTTTTTCTAGAACACTTGTTCGAGGGGTTAATAGAGTCCGAGGCTTAAACTTGTTTAAGGATATCCAATTTTCCTTAGTGTAATCATGGGGTTTGATCGTTATGTTATTCTCTTTACACGCAGGATCGTTAAGCTTCATATCCATTTTCTCCCTAGATGCATCATCTAATTTTCTATCTTCCTCGGTGCACTCAATGCAACTAGGTTTACGCCTAGGTTTAAGAATCTCATTGCCATCATAGATTACATTTTGAGCTTTTTCTTTCTTACCATACTCGGGGTTGGATTCCTTTATAATGGGGTCTTGTGCTTATCGCTTAAGACTCTATGCTTAGTGATCATGTGAGCGATCTGAATGGTGTTCCTTGTACGTACAACTTATTTTCAAGCTTGTTTTCAAAGTTTTTAGATTTGAAAAGTCATTCAAAAGTTTTGATTCCTTAGCATTAAATTCTTGTTTAAGCACTTTAACATTATCTTGAAGCTCTTGCTTTTGCTTATTGATTTTAGAAAGCTTTTCTTGTAAGGAGTTTAACTCTTGTTTTAAGACTTCTTCTCTAAAATTACTTTTCTAATAATTATGCGCATTTGGTCATCCATTTCACGCTCACGGTGGTTAACTCAAACTTAGCATGCTGTTCATAAATAGCAACTTGTTCTTTATAGGCATTCAGTTCAGAGATAACAGAATCATCAGGGGCACATGCAGTGTATTCATAAAAAACATAGTCATCATTGACTGCGGAAGATGCATTACTTGGTACAACCTCACTTTCACTTTGGTTCACATATTGATCATATGGGACAATATAGCTATTACCCTCATCATCAATATCTGATTCAAAAGTTTCAAGAGATTGTACTTTATTTTGCATCTTTTGCTCATCAACATCATCATATAGTTTTAATACCTCTGAAATGATTTTGTCTTAGGATGGACCAGCTTGTTGTGGTGGAGAGACCTTTGGAGAGACCATAGGTGAGATGCTAGCCATGAAGATTGTTTGGGCAGTAGGTTCATCATCGACGTCAGAGTCAAATGCATCACAGTCAGCTACTTGAAAGGCATTTTGATGATTATGACCTATCTCCGAATTGGTACATTCATCAACATCAAGATCATAGGTTCGGCATTTCCTCGAAGAAACAACAACTCCTCTTCATCCAAAGCGGCTCCATTATCCTGAGCTTGCACAAGCAACATCTTGTCTCTCAAGTATTCTACATTCATGGACGTTTGGAGATGTACAGCTTCTAGCAATATGTCCCTCACCACCACGCTTGTAGCATTTGACCGCTTTGCTTGTCCTTGATTTGGATTCCTTCCACGATTACGATTTGCTACATATCCTCTACCAACTCCACCTCTTCCTGCTCATACGCCTTTCTTGAATCGGTTACACCATAACCTTCCCATCTCCGACAAGAGCTGATTGTGTGGATTGGATGCGTTCGAGGTTATTGTTGTGTGGGAGAGAGTTCATGTTTTGACTAACCATGAGAAAGTTGATTGATGAAGTTTTCCATGAGTGTGTTTGAGTCGGGAGGCTTATATATTGGATCGTGGATAAACTTGTAATTCCCATTACCCATGGGTATGACTTGAGAAGCTTTGGTTGTAATACCAACATTGGTGTAGAAATCACTTGAGTCATTTGATGAGCTTGTTTACCCGTTAGTTTTGAACCGTCCAAGAATCCTTTTTCAAACATAGCATGTCTCTCATTACGAAGAAGGAAGGCATACAGTTGCTCATAGTTGGTGTTCTTCAATCCTTTAGTTAGCTTCACAGATGTAACAAACTTGTGCCATTCGGGATTCATGTTGTTCACAAACTTTGAGTTCAGCTGAATATTTGGCATTGTTATTATGATATTCCTCATATCATTCACAAGTTTGTGGAATCTCACGTAGTACTCATAGACACTCTCATCTGGTTTCGTCTTGAAATGCTCAAACTCATCATACAGTTTTGATTCTCTGTCTTCCTTGGTTAATTCAGAACCTGAGAGAAGCATCTTGACATTATCCCAAACCGCCTTGGCTTCAGTGTTATGATTGATAAGCTTGTAGATATCTTTTGGAAGACCACAAGAATAATGTTAGAGGCCCCGATATCATCATCGAATCTCTTTTCTCCTTATCATTGAGCTCATCATAAGTCTTTGGTCCGCCTAATCCATAGATCATTGTTCCATCTCGCAATCAGATCAATTATGTCTCTTGTAGTCTCAATCGATAAGGTCCTTCATCAATGGATTTGAGAATGTTGACCCCATTTTCCTTTCCAAGACAAGACAATCGATTCGTTGAGCCCAAGAGTCGTAGTCGGCCTCGCAAGCATAGGTGGACGAGTATCCGAACCACCGCTTGAACATCCTCAAAGAATAGTGGAGATGGTATCGAGGTACGTTGGTAGACATGTTAATGATTACACGGATTTTATAACTCTATGATTAAACCGGAAATAGATTCTTTCATGGATTTTACTAAATCAAGAGAAACCAGACATAAACAAAAATCAACCAAGTCGCTAAGAATTCTTGAACCAAGTCGCTAAGTAGCAACTCGCTAAGATCTCAATTTCACTGTGAACCAAGTCGCTAAGACCAAGTCGCTAAGACCCAAGTTGCTAGACACAAGTCGCTAAAGCACCAAGTCGCTACACGGTAAGTCGCTAAAGAGCAACTCGCTAAGGTCCAAGTCGCTAACACCAAGTCGCTAAGAATACTAAGTACAAGTCGCTAACAAAATTGAAAGCAAGTCGCTAACTTCACCAAGTCGCTAGTCAGTGGTGGAGAATCCACTAAGTTGTACTTGTTTGTCGACTTGTCTCAATAGACAAGTCGCTAGGACCAAATCGCTAACAATTAACACTACAACTCGCTACCTTTTGATCAAGTAAGCTACGATGAAAAACACTACGAGAACCAAGTCGCTAGCAAGAAAAACTTCAAAACACACTTTTCAATCCAAAACAAGCTCAACCACAAAGGATTCAAGCTTACCAAATCAAAACCCAAGCACTTACAATGATTCTTAACACAAAAGTACACCCAAAATTCAAACTTTAACACTAGAAATGATCCAAATGATGCAAAACCACTAAACTTTTTCAAACTCAAAACCATCTAAAACCACTAGAAATCCAAGGATATGTAAGAGATGATCAAACCATGGCTCTTGATACCATTTGTAACATATTGGATTTCACAAACACATCATATCATAAACACAAGTAGGCGTACAAGATGAGGTTTTAGAGATGGAAAGAGTTAGAGGTTTGGGAACTTAGTGAGAGAAAATGAAAGTATTATTATGAGCTCCAAATCTCTACCTTGGGAGGTAGAGAGTATTTATAGTCTTACACAAATCGCCACCTACGGGCTGTGGATCAGGCATACAGTGGGTAAAGACCCGTCCGTCCTCCACGGTGTTACTTAACTAAATACTACTTAACTTATAATAATCTACGACTACGAGCTTTCTAACGATTACATATACTTGAGGTGACCGACTCTTTAATAACTGGATTTACTAAATCCTAACAGTTGCAGATTAAACTCTTTAGCAACGTGTTGGAGTCTCAGATTCTTCAGCTTTTTTCTATAGTCTATGTCCAACGGTTCTTCATCCGAGCTCTCCTCTTCCTCTGGCTCCGCAACTGGGGTTTTACCTTTATCAGCCTTAGGACTTAGAGGTTTTGCAACAGTTAGTGGGTCATCAATGGGAGTTTCTGAGTAGGTAACCTCTTCATCGGTGTCAGTCTCCTCCTCGTCCTCGTCCTTTAGTTGTGGTTCAGGTTTGGGAATAGAGATTGTTTTCCTTAATGGAACTTTCCTTTTACGGGAAGGACTCCTCTTAGGATACTTTCTCGAACTCTCAGTGCTCGTGATACTTCCTGCACTGCATCTCCTGGTTTTCCTAGTAGGTGTATCAGAGGACTTTTCATCAAGGAAACCTACTTTGCCTGCTTCAACTGCTACTAGATATCGTTTGTACGAATAAAGTCCTTTGATATCATCAGTAAGAAGATGATCTGGCAACACTGCACCTTGTTTCTTCGTTGTTGAGTCCTTAAATCTGACAGTATTGAGTGTGGGCATACAACACGGAGTGTTGGTTGGGGTCATCAAGTCTCAAGGGAATATCAGGATTATACCCTAGAGCTCTTTGGATCAACAGTTTGGTGTATCGATATACGGGATCTTGGTGCCGTGCTTTTAAGGTAAGACATCATGTCGTCCCATATCGAGCTTCAACTTCTTTGTGTTTCATGTTGACCATAGCCCAAAATATTTGTAGTTCCATGAGTTTGGGATGCTCATGACCACTATCACGTCCTAAACGGATTTGGCAATCATTATGTAGAGGGTTCTCCGTGGTCGGAGAATGTTCTTAAGATCCATGAGATGAGTGCTTTGTGATTACCCCGGCTTTCATCATAGCCAATGTCGACCATGAACTGGAGAGCGACCTCTTCAGTTGGAGTAACATTGTATTCAGTAGGCTCGATGACAGGAATGAGAAGAATAGCCCTCAAATCTGCTGGCGTGATGGTGACTTGTTTGTTGTTAAGCGTCACCGTCAAAGCACTTTGACCTTTAACCTTTTGTATTGTATTCCAAAATTGGTGAATGTAGATCTCCCGACAAGAGCGTAATTTGTGAGCATGTTACTGTAAGGTGAGTCTTCGAATATCCACCTAATCGACACGAAGACTCGGAACAAGTGAAGTTATCAAAATCAACTCTGAGGTTATTCTTTCCAATCTTCATTGTGTAACCGTCAGGGAAGATGTCTTCAATAGTGAGAACATTTGGTGCATCCACATTTTGCATTTGAACGTCTATATCGTGATCTGAAAGATATTTAGCCAAAAGAACCAACATATCGAAAGACATTACGTTAGTCAATAGTTGATTTTATTGTCTATTTATTAAATGTGATATGTCAATGATTGTTACGAGTCCAATGTCACTTGTTAGTCCAATAGTCCAAAGACATCGTGATAAGTTTCGTGAGTAGATAAACTTTGAGTTTTAAAGTCCAAGTTTTCACTTATTTTCACAACTTATTAACCATTTAAGCTTATTAATGACATTTTGGTTTCGTGACGTTATGATTTATTTATTTACAAGTTTGTACGCGTAACAATTCATAATTTTGGTTGATCTAAGGCTAAGGCGTAAAATTCCAAGCTTATGCGTAAACATGAGTGGTTATACGCGTAAGCATAAGCTTATGCGTAGGATCTTGATTTACGCGTAAGAAATGTTACGCGTAGGAAAAGAGAGCCTTAGGCATAGAGCTTACGCATAAGCGTATGTGGAACCTTACGCATAAGGCTTACTCGTAAGAGTGAACCTTATGCGTAAAGGTTACTGTTTACGCATATCCTTCACAGGATACGCGTAGTCCCCTTTGTAGAACCTTACGCGTAAAGGTTACGCGTAAGATTTCTCTTTCGCATAACATTCTACGCGTAAGGTGATCCTTATGCGTAGAAGCTCAATTAACCTTGATTATGAATGTTCACGCGTAATAATCCTGAAATAATTCATCATAATACTCTCATTAACAACACATTCAATCCCTTTCAGTTCTAATATGAAGTCACAAAAAAAAAACAGTTATGCGTAGAAAACAGCATACGCGTAAAACTTAAACCCTAGGTTTCAAATATTACGAGTAAGAGTTTTAACCATAGAATTTGCACCAAATCTTTTCTGGGTTATCTTAGAGGCCTAGTGAGTTGTCCTAAACAAGTTTTAACACAAAAAGACTTGTGAATCAAAAATACCTAATTCTTATGAACATAAACCCTAAATCTTAGTTTTCACAAAATTGATGTTTCTGGGTATGTTTTAAGCCTAGATACGATCAATTTAACATGTAAACAACAACACACAACCATCTTTTTAATCAGAAACACTCCCAAATGAAAGCACCCAAATTTATGCTTAAACCCTAATTTTGAAAAATGGTCAATTCGTGTTTCTGGGTGGATTTGTTTGATAGTGTAAGATATAACTTTTCACATACACATCAAACCATAACACAAAGTAGCATATAGATGGAATTCTAGAGAGAGAAAGTTAGAGGTTTAGGGAACTTAGTGAGAGAAAGTGAAAGATATTATTATGAGCTCCAACTCTCTACCTTGGAAGGTAGAGAGTATTTATAGTCTTACATAAATCGCCACACATCGGGTCAGGATCGTGCATACGGTGGGTAAAGACCCGTCTGTCCTCCACGGTGTTACTAACTAAATTACTACTTTAAAAGAACTACGACTACGAGCTTAACGATTACATATACTTGAGGTGACCGACTCTTTACTAAAATTTCTAATTTTAACAATCTCCCCTAAGGAGGTCACCTCAATCATGTACCAAAATTACATAGAATACAAATAGATATTACATTAACAATTGATATTGTATTCGCTCGTAGTCATTGATTCTTCACATTGCATGTTTGGATATTCCAAGTGGAGGTCTTTAACGATCCATGTGATAATAAATTTGAGCCAACATTTGAGATCATCACTATCAAAATCTCTCGTGACATCCTTTGTGATGTTGTGACTTTAGGACCGACATGCTCACATTCGGATCATAAAATCTTCTCATCGAGTAATGGAAGCTTTGTTGAATCATGATATTGGCGGCTGTAGCGAAGCTTGGAGTGAAAATATCGAGTCATTGATGCACTAATCATGATTTCTTTGAGTTGATTGTGTTAAGTGAGCATGCGGTCAGAGATTGACCGCTTCATTCGATCACCGCAAGCGTCGGGTGTACCGCATACAACAAGCTAGCAATAAATCGCACGAAAGTGTCTTTGATCACTTCGTTGAATTGAGGTACACTGACCGGTTCCCGTTGATCAAGACAAGTACTTGTGATCGGTATAATTCAAGAATTTCCTTGATGGGGTTTCAAGAATATTACTCTAGCCGTTCTCAAACCGGAACATCTCAAAGAAGACAACACGGAGTGAGTGAACCAAATAATTTTAAGTCCACCGATTGATGAATGAGATTTGAAAAACAATCGTGTATTGCTCAATAGAAATTGTTTTTGCAATACAACGAAGGTTTTGTTGAAAATCAATTATCAATCATAAAACACCTTTTGTTTGAAAAATGAGTACACGGTCGATGTGCTACTGAAAAGAGTTGTTAAGCACAAAGACCGGTTTTCAAAAGGTATCCGTCAATCCATAACTTTGAACCGTGATTGATTCAAGAGAATGAATCGCCCATAGTTTCGCTGGTTGTCACATGGTTGATCTATATAATAGAACTCACATGCCACCTACCGAGAGCTTGTTTGATGTTGGCTCCGAAGGCTTTCCATCTTCATTGTGAATATGTATACACATCACTCGGATGTTCAGCAATACCACAAGGATAATGCGTGGGACTCAAGATATAATCTCTTTCCACATTGTGTGAAACAGAGTCTTCATTGAAAGTGTCCTAATGAGATTTATCGATGATCTCGTGACTCTAGACTCAATTTGTGCATATTTGGATCCTATGCGGAGACTAGGGAGAGGTCTCCTTCTTCAATATCAACAATCTCAAGAGAAAGTCTATAGATAATGTCGGTTCCCGTGAGAATGAAACAAGCCCTTTTAAGAGGAACTTGAGTGGTTTGGAAAGTTGAAGTGCGGTCGTCCACCGGGTCCATGACGCCTTGTCTTCAATACCGATGTTACCATCGGTAGCATATGAATTGAACCCGTTTACGCCTAAGGTTGAATAAATGGAGGGCTATTTGTTTTCACCCTTTCTCATTCAATTCTTTTTAATTCTTCAACCCTTGAAGCTTACGAGACTTCATAGCTATTACCTTGTTGGGTTTATTCCAAGACTAGCTCGCCTTAGTCCGCACTCTTCCCATATCTCATTTTCTCCTTTTATCATCATACCTAAGGACTTCTACACTAACTAGTGGATTGTCCTGGGTAGATCCCTCCGATTCGGCGGATCATGGGACACATACCTAACCTTATCATCCTTATATCACCGCACATAAAGTAGAGTTGGTCGGTCAATTTGGTATTGTTCATCCGCCATTGGATCCAATTGAAAACCATTTGAAAATCAATTCGGATACTTGTGATATATCAAAGCATTTTGTACCGAATTGTTTTTGATAATTTTAGAACGAGAACTCCCCTCAACATGTGCATCAAGTATTTGAAAATGTTTTGCACACGGAGGCAAGAGAAAAATTAACTTTTTGATTACCATTTTCTAAAGATATCAACATCACTTCCCACATCAAATCAAGTAGATAGAGCATTTCGGAAGGATGAGGTTTCCATAAATTGCTCCCCTCAATATGTGCCTCGGGGTTTGAGAGAGTTTTGCACATACTAGAGGGAACTTGCACATTGAGATAAGTTGATCACATTTCAAATCATAGGCTTAAGATAGATGCTCCCCTTTAACATGTGCATGGAAAATTTGAAATCGTTTGTCACATGTGGGAAGGACAAAGATGTACATCCTTATAAAACCATTTACCAATTATCGTTTAAATCAATTTAAATCACACATTCTCCCCGATCACAATTATCAAATCATTTGAGATTTGTGATCTCTTATAGATTTAAATTGATTTTGAAAGCTTTTAAGGAGAATTGTGACTTGATTATGAAAGCGTTTGAACTGATAAGGATCGACTCCATTGATAAAACATGCATGTACATCTTTTGAAAACAATTTAATGCCAAATAACTTTTAAAATGATTGAAATCATTCTCCCCCTCAATCAATGACATAGGTTGTTGATTGAGAGATAGAGATTTTGACAAATAAGTCCTGATGATTATCAAAAATAGAGATTAAGTTATTTTTCAAAGCATTTAGTTTTCAAAGAGATAAATGTTTATAGAATCGAGCATGGAATTTTGAAAACATGATAAAACATGGCTCTGTTCTTTCTTTAAAACCGGGTTATTATTCAAATTGACAATAAACCATTTCTCTTTCTCCCAAAATATATATATATATATATATATATATATATATATATATATATATATATATATATATATATATATATATATATATATATATATATATATATATATATATATATATATATATATATATATATATATATATATATATATATATATATATTTTTTTTTAAGAATTGAACAACATCTAAGTCCCGTCATTCTTTGAATGACAAAGAAGACCAGATATAATCGAACCGGAAAAAAAACATGACAAATGACAATATTTTTGAAGATTTTTTTTTTTTTTTTTTTTTTTTTTTTCAATTTTCAAATTTTTATGGATTTTGAAAGTTTTATATTTTTCTATTTGATTTTGAAGGTTTTATAATTTTGTATTTTGTTTTTTCAAATAAATATTTACAAGAGATAGATGAAGATAGACCTTTACTCCTCGTCTTCCTCTCAAGAGGCGTTTGAGAGTTTCGGTTGAAGGCTTTTCAAACCAAGTCGTGGAAGAATAAACTCAAAACGTTCTCTTGGAAGAGCTTTGGTGAAGATGTCTCGCTAACCGATATTCGGACCTCACAAAATATAGTTCCACCACACCTTTTCCACTTGTTCCACGATGAAATGATGTCGAATGTCGATATGCTTTGCTCTTGAGTGTTGAACGTTGTTGCATGAGAGAGCAATAGCACTTTTATTATCACAAGACAGAGAGGATTTTGTTGAATTCAAAGCCATAGTCGATAATTGAGATCTCATCCATAAGATTTGAGCACAACAAGATGACATGGCTATGTATTCAACCTCGTAGAGGAAATAGAAGTACTCATTTGCTTCTTTGAAGACCACTCACAAGCTTATCACCCAAAAACTCCAGCACCTCCCGACGTTTCCGACGTGTATCTTGACAACCCGCATGGTCGGCATACGCATAGGCCGTTAGAGACATACCGGTGTCCTTCGGTACCAAAGACCCATATTGATGGTTCCTTGAGATACCGAAGACCCGTTTAAGCGCTTCAAGGTGCTTTTTAGTAGGCTTAGCACGGTATCTAGCACATGCAAACAATGAACAAGATGTCCGGTCTACTAGCGGTGAGATACATCGTGGATCCAATCATACTCCGATATTTCGTTTGGTCAATCATGATCCCCGAGAGGTCCTCATCTAGTTTGGTTCGGTCAATCATGGGGTGTCAACAGGTCACTTGAATCAAATCCAAATTTCTTTAAAATCTCAAGTTGCATATTTAGATTGATTTATGAAAATGCCTCCGGACTTTGTGAAATTTGTAATCCCAAGAAAATGACATTTGTCCCATCATTGACATTTGAAACTTTGAACTCATTTCATTTGAAAACCGATCACATTCCATTGGGTCCGCCGAGGCAAAATAATATCATCAACATAAATTTGAACATGAATTAAATGTTTGCCGACTTCACGGTGAACAATGTAGGATCAACTGCTCCTTTGATGAATCCGGTTGATAGAAGAAACTTTGACAATGTATCATACCATGCCCTCGAGCTTGCTTTAAACCGTAAAGAGCCTTCTTCAAACGATAAGCGTGGTAGGATGCTCTTGATTCACAAATCCTTCAGTTGGGCCGACGAGCGACTTCTTTAAGATCTCCGTTCGTAAATGCCGCTCTTTACATCCATCGATATACTACCATGTTCTTACTAGCGGCATTAGCGGAAAGATTACGATTGCCTCGATTCGAGCAACCGGAGCAAAAGATTCTTCAAAGTCTATACCCTCCTCTTGACGATATCCTTTAGCAACTAATCGAGCCTTGTTCTTCAACACATCACCATGCTCATCAAGTTTTACTTTGAAGATCCATTTTAGAGCTATAATCATAGCACGATCTGGAGCGGTACTAACTCCCATACATCAAGACGATCAAACTCATGAATTTCATCTTGCATGGCATTGAACCGACTATCTTCATTCATGGCGGTTTAACATCTTTGGTTCGATCTTAGATAGTACGGAGTTGAAGAAGCACCATAAGGCATCGGTTGCGAGTTGTTTCGGGTTGATACAGACGAGAGGGATTTCCAATGATGTTGTCTAAGGGTGATCGTGAGTCCATTTTCTCGAGGTGTTCATGTGGCGCTTGTTGAGGCCGAGGTAGGCGAGTCGATGTCTCTCAAGAAGATGGTTACGATGATGATTCGGGAGTAGCAAATATGTTTTCAAATGGAGCATCTTGAGAGTCATAGGGATTAACTTCATCATTGATGCGAAACATTTCCATGATGTACATTTGAAGAATGATGATTTGTTGATGAGATCAAGGATCGTGGGTGCTTCTTGACTTAAAGATATTGAGACTCGAGGATTGACTTCATTCATCGGAATATGAGCATCCTCTGCTGTGGAATCATCACCTCATTAGTAATTGAATCATACAGTTCATCAAACATAGGATCAAACAATTTCTTTACATCATCTTCGATGGAGGTACATATGGAGTTTCTTGAGAGGAGTTTGGAACAAGGGATGAACCAATGGGACTGCTTTTGAAGTGCGGGTCTGAAATGGAGTGTCTGGGAGCCATTTGAC
This sequence comes from Chrysanthemum lavandulifolium, assembly GCA_022545495.1. Lineage (NCBI taxonomy): Eukaryota > Viridiplantae > Streptophyta > Magnoliopsida > Asterales > Asteraceae > Chrysanthemum > Chrysanthemum lavandulifolium. The sequence goes on along the minus strand of CM040239.1, from coordinate 233,679,107 downwards.
CGATCACTCATCAAACGTAACGTGAATTGTTTCCATGATATTTCGGGTTCTTTTGTTGTAGATTCGGTATCCTTTTGTTTGATGCATATCCTACAAATACTCCAATGTCGACTTTGGCTCTAAGTTTGCCTAAGTCTTGACCCTCATTAGTTGGATAACACAATGCACCAAACACACGAAGGAAGGATAGATTAGGTTTTCTCGTTGTGGACAAGTTCATATGGAGTTTTTCCATGAATAGTGTGAATCGTGGAACGATTTTGTGTGTAGCATGCGGTGGCAATTGCTTCACCCGAGAAATATTGGAACCTTTGAGTAGATCGAAGATTGTTCTAGCGGCTTCAACAAGAGTACGATTTCGCTTTCAACTACACCGCTCGTTGAGGGGTTCGTGGAACACTTCTTTGATGGTGATTCCAACGCTTTCATAGAATTCACTAAGTTGTTTGTTGACAAACTCGGTTCCATTGTCTCGCTCGATACTCGACGGTTTTGTTTAGTCGAACCTCGCAATTGTTTGATGAGTTTGATGATGATATCGAGTTTCATCCTTCGTCCCAAGAACTTGACCCTGTGAATCTAGAGTAATCATCAACCATAACTAACACATATTTCTTCCCAAAGATATTCTCGCACCCTCATAGGTCCACATAAATCCATATGAATCATATGAAGAACTTACGTGACAGAGTTAGTAGGTTTGGGTTTATGGGCATACTTCTTGCTTTTTCCCAATTGACATCTTTGAACAAAGATGATCCTTTTCATACTTTAGTCTAGGTAAACCTACAACTAAGTCCTTTACGAAAGATCGTTGATGGTGCCAAGTTCAAGTGATTGAGACGACGATGCCATAACCATGACTTTGTTTTGAAGCCTTTGATAACAAGCAGATTGGAGAGGCCCTCATCATGTCATCGATAGAGATGGTGTAAAGATTTGAGCCACGAGTTCCTTTTAACAGTTCCTTACCATTAAGATCTCTAACAAAGCGGTATGTTTTCTCAAGGCTACTTCTAGATCGTAATCACGAATTGACCAACAGAGAACAGATTATGACCTAAACCTTCCACATAATACACTCTAGAGATGACACTATCACCAACAACATAATCTCCATAACCCATAATAGCAATCAAGTGATCATTACCAAATCTAACATCCGATGAATTTGCTCACGAAGTTCATGAGCGCGGCGGTCTCCAAATATATGCTTGGAGCGGCTGAGTCCGGTACCACGTAATCGATTTGAGCGATCTGCGGTTGAACATGAGACAAGAGTGGATAAGCGGATAATTGGGATCCCCATGCAAGAATGGGTTCCATTTGGTTAGTTACAATGGTTGGACCACCCGCATCGAAATAGAAGCATTCATATCGAGAAGTGAGGTAATGGAATCATTGTGAATAGATGCAATACTAGTATCTCAGATTAGCCCTATTTACGGTGTGACCACTTCTTAAGGAATAGTTCTACCAAGTGGGCATCCATTTTCTAGTGGGCATTATCTCGATTAGTCTTATGACCAACGGTATCCAATAAAAGCCTATTCTCACGAATGTTCTTCCTGTGGGTTTCCATTGTTTTCTAACTTTCTTTCGCTTTTGCCTTTTAGCCTTTTAGCATGAATTTTAGCATTAACAATATTAATCGGACAATTAACATCATTAGGCAAAACATTGAAACCACATTCATGATTAGAAGCGTAATTCAAGGTCATCGGTGCAAGGTTTGCAAATAGTATCGAATTGAATTAATTACGATGCGCCTATGGCTAATACTAGAATCAACACGATTCGTTTTATTCAATTCAAGCTTAAAGTTCCTAGATTGTTCTTCTACTCTTTTCCAAAGCACATTCTTAGCTTGCGAGGTCCTATCATTCCTTGTATTGTCTTGAGACTTTGACCTGCTCCTTTAATGTCACCGACACTCCTGTAGAGGGAATGGGAATATTAGTTGGTTTAACTATTCTTTGCATCACTGTTTAGATGTCTTTGGGATCCGAACTACATGCGGTGCACTAAGATTCACTTTCTTAAAACTAGAGTACGAGATTAGTACTCTAGAAGGCATCTTTGAGTTCTCTCTCTTAGCATTGGTGATCTAGAATCTGAACTACTCAAGGGTACACTACGGTTCACATTCAGAACATTGGGAATCGAGTGCATATCATACTTGGCATTAGGCATTGAGCATGGAATCAAAGGATTAACTCTCTCACCTAATGACTTTGGGCATATTGTGATCAAGCATTCTAAGATTTCTTGGGATCGTTTGGCATATAAGCATGCATGTCCAATTGCATTATCATGATGTTTCTCTAGCTTATCCTCTTCAACAATCTCACGCAGACATTCTAGACAATCCTTAAGGGATGAGAAATATGTTTGAATGGCAAGTTTGTTGTTCCTTAAATGAGGGGGGACATATGTCACAGATAAAGCATATTTATTACCAGAGTGAACCTTTGATACAACATTCTCCCCATTGATCATTGGCATTTTCCCTTTTACGACTCTTGATTCTCAATTTCCTTTTGCAATGACGCTACTTGTTCGTTGTTTTGTTACAGTGACTTTAATTGATTCAAACAACTCATTGAAATGACGTTTAACCTTTTCATTTTCTTCTAGAAAACTTTCGTTTTCCTTTTGTAAAGCATTTACTAGGTTTTGAAGATGAAACGTTTGAGAGTTCGAGAATCTAAAGGAGGAGGCATTTGGGAGCTGTCATATTGTTCGTTTGACCCTTTAATTGAGAGATTTGGGCTTTCAACTTTCGATAGTGTTGCCTTGAGCTTGAATCATTCATCACGTTTGTTAATTTGAAAACCGCATCAAACTCGGAGCATCCGAAGATGTCTTGACATTTGAAGTTTGACATTTTCTTTAAGATGTTGATATTTTAGTTGTAAATTAAAATGCTCAACTTCTAGTTTAGAAAAATGTTTAACTAAATTGTCGTGATCATCCAGTTCAATTTTATCGTTTAGTTTAGAATTAGTTTTTCAAGCTCAATGACACGATCATGTGAGACTTTCAGGGCCACAGATAGTTCATGGAATTTGGAAGCATTAATAGAGCAATTTGAGCGATGAAAAACACATCTTGAGCAACACATTCGAATAAGATTCTCATTTAATGTATGCAAGTTCTTTCTCTCAATCTCATTATATTTCGATTCTGCGCTCATAGTCACTAACTTTAACAACCATTGCATCAAATTCCTTTTCCATTCCCTTAATATCGCTTTCTATTCCTTTTTAAGACTCTCAAAGTGATCTTTTAGAAGTTTAAAGAAGGGCATGACCTCGATCAAATAACATTCTTTCATTTGTTCAAAACCCTTTCTCCTTGATTATACCAGATGGGTGTGATCCTTTTCTTGCAAGTTTTCTCAAAATCAACAAATAGTTGAAATATGACGTATTGGCTAATTAATGTCTTGCTTTTAGTGGCAATTGTTCTAGGTACAAGATGCATTGGTGTATTAGGAGGATACACGTCGCTCTAGGCATTTTCCAAAGGGAGGTTAGTTTCAACAATATTTTCCGCTTTACCTTATCTAAATCCTTTTCGAGAAGACTTGTTCGGGAGTCAACAATGTCGAGGCTTAAACTTGTTTAAGGAAATCCAGTTTCCTTCTTGTAATCATGAGGAGTGATAATTATGTTTTCTCTTTGCATTTGGGATCATTTTGTTTCTTATTCATCTTTTCCTAGTGATTTCATTTGATTTCTTATCTTCCTCGATGCACTCAACGCAACTAGGTTTACGCCTAGGCTTAAGTATTTCATTATCATCATAAAGGACCTTATGAGCATTTCTAGCCTTTTAATTACCTCTGGATTTGGTTCCTCAACAAGGGAATGCTATGCTTATCGCTTAAGATTCGATGTTTAGTGACCATGTGAGCGATCGAATGGTGTTTCCTTGTATGTACAACTTGTTTTCAAGTTTGTTTTCAAAGTTTTCGATTAGAAAAATCTCTCAAGAGTTTTGATTCCTTTGCATTAAATTCTTGCTTAAGCATTTTCACATTTTCTTGAAGTTCTTGTTTTGTTTAATTGTTTTAGAAAGTTTTTCTTGCAAGGAATTTAATTCTTGTTTCAATACTTCTTCTAAACTTACTTTTCTAATTCTCACTCACTTGGTCATCCATTTCCGCTTCACGAGTGGTCAACTCAAATTTTGCACGTTGTTCATAAATAGCAACACGTTCCTTATAGGCATTTAGTTCGAAATAATGGAATCATCGGGAGCACATGCGGTGTATTCATCAAAGACATAGTCATTGTTGATTGCGTAAGATGCATCAATTGGTACAACTTCACTTTCACTTTGTTTCACGTATTGATCGTATGGGACAATATTGATATTACCCATATTTTCAACATTTGATTCAATAGTTTCGATTGATTGTACTTTGTCATGCATCCGTTGCACATCGGCATCATCGTATAGTTTTAATACCTACGAGATGAGTTTGTCCTTGGATGGGCCAACTTGGGTGAAGAAGAGACCTTGGGAGAAACCATTGGAGAGATGCTAGCCATAAAAATTGTGTGTGCGAGAGGTCCATCATCTACATCAGTCGTATGCATCACGATCGGCGACTTGAAAGGCATTCGATGATTGTGACCTATCTCTGAATAGTCGCTCATCCACATCTCGCATCATAGGTCTTGGCATTTCCTCGGCAAAGAAACAAAGAATTCCTCTTCATCAAAGCGGCACCATTGTCACGAGCTTGTGCGGCAACATCTTATCTCGAAGTAATCGGCGTCTCGTGGGCGCTTTGGAGATGTGCGCCTTGCAATGTGTCCTTCACCCCACAGTTGTAACATTTGATTGGCTTAGCTTGACCTTGGGTACCATTTCTTCCTCGATTCGGTTGCCTACATAACCTCTCCCGCTCCACCTCTTCCACGATCATCTGTCTTTCTGAATCGGTTGCACCATGATTTTTCCATCTTTAACGGTGGCTTGATTGTGTGGTTAGATGCGATTACGAGGTTGTTGTTGGTTTGTGGGAGAATTCATGTTTGACTAATGAGAAGAGCTAGTTGATTAATGAAGTTACCACGTGAGCATCGGCATCGACTTGTTTGAACATAGGATCGGGAATGAGTTTGTGATTACCATTACCCAAAGGTATGACTTGTGATGCTTTGGTTGTGATTCGATGTTTGAGTAGAAAATTTGTTGAGTCATTAGGCGAGCTTGTCTCTCCTCGGTTGGTTTTGAACCGATTGAGAATCAATTTTTCAAACATAGCATGTCTCTCATTACAAGGAGGAAGGCATAGAGTTGCTCATAGTTTGTATTCTTCAATCCTTTAGTGAGCTTCACAATTTGTGACAAACTTGTGCCATTCGGGATTCATGTTGTTCACAAATTTTGAGTTCAAATTTAATGTTAGGCATAGTCATTCGATGTTCCTCATGTCATTCACTAACTTATGAAATCTCACATAGTACTCATAGACACTCTCATCCGGGTTTCATCTTGAAGTGCTCAAATTAGTCATAGAGTTGGGATTCTCTGTCTTCCATAGTTAATTACGAACCCGAGAGAAGCATCTTAACATTATCCCAAACCCTTTGCTTCGATGTTATGATTGATCGACTTGTAGATGTCTTTAGGAAGACCTTGAAGAACAATGTTTGAAGCCACGATATCTCGCATCAAATCTCTTTTATCCTTATCATCAAGCTCATCATACATCTTAGGTCTCATCCATTCCGTAAAGGAGTACCATCTTCATTAGTATCAAGTATGTCTCTAGTCATCTCAACTCGATATGGTCCTTCATCAATGGATTTGAGAATGTTGACACCATTTTCCTTTCCAAGGCAATACAATCGATTCGTTGAGCCCAAGAATCGTAGTCGATTCATCAAGCATGGGTGGGCGAGTATCCGAGCCACCGCTTGTACATCCTCGAAGCAGATGGAGATGATAGTAGGGACGTTGGTAGACATGTTAACAGATTATCACGGATTTTATAACTCTATGATTAAACCGGAAATAGATTCTTTCACGGATTTTACTAAATCAAGAGAAAACCGTAAACAATCACTCAAGTCGCTAGAAGATAATGCACTAAGTCGCTGAAGATAATGCACTAAGTCGCTGAAGATAATGCACTAAGTCGCTAACACTTAATTAAGCTAGACAACTAAGTCGCTAGAGTCCCAAGTCGCTAGACAAAAAGCAAGTCGCTAAGTAGTAACTCGCTAACCCTCAAGTCGCTAGCAAAATTTTGGCACAATTAAGCTACACAAGTCGCTAGAGATACAAGTCGCTAAAGAGCTCGCTCTGATGACCAAGTCGCTACCACCAAGTCGCTACTCGTGGTGGAGAGTCCACTACTTGTACTTTAACTCGCTAGATCTAACTCGCTAGATCTAAAGTCGTAACTCGCTACAATTTTGCAAAGCAAGTCGCTCAAGAAAATAAACCGTGAGCTAAGTCGCTAGCAAGAAAACCCTATAAACATCACTTTTCAATCCAAAACAACCCAACCAAGATGATTCAAGCTAACCAAATGAAAACCTAAACACTTGTGATGATTCTAAATATGAAAGTACTAACAAAATTCAAACTTTAACACAAGAGATCAACCAATGATGCAAAACCACTAAACTTTTCAAACTCAAAACCACTAGAAATCCAAAGATGTGCAGATATGATCTAACCATGGCTCTTGATACCAATTGTAAGATATAACTTTTCACATACACATCAAACCATAACACAAAGTAGCATATAGATGGAATTCTAGAGAGAAAGTTAGAGGTTTAGGGAACTTAGTGAGAGAAAGTGAAAGATATTATTATGAGCTCAACTCTACCTTGGAAGGTAGAGAGTATTTATAGTCTTACATAAATCGCCACACATCGGGTGTGGATCGGGCATACAGCTGGTAAAGACCCGTCCATCCTCCACGGTGTTACTTAACTAAATTACTACTTAACTTAAAAGAACTACGACTACGAGCTTTCTAACGATTACATATACTTGAGGTGACCGACTATTTACTACCGGGAATTTCTAATTCCTAACAGATAGAAATGGTATAAGAGTGATTATATAAACATTTTAACACAACCATTTTAACAAATAACACCCAGACATGATTATGTGTTCATACGCTTATGCGTAGAACACAAAATCAAGCCTAGGGACAAATCAAACCGTTATATTTTAGAACGAATCAAAACCATTGTTTGTAAACTTGTTAAGAACATGAAAAACTTACAAAATTGAGGATTAAAGCACGGATTTGTAGTTTGATTCTTAGGCGTAGGATGAGTTGGTTGAAAGTAATAAATGTGTTAAGAATGTTAGGTGAAGAGATTTTATTAAAAGAGTTTAAGCTTTTGACAACATTGGACCCTCCACCTTTTCCATTTTCATCCAAAGCCATTTAACTTCCATTTTGGTTACCAAACAATGATATTTGAAAGAACTTGACGACACTCCCCTCGACTTAAGAAATAATGAAAGGTTATAAAGTTTAGTCCGGGAGTGTCGAAAACCGTAAATGTGACCACCATTATCAAAGAAACAACTGGGATAAGATAACATGCAAGTACAAGGTTTTTTGAAACCAAAAAATATTTATTTTCTCCCCTCAACACTTGATCGAAAAATAATGAATTTTGAATGATTAAAGTGTTGACGGAAGAGATGTACTTGCCATGTTTAATGAAATTATATAGAAGAATATTTTATTTTATTTTATAAGGTTTTATATTTTTGTATTTTGTTTTTGAAAATATTTACAAAAGAGGTTTTGTTGTTTGATTGGTTTTAAGAATGTTTTAAAAGTTCATCCAATTCCTCTTGAGTCAAACACCGATACCAATCCGTGGACCAACTCATTAAACCTAGCGGGAGGCTAAGGCTTTGGTGAGAAGATCTTCAATTGGTATTATATACCACAAATAATTCAACTGCACTTTTCACGTGATCCTTGATGAAATGATATCGAAGATCCATGTGCTTTGATTTTGAATGTTGAATCGAGTTACATGAGATCGCAATCACACTTCAATTGTCGCAGTACATCGGGATTCATCAAATATGTAACCATAGTCTTTGAGTTGTGTTCTCATCCAAATGACTTGAGCACAACATGCCGACATGGCTACATATTCTACTTGCTTGATGACAACGATGTACAATCCCCGCTTCTTCGATTGCCATGACACCGCTTTATCACCAAGAAATTGTAGTGCTCTCAAGTACTTTTCATGAATCTAAGCAACTGCGTGATCGAAGATCTCAAAAGCTATTAGTTCAAAACCGAATCCTTCTGATACCGATCCCCAAGTTAATGGTTCCTTTGATGTATCGGAGGATTCTTTTAGCCTCGAGAGGTGAGTTTTAGTTGGTCTCGACCGATAACGGAGCAAAGATAAACGGAAAAAGACAATATCAGTCTCTAGTCGTTAGATACATGAGAGACCCAATAATACTTCGGTATTTGGTAGGTCAACCAATTTTCCATGTAAATCAACTTCTAGCTTTCTTGGTATGAGCCATTGGTGTGGCATAGGTATCACAGTTTGCATTCCATGTTTGTTTAAAATTTCAAGGGCATATTTGGGTGACTTAGAAAATACCATGGGATGATTGATGAACTTGAAGTCCGAGAAAGAACGTAAGTTCACCCATCATGGACATTTCAAAATGTTTTTCATTAGTTTTGAAAAAGCGATTGAGTATTTTAGACGTGTTGACCCAAAATGATGTCATCCACATAAATTTGAACAATTAAAATATGTGCCCCATGATATTGTATGAAAAGTGTAGGGTCGACCGAACCTTTGGTGAACTTATTGGCGATTAGAAAGGATGATAACTTATCGTACCATGCCCGAGGAGCTTGTTTGAGTCCATAGAGCTTTGTTCGATCTGTAGACGTGGTTCGGGAACTCGGATCAATGAATCCTTCCGGTTGGTCGACATAAACCGCTTTTTCGTTGTCCATTGAGAAACGCAGTTTTGACGTCCATCCGATAGACGGTGATGTTCATATGAGCCGCGAAAGCGAGAAATATCCGTCTGACCTCAAGACGAGCAACCGAGCAAATGATTCTTCAAAGTCAATACCCTTTTCCTGTCGATAACCCTTAGCCACCACCGTGACTTATTTCTCGATAACGGTCCTTCAAATCCAATTTGTTTTTCCAAATCCATTTAAGACCAATGACGAAGACCCTTGTTGGTCTTTCAACCAATTCCCATACTTCAAGACGTTTAAATTGATTGAGTTCTTCTTGCATGGATTCAATCCGTTGTCTTTTGTCATTGCATCTTTAATGTTTTAGGTTCGATTGAAGACGGTGAGTGCATAAATGCAATGTTCACCATCTCGTGTGAAGACGTTGTCTTATTCGACGGTTGATTCGGTTACCAATAATGTTCTCAAGAGGATGGTCTTTGTCCATCGATGTGTGGAAGGTTGATGTTGATATACATTTTGCGATTCGAGGATTCAAATGGTTTGTTGATGATTCCGCAACATCGGTGTGGCGAGTTTCATTAGCAAACGGATTGAAGAATGCATTTGGATCATAATCTGCAGTGGGGTACTTCATTGTTCGAATATCATCATCTGGTTCATCATTGTTGGATGCGGTTTGTTCAACTGTTGTTTTGGAATCAATGGTGGTGCTTCCTCAAAGTAGTTGTTGTAGCAGTGTATCGGTATTTGATATTGATCGGGTTGAGCGTGGAAACATTGGATACACACGAGCACGTTCATCAATATCATCACTAAACAAAGGAGCAAATAACCTTTCCATTTGTTGACGAGTGGTGGGGCTTAGTTCAACCGATGATGGGGTTTGAGGAAGTTTAAGCGGTTATGACCGGGTTCCAAGTCATATGCTCGAAATCCATTTCGTAAGTTCATCAAAATTGGCATGAATCATTTCCATAATCTCCTTTATACGATGATTCTAGATCCGGTAACCCTTAGAGTTTTCACAATATCCTATAAAGACTCAATGTCGACTTTGGCTTTGAGCTTTCCAAAGTCATCACGATCAATGTTAGGAATCGAAATTCCATAAGTAAAAAAAGAGTCGGTCACCCCAAGTATTATCTAGCAAAAGCTAGCTCATGAGACTTGTCTCTATTTATGTTAGTTATTAAATTAGTAGTAGCGTAGATTAGTATAGTGCAACACCGTGGAGGAAGGACGGGTCTTTACCCATTGTATCCACGATCCACGGGCCGTCGGAGGTCGTTTAGTCTGTAACCTATAAATACCCTCTACCTTGCAAGGTAGAGGGTTGGATGTTCTTTGGTAATCTAATATTCCACAAGTTTCTCTTACTAGAATATCCCACTTTCTCTCTCTAAAATCATCTATAAGCTCATTGTGTTAATGTTATGATATGTAAGTGAAATCAATATCCTACAATTGGTATCAAGAGCCATGGTTAGATCATATCTTGCACATCTTTGGATTTCTAGTGGTTTTAGGTGGTTTTGAGTTTGAAAAAGTTTAGTGGTTTGTGCATCATTTGGTTGATTTCTTGTGTTAAAGCTTGGATTTTGTTAGTACTTTTATGTTTAGAATCATCACAAGTGTTTAGGTTTTCATTTGGTAGCTTGAATCATCTTGGTTGGGTTGTTTTGGATTGAAAAGTGATGTTTATGTTGTTTTCATGCTAGCGACTTGACCTACGGAGTTGTTTCTTAGTAGCGACTTGCTTTGCAATTTTGTAGCGAGTTCTGGTTTTGGAGCTAGCGACTTAGGCCTAGCGACTAACGATACAAGTAGTGGACTCTCCACTACGGGTGGCGACAGTGTTAGCGACTTGGTGCATGCGAGTTGCTCTTTAGCGACTTGAATCTTTAGCGACTTGTCTAGCGAATTGCTGCCAAAATTTTGCTAGCGACTTGAGGCTTAGCGAGTTACTACTTAGCGACTTGCATTTGTTTAGCGACTTGGGACTTTAGCGACTTGGTGGTATAGCGAATTAGGTGTTGGCGACTTGGTGTTAGCGACTTGGAATTATTGCTATTTAGTTGCTAGCGAGTTGGTTCAAAATCTCTAGCGACTTGGGGGTTCGTAATTTGATACTAACATCTTAGATACTTGGTATTTTGCTACTGGGATTTCCAATAACTTGGGGAGTAATTCAAAATAACACAATGTCAGTCATCACTGATCTTTTAATCACCAAAGTACTTGCTCTCTATGACACATCACAGAATAGTGAAACAGAATGCTTCCCTAAATGCTCGACATTTAATGATTCAGCATCAATTAATCAAAACAACTTAAATGATTCACTCTTAATGTTTGCAAATGATGCTAAGAATATGGAATGCACCGTGAGCCCTTTCAACATCTCGATCGACTTCTCAAACTCACATTATCTACAACTATGGATCGAACAAGTTGTGCCATCCTTCGTCGAGGATTTTCCCACTGTGACAAGAACTGTTTTACTTAACTTAGAACGGTGAGGTTTCAAATTACCAAAGAAAAGTTCTCAATGATGATTCTCATGCCGCTCTTCAAACTATCTTCAATCAATTTCACCACTTATCAGGAAGAATATTCCTCGATTTTGATGATATCATGGTGGAATATCATTCAAGAAACACACGGAATGGAAATTCATGAGTTCGAAACTCATTTATTCAACTTATGGGTAATATGGAAACATACATCAAGGAAGCGCAAAGAGAATAACAAATTGAATGCATTGAATGAGTACCAAGAGACACCATGGAGCAATTGTGACAAGTCATGCAATATTCAGTTGAACCAATGAATGACACCGATTGCGAGAATCTCGGTTGTAATGAAAAGGATGAAGACAACGACCGATCTCAAATACTCGAGTCGAAAAGGTATCATTCGATAAGGTACATAGCGATCACATAAATTCTCATGAAAAGGTACGACTCTTACTCGAACATAACATCGTAAAATCGATCTTGGTTGTGCACGAATCTAATGCAAATAACATGATTGAAAAAGGGTATATGATGAGCTTTCAAACAAGTTTTCAATTCTTGAAAAGCATTGTATCTCACCGCAAATTGAAATACAACAAAAGGATGAAATGTTTTATGCAAAAAACCTTGTACTAATCGGGAACTTCGAATTTCGAGAATTTTTGAAATTAATCGGTTAAAATCCATTCGGGACAAAGATTCGACCATTAGCAATCAAAAATTACTTCTTTGAAGTCCGAAATATATTTGTCATGAGATGTGTGATACACTAGAATCTAGAAATTATGAACTAGCTCTATGTGTGTCCAACCTACTAAGAGAAAATGAGCATTTAAGAAAGAACCTTGAGGAAACAAACTCTAAGTTAGTCAATCAATCTAACCTCTTGATGAAAGACATTGATGACCTCAAAGCCCAAATTCAGGATAAGAGCTTCAATATTGTTGCCCTAAAAAATGAGCTTAGGAAGTCTGTTGGAAATAGGATGAACACTAAGTTTGCAAAACCTTCAACTTTGGGAAAGTCAAATGTTCGAAACCACTCGAAGCGAGCAGTTATTAAACAACCTAATGCCTTTAGGTGCGAAAGAGTTAAACCATTGAAATCTAAGCTTACCTCCCAAGTTGATAATATATACATTTTGTCAAAACCGGTCACTTCATTGCCTAGTTCGGATATGATGAATCTCAAACCTCGGACTTATGTTCAATACTCTCGGATCGAAATGCAATAAGTATAACTAGCTCTCATGCAAAACATCATTTGGTGATCAATCCCTAAGAAATACTCTAATCACAAAAGGACAAATAGTCAAAACAAGGTTGTGCACTCATTTAGTTCAACTAACGGTGGTTTCAAATGGATTCCCACTGGCGATTTTTAAGTTCTGAGGACTTAAGCGAACTTACATTCCTAGATCATGCCTCAGTGGATTCCCAGGAAAACTCTTCAAGAATGTAGAACCTAATAGGATCCCCATTAATGATACGTCGTGTTATCTTGTGATGCATCCAAATGTGAGATTAAACATGTCACTAACCCTTCTATGTGCAATTCTACATGTGCTTCGGTACAATGTGCTCTCGATCTTTTCGGTACAATGCTCAACTCAATCGGGAACTTCATGACTTGGTTCCCATCGAAATGAACATAGCTCATTCGGGAGCTATAGCTTGCCGAGTTGATGTACTTCTTACTTTGATTCCTATTCATCTTGAATCAGGACTCGCTCTTTTATATCTGTGTATAAATCAAGTTTTTAAAAAAAAAATCAGTCTTATATACCTTTTATATATGTCATTCTTTTAAATTCACAATTTTATCATTTTCCTCAATCTAATAAAGAATACATTCCTTGTTATCGATAACATCTACGGTCCTAGAAATGTCATTCAATAATGGCACGGGATCATAGATGAAGTTCGAACAAATGATATATTCTTGTTTTATAACGGGGTTGGTTAATGTCAATCAATGGTCTTTGATGACATTGATTGAGGGGGAGATTTTGTATTAGTTTTTCTTGATTATCTATGCCATTGGCTTCATCTTTGGTTATGATGTTTGCTCATTTGTAAGTTGTGGTTGTGTCTTGCTTTTGTGACTAACTGGTTATGCTTTTGTAACTATCTGGTTATGGTGTTTCTCTCAGTTATAGGTTGTGGTCGTATCTTGCTCATGTGATTATCCTTGTGTACCCATGTATTGAGTGCCTTGCATTAAATGCTTATTTGATTAAATGTTTATTTGATTCATGGTTATCATTGTGATTATCTATGCTAGAGACTTAGTCTAAAATCCTTGTTAGCAACTTACCACTCTTGCCTCTAAACCACAGGGATCGAATGTGTCAAATAGCCAAAGAGTTTTGCACTAGCGACTTACCACACTTCACTCTAAAACCACGAGGGGACCGAATGTGTCAAATTGCCAAAATTCCTTCCTTTACCCTAGCGACTTACTAATTTTTATTTCTTAAATAAGTTTTTCTTTTCTTTTCTCTTTTCTCTCGTTTTTTCCTTCTCGTCAAAATAAATAGTTCATCTTAGCGATTTAACGATGGTATGTCTCGAATCTCTCCTTATTTGTTCTCTCTTACGCGATTGTGTTTCGTTTCTAACTTGTCATTTTAACGGATCCTCAGAGCTCGTGAATTGTATTGTTTGATTCCCACCTAGGTTCGATTTATCATGTAATCGTGTTTTGATGTTATTATGATGTTGCAAGTGTACAAATTGTTTGGTATATCTTATCTTGAGTGCTTGTTAATTTGTTTCCATGTCTTGGTGGTGAATGATTGGTGGTTTGGGTCGTTTGTTTGTTGAGATTATAAGTGTTCTTGGTAGCGACTTAGGTAGTGTTATTGATAGCGTTATTGTTCTTGATGGCGACTTAACGTTGTTCTTGGTAGCGACTTAGCTTTAATGTTCATCGTGGCGAGTTAGCACTCAACTTAGCGACTAAGTTCTTTGTGGCGAATTAGTGTATTATATTCTAGCGACTTGGGTAGCGACTTAGTTGTCAGCGACTTGTCTTTACAAGTTAGCGAATTAGTAACATTAGCGACTTAGTTAACAGATTTGTAGCGATTTGGTTATGTTACTGTTCATGGCGACTTGTCTCTACAAGTTAGCGAATTAGTAACAGTAGCGACTTAGTTAACAGATTTGTAGCGACTTGGGTATGTTACTGTTCATGGCGACTTGTCTTTACAAGTTAGCGAATTAGCATATATAGCGACTTAAAGAGCTAAACTATTAGCGACTTATGCGTGGTACTAGTGATGGCGACTTGTCTTTACAAGTTAGCGACATTGTTCACTTTCATGTAGCGAATTAGTCGGTTTAACGACTTGTCTATCTATAACTTTAGACATGTTTGGTGGATCTTTTAGGGTCTAGGGTTATTAAAATGTTTAAAGGTTTATTGCTAAAGTTGATCTCATTCTCACAATACTTAGGATCTCTGATTCAACTTGTTGAGTCAACATACTCTATGTAATCTGCTATGACATTTCTGTTTAGGCAAAGCGGTACTTGGTTTCTCTCACGACAACCAAATGTTACTTTTGCCTCATACATATTGTTATATCACTTCTACATTTGTATCTTGGCTCATGACATGATCCCTTTGCAATGCACTCTTTAACCTTTTAATCCCTTATCAACTCGTCGTGTGAAAATCTATCTAAAGGATTCTACTTCATTGAAATATCTCACTTATGCCACTCAATCATTCTCTATATGAGTTTTGGGGACTCCTTACGAGTTACTATTTCTATGTGTCTATGTCATAAGGGTGCTCTCAATGTTGTCTCACTTATCATTTATTATCTAACTCGTTCCCAATCATTCTTGGTGATTGTATGTTTACTCGGATCATCAATGGAAAGTTCAAACCACGAAAAGAGCGTTACCCTTGGCATCATCAAAGTTCTCTCGAGACGAAGAAATCCTTCCCGAGTCAATGGGCGATATTGGAAAAAGTAAGCGTATGTGGACCTACAAAAGCTACAACAAAATCCGATACTCAAAGTGTCTATTGACATCCTCAAGAACACAAACTTCTTGATGCCATTACCAAGCAATGCTCAATTCCCACCATTTACATTCAACAATTACGGAACACCATTCAATGGGACAAAATCACACTCAATACACTTGCAAACCGGATGATAGGGAGTTCACGATTGATTCAACCATTCTTAGCAAGGCTCTTGGAATCACCCATGTAACCCCAACCTTCGTTCGAATCTCCACCGTCTTGACGATCTAATTGTCTTTCTAATTGGTTTGGGTTATCGAGCGACATCTTAAGGGCTTCCGACATCATCCTTTGGACACATGTATCAACCACGGAGAGCTATTACAACTATTCTCAACTTGTGCTTATCGGCAAAACATCGGGGTTCGATAAAGTGAGAATTCCCATCTTGCAAATCCTATGGGGAATTGTCAATAGGGTTGATGTGAATGTCTCGGATCGTATTTGGGAAGAATTTTCTTTATCAATGCACACATTCATATCGATAGAACAAATTTCGAACAAAGCTCAAGGCGAAAAAAGCAGAACAAGCTTGTGATTCCCGACATCGATTTTCTAAGCTTGTTATCCGATGCTTGCAACTAACTCACAACTTCAATCCTAGGATTGAATCAACTCTACATAAAGCGAAGATGAATTTGTTTTAGGAAACACGAAATATGTTCCTAGAGGTATGGATAATGAAATATTTGGATTGCCAATTCACGATATTCTACTCACGAAAGATATCAAGAAGAAGGACTACTTCAAACAATACAAGAAAAGAGCTACCAGTTCCTCCTCTGCGATGTCACACCCTCTCCTCCACAACCCAATGCTCCCAAGTCCACTTGACCTCACAAGCATCCTATGCCTCTCTTCCTAAAAAGAGACTTGAAAGGTCACAACATTCGGACACCGCATCCAAGAAGCGAGAAAGTAAAAGGAAGAAAGTGGAAAAGGAAATTGGTGAAAATCTTGAGGTATCAAGGAATATTACAAGGTTAGCGATGAAGATGATCTTGATCTACAACTTGGAATCCAAAAAAGCCTAGAAAGTCGAATGTGAAAGCACCGATGGGTGGAGTTGTGTTAAGAGAACACGATCAAGCGCCACGACAAACAACCCCAATAACACAAGACAAAGGAAAAGGGTTGCTAGTGTTGAAACCGAACAAGCCGCTCACATGCTTTTAACGATCTCATCATCTCCATCAAGCACCACCAATCAATATGAGTGAAGAGAAGAACAGAATCATCTCCTGCTAAAGAACAATGCAGGTGGACAAAGTGCAAAGCGTTTAAAGAAAATCTTACACTTAGTGAGACTCAATCGGCGAATGTTGGCCTCTGTTGCAAAAGGCTCGCGGGAGAATCTTGAGACAAGATCGATGAGACCTTGCGGATGGATGAACCAAATCGTCTACCAACTCTCTATCTTCACTTAAGGACCTCGTCTGATTTCACTTTGGAGATCAATACATAAATGACAAACCCTTAGATCTTGCACAATCCATGTTTACGGTCAACATTGACAAGATACATCAACCATTCCTCCGATGTCGACATCTTCACTCACAACTGAACTTCCACCTCCCAAACACGCTCAATCAATGTCGAACACCACCTACATCGTCACCAACCCCAACACTGTCATTACGATTCTTGATGTGGATGCTCCACCGACTTCACCACCTCGGATCCTTACCTCGGATCAACTCTTGGACAAAGGCGTAAAAGGATAGAAGCCCTTGAAAGGCAACTTCCTAAATCTGTTGATTCCTTGTGGATCGTGTCTATAGATTGGAGCACCTCAACTTCAATGAAGGGGTTCTTGCCGCCATTGAAGGGAAGTCAAGGATCTTGTGGAATGGGCAATGGAGGCCCCACTTCTTAGGCGATTCAAGGACCTACCTATCACCGATATGAGCACTCTGTTTGAAAAGATGTATGAAGCTGAAGAGGACAAGCATGAGGTTCACAAGAAACTCTATGAGGCACTTGAAGAATCCATTAAGTTCGACAATTATGAGCAGTATATGATTGACATCAAGGAAAAGGAAGCTAAAAGGAAAAGGAGAGCTATTGTGTTGGAAACATTGAGGAAAGACCGTAAAGATCCTCCTCCACCTCCACCACCAACGGGGGGCGCTGGAACTTCTGGAGCTGGTGAACCTTCTATGACAACCAACACACCTCCACCACAACCACCATCATCACCGCCAAAACCTTCCAATCAATCAAGTCCTACAAAGAGCAGTACTAAGAAGAAATCTGCTGCTTGGTCGACGGTTGATTCTAGGTTCACATCCACATCCACCTCTATTCACGATGATCAAATGGTTCACGAAGAGTCGCACGTCATGGCGATTCGAACGAGATGAAGATGATGCATCAACAAAGCATATTCCTAAGCCATCGGAAGGCGGTTTGATGCTTACAGGTGGGAATCGCACTAGCACATCCAGTGGCACGTTCAAGGACACAATTCAAAGTTGCATTGTTGAAGATAGACCTCCTTCTCCGAAACCTACATGGACCATCCAGTCGACTCGATTATTCGACAACAATTGGGCATCAATTGTCACCAATAATTATGAAGTTCGGTGAAGACTCTCTTACGCACTACTGCGGTGATATGGGAAGCTTCATTAGATGGTTTTGTGAGCGGAAGAGTATCTCATCCATAACTCCAAGAGATCTCGAAGGACAAGCTTATGAAATTATCAAAGTCTTCCACTCGGATGCAAATCATCTTCAATATCGGATGGAAGAATGCCATAAGATCTTTGAATGACCAAGTCGGTGAGCAAATCGATCGCTTCAATGTCAACAAATCTCTTCCTCTTGGTGGTGAACACGGTCGGATGACCATTCAGTGAATTCTTCTTCAATCATGACTTGGACTATCGTGTGCTCGCTCTGCTGAAAGAAGACCAGCTCTATCAATTTCAAAGATGAAAGCGCAACCTACTACGATCGGGGCTTGAGCAGATGGTTCTGATCTATTACAGGTGATGAAGAACAAAAGTATGATATTGCCGCTTCATATGGTATCTCTCACTGTGGTTCAAAAGAAGAAGTTCTACATCGAAAGACATGGTGTTGATAAAAGCCTTGATGATGTTCGATCAAAGTTGCAAATCTTAAGTGTTGTTCGTGTAGAGATCTTCCTATCTATGGATATGAGTATTTGAAGAAGATAGTCCTTAAAAGAGCGACTTCAAAGAGTATACTATTGAGGAAAAGCGACTTCAAACATCTTACGCCAAATGATTTGAAGATCTCTATCTCTTGAATCTTCAAGGACACCTTGAGCATTTACATCCGTGAGAAAAGGCCCTCTGCATTTGTCACTCTTTGGATCGGGGCTTAGTCATTCAAAACGAGTTGAGGACTTTCGACTTGGCATAGAAAGCTACCAAACCGGGATCAACCTTACAAGTCCACAATGGAATGCAACGGGGCATGAGTTTCATCATGAATACAAAGTTCTTGACACCCCTAGGGCCGTCATCTTCACCGACGGATATGGGTCTCGCATGCTTATGCGACTATGTGAGCTCTACAAGTTTAGTGATGGTACTCTCAAATTGGTTGAAGAAGAACTTGACACGAGTGAAAGAAATCAAAATCGACATGAAATCTTGGGAAAAGACTACCTTTTGGATGATGATGACAAAAGCGGTGTGAAGATTTCATTCTTTGCAATTAGGCGAAGACTCAAGACTCGAAGGATCTTCCGCACCTTGAAAGTTTTGTTGGTGGTAGGCTTGGGTGGTCATTACAAACTTCTTGAGAGAACGAATGAAGACATCTTGAGAGCGACTTATGTTGTGTTTTAAATATGTGTAATATGTGGTGTACTAGCATGAACAAGCGTAATGCATGTAATAGTGCTAGGTTATGTCTTGTGGTTTCCCTTGTAAAAAGGGAACATCTGTGTTGTCCACTTCGATCATATAAAACCGGACACATTTTCTCCAACAAATATTTTGTCTCATACATATTTAGATCACTTGAGATCCAAAATCTCAAAGGATTTGAAATTTTGATCGGGGAGAAAATGTGATATAAATATGAAAGATGTTAAAGATGACCAATTTTTGTGCATACTACTCTCTAATATGTGCTAAACAATTTTGAATCTCGAAGCATATATTAAGGGGAGCATTTTTTAGCAAATTCAAAACATCGAGGTACACAACTTTCAAATTTTTCTAAGGTACCTTGATTGTATATTATATGGCTTCTAATCTTGTGGTGATCATATACGCACTTCAAAAGGGTTCCCTCGGTATGTGCAAAACCCTCTTTCAAACTTAGAAGCACATATTGAGGGGAGCAAAATCATGAAAACCTCATCCTTCCGAAAATGCTTTATCTACTTGATTTGATCAAGGAAGTGATGGTGATATCTTTAGAAAATGGTAATCAAAGATGTAATTTCTTCCTCTTGCCTCCGTGTGCAAAACGATTTCAAACATTTGATGCACATGTTGAGGGGCACTTATTCTAAAAATATCAAAAACAATTCGGTACAAAATGTTTTGATAATATATCACAAGTATCTGGATTGATTTTCAAATGGTTTTCAATTGGTTCCAATGGCGGATGAACAATACCAAATAGACCGACCAACTTTACTTTATATACGGTGATATAAGGATGATAAGGTTAGGTATTGGTTCCCATGATCCGCGAGAACCGGAGGGATCTACCGAGGACTATCCACTAGTTAGTGTAGAGTTCTTAGGTATGATGATAAAAGGAGAAAATGAGATATGGGAAGAGTGCGGATGAGTCCGAGCTAGTCTTGGAATAAACCCAACAAGGTTCTAGCTATGAAGTCTCGGTAAGCTTGAAGGGTTGAAGAATTAAAAGAATTGAATGAGAAAGGGTGAAAACAAATAGCCCTCCATTTATTCAACCTTAGGGCGAAACCGGGTTCAATTCATATACTCTTGATGGTAACATCGGTATTGAAGACAAGGCGTCATGGACCCGTGACGCACTACACTTCAACTTTCCAAACCACTCAAGTTCCTCTTAAAAGGACTTGTTTCATTCTCACGGGAACCGACATTATCTATCGACTTTCTCTTAGAGATTGTTGATATTGAAGAGGAGACCCTCTCCTAGTCTCGACACGGGATCCAAATATGCACAAAATTGAGTCTAGAGCCACGAGATCATCAATAAATCTCATTAGGACACTTTCAATGAAGACTCTCTGTTTCACACAATGTGGAAAGAGATTATATCTTGAGTCCTCGCATTATCCTTGTGGTATTGCGGAACATCCGAGTGATGTGTAAACATATTCACAATGAAGATGGAAAACCTTACGGAGCCAACATCAAACAAGCTCTGGTAGGTGGCATGTGAGATCTATTATATAGATCAACCATGTGACAATGAGCAGAAACAATGGGCGATTCAATCTCTTGAATCAATCACAGGTTCGAGTTATGGATTGACGGATACCTTTGAAAACCGGTCTTTGTGCTTAAAAACTCTTTTCTTTAGCAAATCGACCGTGTACTAATATTTCAAATCAAAAGGTGTTTTATGATTGATAATTGATTTTCAATAAAACCTTCGTTGTATTGCTAAAACAATTTCTATTGAGCAATATACGATTGTTTTCAAATCTCTTTTCATCAATCGGTGGACTTAAATTATTTGGTTCACTCACTCCGTGTTGTCTTCTTTGAGACGTTCGGTTTGAGAACAACTAGAGCATTGCGAAACCACATCAAGGAAATTCTTCGAATTATACGATCACGGCGATACTTGTCTTGATCAGCGAGGAACCGTGGGCGTGTACCTCAATTCAACGAAAGTGATCAAAGACACTTTCGTGTGCTTTATTACTAAGCTGTTTTATGCGGTACATCCTCGTTCTGGTGATCGAATGAAGCGGTCAATCCATAGCCGCATGCTCACCCTACACATTCATCTCAAAAGAAATCATGATAAGTGCATCAATGACTCGATATTTTCACTCCATGCTTACGCTCTGTTGTTGCCAATATCATGAA